>JANBPO010006040.1:301251-355943 GCA_024336825.1 Amorphophallus titanum
TAAAGTGCAAATTTATATGAACTATGCTAGAGCATGCATCAAATACCAATCATACGACTGAAGCAATAACTCATACTCCCCTGAACAGATGAGGTCCAGACAATCTTCCCCCTTTGAAAATGTTTTCTCCCCCTTTAAAAATGAAGCAAGACTATCAACAATATGAAATATGTAGCCCTTCTCCCCCTGAAGAGGTGAGGTGAGGGAAAGGGTCACATGGATATCAATTGCAAAGATCAGAGATGGTATCAACAATTCACACCAAAAACATAGGATTTTAAAGATAGTTTAGGTCTTGTCCATGAGACAGCAAGGAGTGTGAGCAAACACTGAACAACGTATGATCAAAGGCAGTGAGCAGGATCTGAACACAGGAAATTTTGGCAGAGTTTCCAATGTATTGAGAAGGGTTTTCAATGGGATATCAATCTCATAAATCTGGAGATGAGAAAGTTTTAGAGTATAAAGGCTTATGAATGAATCATTAGAGACTAGCCTGGTTTAAGGATGATGTATTGTTGATCAGAAAAATGGCTTTTCCTTTTCAAAATGCTGGCAATGGAATGAGATCACCTTTTTACTCCTCCCGGCTAGAGAAGCATGACAGGATGAATGAAACTGAAAGGGTGGGGTGAAGACAGAACCTGTGTGATCGCCACCCAAGACCCCAGACATGATGGACACGCCGTGTCTTGGGAAATGAGGAGAGACACTCGCCTTTGCCTAGCGCTGGGAGGATGAGCAGCCGATGAAGGACCGCTTATAAGTTGTGTGGCTCTCTGTAGGCCACCTACCAGCGCTGGAATGAAACGCGGGACGAAGCACGCCTGTGGTGGTACGGTTCCGAGGCAGCCGCAGGACGAAGATGAACGGCTGCTAGATAGCCGCCCAACATCTTGGACGGATGACGATCGACTGCTCCACTCCACCTTCCTCCAAGTTGTAGGACTTCAACCTCCACTCTCTCCGGCCGGCCAGAAAGAGTGGGCCTCGTGCTAGACAGCTGCTGACCTGCAAAACAATGTGCGACCAATAAAAGAAAACCCAAATTAGCTTCACGCGGTGTAGTATATGCTAGAAATGACAGAACATAAACTAACTAACATAGATGGGGGGTTCACCTGGAGGTTTTTAAACCCCTAGGGGCGCCAAAACGTGGGTGGGTGTGTGACAATGAGAATGACAATAAGCAAATGACAATGATGGGAAACTGTGCATGCGATGACAAATGGACTAATAAGACTGACGACTAACGACGCGACAAATGGACTACTCCCTTGAACCGGAGGCCTGTAGGGACGTAGAAGACCTTCCCCCTAGTGCTAGGATCGCTTGACAATTTGACAGAGCTTCACTATCGATCCCCGATCTCTCCTTCCTTTCAAGCTGAGCCTCTAGGGTCTATTTATAGAGCACCCGGAGTCTTAGCTCGAAATTGGGGATAACCAAGCATTTTCAGGCCAAGATAATAAAATAAAAGTTGGAGATAATTGAATTATCTCAACCCCGGAAGAAATGACATCAAAAATGGCAAAGAATCAACAGAGGAATCATGGGGAGAAGTTTAGAGAGAAAACCCCAAAATGGGAGGGAAAAGGCCCTTAATTATCTCAGTTTTGTTGAAGCAAACCTAGCCAGGGAGGGAGGCTACCCATAAAATAGGCCCAAAGACGTGCCAGAAAATAGTCCAATAAGTGATGGACAACTCGAGACATCAACAAATGGTGGTAAGAGAAATGACTCAACTTATCGGCAAAAAATGGGTGTCAACAGGGATGTCTGGCGACGTCTGAGGCCAAGCTTGCAAGACTCCTGGAGCAGTTGGAGAGGAGGGAGCTGGACCTTGCCAAGATGGAAAGGGACTGTGACTTCCTTTGGGCCCAAGCTGAGACAGCTGAGGCCTATGCGTCCAAGCTAGGAATGCAGGTCACGACCATGGGGCTCTGCACTCAAGAAATGGAGGCGCAGCTAGTCGAGTTGCATGCGTCGATGTCGACCATCGACAAGGAGTCGGTGGATAACTTTCACCCATCCTCGACTTATCAGGAAGAGTTGACCTCGGTGGCCCCGGTGGTTTTCAGGCCGACGCACGATCGTGGCTTCAAGGAGGGATGGGTGGCCACTGTCCAGGCCATGGCCGAGCACTCGGGCTCCTCGGAGCCTCCTCTCCTCCCCCCCTCCACACCTTATGGCGCGGAGGCCAGCGGTGGCAAGGAAGGGCTAGGGGACAAGGACGTTGGGGCGGAGGAGTTGACGTCAGGGCCGAGCACCGTCAACCAAGTAATGGAGGGAGCCGTGTTGGCGGGGAAGAACTTAGACGCTTCTCCTACCGTGGAAGCAACTGCTACACACGTGTCTGAGGTCGACAGATCACGTGACCATGCTATCAAGGCGGGTGCCTGAGGGGATGTTTGTTGTACTTCTTCCTCTCCTTCTTTTTTTTGTAACTCTCACCCTTGCTGTATTGAGGCAGTTGCCTCTTTTTGTAATCCTTTCATCATTTGAATAGAAGACTTTCTTCTTTTTCGCAAGCTCCGGGATCTCTGGGGATCTACCATGTGTTATCCTTCCTTCACTTGCCTTAAGATCTCCTAGAGATACGGGCGATGTCTTGGGAGTTATCCCGAGAGGGCGCGTCTTTCAGGAACTGTCATTTCGATTTCTCAAGGTATGGGGAGGTCGTAAGACTCCTCCCTGCTTCAGAAACCTTCATCACCTTCCTATAAATAGGGGGTCTCGTTACTCGACCAAGACACTCTTTGTAACATCCGGGTCGAGTCTAGAAGTCATTCCGGTGGATTCATGTGACTTTTACGAATTTTTGGGCTATTTTTGGGTATTTTAATGAATTAGTTGAAGTGTAAAAGAAATTAAATTGGACATTTTGATAATTTCAACTTACAATCAGAAGAATATGCAAGTCCTTGCCGAAACATGCACGGACTTGATATGTGCATGAACTTCGATTGTGAGCATCATGTACGGACTTCGGTTGAACAGAAAGTGCACGGACTTTATGTTGCACAAATGTGCATGGGGTTGGTTTGAGGAATGTGCACGGAGTATATATGCACAGACTTGAAGAGTAAACAACATGCACTGACTTGAAGGTGAAAGGTGGACAACATGCACGGACTTGATAAAGTCATAAGAAGTATGCACAAACTTTGACAAGGTTTCCTGGCATTGACATAAAACATGCACGGACTTGCGGAAGAAACGTGCATGGACTCAGTTGAAAAACATGTTTGGACTTTACTTTAAACAAAAATGTGCTCAGACTTTAACTCAAAACAATGTGCACGGATTTTACAGAAACGTGCATGGACTTGTGTCTTTGCTGGGACTAAAATATGTATGGACTTAATAGAAAGTGCACGGACTTATGTGAACTTGCACGGACTTGATAGATGCAGAAGTGCACAACGTGCACAGACCTGGACTTGAAGAAGTGCATAACGTGCATGTACTTCATATGTGCATGGATGCATAATGTGCACGGATGCACAATGTTCACGGACTTCATGTACAATTGAACGAATGTGCACAGATGCACAATGTGCACGGACTGCATGTACAATTGAACGAATGTGCACGGACTTCATGTACAATTGAACGAATGTGCATAGACTTGTATTGAACGTGCACGGACTTAGAGTTAACAAAACACAGCGACATGCACGGACTAGCAAAAGAAGAAATAAACACATGCACGGGGTTTGACATGCACAGACTTTCTAAAACGAGCAAACAACCAAACATGTGCATGGACTTTTATGTGCTTGGACAAGAGATGCACGAGATTGTACATGCTCAGACTTGGTGAAGATGTGCACGGACTTGGGAAAATAATGTGTATGGACTGTGAAACGATGAAACGTGCATGGACTTGTCAGTAGAGAAGTGTATGGACTTCGACAACAAAACAAGAAGTATGCATGGACATTTGTTTAGACAACCTGTATGGACTTCGACAGCAAAACAAGAAGTATGCATGGACTTCTGTTTAGACAACCTGTATGGACTTCGACAGCAAAACAAGAAGTATGCATGGACTTTTGTGTGCTTTGAAGAAAAAGTGTTGCCACACTAACAGGAAAAACATGCACGGACTATGCTTAAGTGTGCTTGCAACAAGTGTGTATGGGCTTTAAAAGCTGCACGGACTTGGCCTCAGACTTTCGTCTGCGAGGTGATCCCGCCTTCATCAGAGGTCGTGTCTGTCCGGGAGGTCCCTTCTCATCAGAGCGCGCTTCTAGCATCTATGGGAAGACTAGAGCCCTGCTGCAGAAGCTGCTACGCCCACACCCCAACTCCCCTTGGTGCGCCATTTGGCTGGAGTGTTCCTCTACCAGTCTTCTGTCCAACGGCACTGGCGGAGCCTCGATTGAAGTCCGGAGCTATCTGTTCTGATATTTCTTCCCTGGGTGTGCAGGTCAGTCCATTCTGAAGCAGAGCAGACACCCCTCCATTCTATGACCTCTATCTCTCTGCCCTGACATCCCCTGGTGTCCTTCCTGGTTGGAGAACGAAGAAAACTCATAAATAGACGCACTCTCTTTGGTCCCGCACCATTTCAACGACAGGAGTGATCGTGACGGTGCTGCCTTCCTGAGAGTCATCCTCCACGGACTCCGCAGAACCAGTCTGGCCTACAGCCAGAAATGGCTTACAGAAGCTACTTCGACCTCAACTCTGCTCCTCTTGGTGCGTCGCTTGGCCGGGGCGTTCTCCTACCGGTCCTCCTCCCATCCCAGTCGACGGAGCCTCATTCGGAGTCCAGAGCTGTCCGTTCTGAATTTTCTCACCCGGGTGCACAGGTCAGTCCACATAGAACCAGTACTGATACCCTGCCACTGTTCTCCCACTATCTCTCTACTCCGACCTCTCCTAGAGGCCTTCCTGGTTGGAAATTGAATAAGACTTGTAGACGGACGCGTCTGCTTTAGTCCCGCACCATTCTGACTCTGGGAATGCTCCTGACATTGTCATCTTCCTACTACTGTGCCATGAGAACAGCCCCAGTCCAAGCAGAGCAGCACAGTTCCAGAGCCAGCCACGACCAGCCACGACTGCGGACTGTTCCCCGAAACTTTTGGAGCCATCCTGGACCTGTCAGCGGAAGATTGGCATTGGTTTCAGTGTCATCCGAGTTCTTTACCGTCCGTGGCAACGTCAACAGCACCTATCAGTCAGCAGTTCCAGAAGCTGACAGAACCGGTTGATCGGCCTTTCGATAATCTAGTGCTCTTCTCCCTCACCCCGCCTGGCCGGGTTAACGCCCCTCCCTATGTGGAGGTAGTATTTTGACGTAATATTAAGTCCCCTTCCCCTCGTCCAACCCCTCTATGAGGGTGTAGTGATTGTAATAGCAGGACGTCTCCGGAAGCCTCATCGGCGCAGTGTGCGGTGAACCCACACTCGCCGCTCGCCCTCGTGTCCGGCCAGAGTCGGTGTCTTCAGTGGATGTAAGTCTCGCACAGAGACTGAACCACCTAAAAATCATCTTGCAAGTGTGATGATTCTTGGTGTGATTGTCATTATCGCATATTAGTTTATATTGTTGGCACATTGAGCAGTCAAGGGTCATTGAATTTCTGGTAAGTCGCGTTAACTATAGCATTAGTTCAAAGATCAGTTGGGTTAGATTTAAAAAGGGGGAAAGATCTATTCACCCCCCCTCTAGATCTATTCAATCCTCACACAACAACCAACTCGAAGGGTATCGGTTGGTCCGCGTAAAGGGGGGGTTTACCTGAGTTTGACTGGGGTTTCTTGAACGCGATCGCCTAGGTGGCTGCGTCTTCATGAACGCGGTTGCCTTGGCGGCCACGTTCAGCATGAAGTGGGCCAAGGGTTTAGGCAGGGTTGATCGAGGGCTTTTTCCATTCGGAACGCGGTCGCTTAGGCAACCACGTTCATGAAGACGCTATTGCCTAGGCAAACACATTCAAGAACGGGTGGGATGGTCTGCGTAAAGGGGGTTTACGCGGGCTAAAGTGGTTGAGGTCTCCCTGGTCTGAGTAAACCTCTCCCCCTAGGGGGTTCGAATGGACTAGAATGGCTGGGTTTGACCTGGAAATAGGGGAAGAGTCATGTAGGTCCTTTTGGGGGTTAAAATGGGCTGGAGCAAGGGGCTTGAATGGGCCATAGTTGAGTGAGTCTGGGATTTATGTGGGTTGGAAGGATTGGCTAAGTTCAAGGGTTTGGGTTGGTTAGGTGAGTTGGGGCTTATGAGGGTTAGGTGGACTGGGCGAAGAGATAACTTACTGGAATCTGGCCCCGGATCAGTCGACCCCGATGTTCGTGTGAGCTCCATCTTGAATGCGGTGAGCCTAGGTGTGATATGACCACTTGATTTGCTGGTGTCAAGCCACTTGCAGAAGGTGTGTTGGGAATTATTTCTCTGCTTTTTTGTCATGCGCCACAAAACGCGATAGGTTACTGGGAGTCCCGGGGTGGCCTGGTAACTAGGGTATCGACATGATGATGCCATTTGTCTGGTAGTCAGGGTGACCCCCGCTTGTTTTGGTGTGCTGTGTGATCAAACAAAATGTCTCGATTTTTAAGCTCACCTTGACTGGTAGAGCACCTTTGGCGTTGTGCCATCTTGCTCTATTTAGGGAGTATTTTCCTATGCTTAATCCTCAATTACTTGGAGAAAATAAGCAGGTGCCAACAAATGCCCCCCACGGGGCATGCGTCGGAGACGAAGATGATGGCGTGCGGCCCATGCGCCTTGTTCGAGGAAGAACCGTCACACCTGAAAATCAGGGGTGAGCCTCCTATCACTGGCTCAGTAGGGATCCCGCGGAACCCCCACCCAGAAACAACGGTGGCACGAAAAGAAGGAACTACGAAAGCATGAAAGTAACTACGGTGGCCGGTAAAATATTGACTCTACAGCTACTCCTATTGTACCGGAAAACACGACCCGGTCTCCCATCGGGGGAACAACCAAGTCACGCACCCGACATCCCGATCCCACGATCGGGAGACAACCAGACACGAACCGCCCTAGTCACGCTACTAGGAAAAATACACGACGCCTCGGTCGCAGAGGCCTGCCCTCCCTGAAGGGTCCAAGCCAAAACCTCACAGTCTAGAACATAGCCACGACCTCGCCGTCGTAAACTCGACGCTGTCTAGGGAAAACCCTCAGTGACACTCACCGGAAACTATAGACCTCGGCTACGGGAACACTCTCGAAAACAACACTCAAAACCCCATCTCGCAGACAAGAAATGGAAACCCGAGACACGACAAC
This sequence comes from Amorphophallus titanum, assembly GCA_024336825.1. Classification (NCBI taxonomy): domain Eukaryota; kingdom Viridiplantae; phylum Streptophyta; class Magnoliopsida; order Alismatales; family Araceae; genus Amorphophallus; species Amorphophallus titanum. The sequence goes on from JANBPO010006040.1 coordinate 308,519, forward strand.
TCACATCACGTGACGGGAGCACCACCCACTAGAAGAATGACCGGATGTGTCCTCTGACGTCTTACACCGCGTCACAAATGTCTAGCTACAACTCCCCAGGCGTGAGACTCAGACACACCAAGTAACCAAAAGTACTACAAAACAAGGACTAGCTGAGGTCGTGCTCGTCAGCGTGGGTCTGAACCCTCAGTCTCGTGTGTAAACTCAGACCATATGCCCTAGGTCTGTCCTCTAGCTGGTAATTTTCCTACCAGCCCAGACTCGAAGGTACGCGGGGGTCCTACGGTAACTAGCCTACTCACCGTCTAACTCGGGTACGCCACTCCACCACTCCCGGGTGGGTCAGCACGCACGTGCCGTAAGAAGGCTGCGTCTAGTAGAGGGTCACTAACGTGAACACAGAAAATCATGCACGCACCCATTGCGAGTAACACGAAGGAAGAAGTGGCTCGCGGCCACTTGACGCTGGACATCCCACTAGACCTATTAAACTCAACGGTCCCTGAGTCGCAAGACTCGGGTCAAGACCCTCAAATGTGACGACATGACACCGTCAATCTAGCCTAGTCCCTAGGTCTGAAACCATGGTAACACGGACACCTCAAAACATGGACACGAAACCTCCAGGGTGTCCGAGACACTCACGAGACTGAAAGTCGACCACTGGGTCACAACTGGGTCTACCGGAGGCCAACACAACACTCAAACGGTCACGGGACAAGCCAATAAGGCTAACTAACAACGCACAGGGATGAGCAGAGTAAACACTGACTTCCATGGAGATGCTCAACCAGTCGAAAGGCATCAGTTAACAGCAATGGAAGTTATCACTCAATGTGTTGAATAGATGAAGGATGTAAGTGTGACCCAGTGAATCATATAGCAATTCCTGTTAACAATGTTGCAACCCATACGAGATAAGACTCGAACGCTTAGCACACGTTGAAATTGCATAACACGAACTGATCATACATCGGTTATACCAACCATCAACCACTTAACCAATAGTAAAATCTCCGCGCAGACTCAGCTCACACTCGAGTTGTGAAGGAGGTAGAGGAAATGGAGTTGGACAAATTCTCAAACACAAACCACGACGTAGAGAGTTTTAGATGGTTCGGTCTGCTACCACAGACTTACGTCCATCCCCCACTCAGAATCGAGTGAGGCTTCCCTTTCTCCAAGCAAGAAGTAGACTCAGTCTGCAAACAACCGCTACCTTACAGCTTGCCCTGAGGGAGACAAATCCCTTGACCTGGTCTTGCTCCCCACAAGACCAGCACCCTAGCTCTGCTATCCACAAAACTAGAACCGGAGGCAAACCGCCATTCCTCCAAATCAGAGGGGAAACCGTGAGTGACCCTAGACACTCACAACCGCTGAAACCCAGAGGGAAAACCACGAGTGACACCTCACCACTCGCTAACCGGAGACACGGTCTCCCTTCTCCTGAATCTTTAGGAGGAACCCGACCTCAAACCAGAGGATCGGAAGAACACTTCAGTAAATGGAAAAGGGCGAACAAAAAGACACAAGGAAAACAATCAGAACATTGCTCCAAGGAGCAGGATGGCTCTGGATTTGATCCACGAGACCAATCTTGTAACAAATCTTCAAATAGAGCACTGGCTGCATAGACTTGAGCTCTCTCCTCTTTTCTCGATCCTCTTCTCTACTCTTCTCTCTTTCCTTTTCTTTTCTTCTATTTTGCTTACTCACTGGTTCTTCTTCTTCTTCTTTCTCAGCTCTCACTCTCTTTCTTCTATTGCTTCTCTCTGGCAGCTCTTTCTTCCTCTTACGGTTGGCTCTGGCTCTCCTCTTTTTCAGTTGGAGACGATGGCAGTAATTGCGGTAGCTTTCAGCACCCTTCTTCAAAGGGCTGGGTATCCTTATATAGAGCAGGGGCACCATATGGATGAGGCGAAGATAACCTAGTGAAACCCCATTGGTCCATGTGGCAGGAACGAGAATGTTCCTCTGTCATAGTGCCTTGGATCACGTGCCCACCTCCAACCTTTGGGAACACGTGCCTACTTCAATCAAACCCTTTTCTCCTTTTTCCTATTCTTCGTCTTCTTCCTCCTTCTTCCTTCTCCCCCCCGTGACCGCACCCCTCTCCCCCTCTCTCTCGTTCGGTCACACGGAGAGCTCCCTCCGACTGCAGACGGCGTGGGGTGACGGCGTGGTGACGACGGCAATGGTGAGGCGGTCGTGGCGGTGTAAAGATCGTGGGATTTCGTGAAGGGACGAGGACTTCTAAAAGCGTTCTTCATGATTTCGGTGTCGATTCGGTGGAGCATTCGCTCCATTGAGGTAGGGTGACATTCCCTAGCTTCCCGCGTTTCATTTTCGTGGTTTGTAGCCTGTCGTGAGGCCGAGAGGGGTGTTTTTGAGCGGGTTAGGGCAAAACTATACTTTAGGGAGTGATTGCCCGATCTAGCGATTCACCGCATTTTTGGCCGATCCGAGGTCGTAGAAGAATTCCTAGGGCTATTGGGGAGCTTCCCCCTTGATTTCTCCCTCTCCTGTGGAGGTATGGGGGCATGGTTGGCATTTTTGGGTTTCACTCGCCGTTTCATCACCGGGACGACATAGCGGTCGTTCTAGAAATCGTCATGAGCATAACGCGCCCATGCAAGTGCGTTATGCTTCGTATTATTTGAGTCTGGTCATCGAGGGTTTAACGGCCCCTCGATTGACTGCCATGTCAGACATGACATGTCGGTGCTAGTGCGTCATGGTTTCCAACCGTTGGTTTTTGACCGTTGGTTTTGACTATTGGGGTCCTGGTCACAAAACATGCCTGGGGAGGCCCGTTATATACCATAGCATCCCAGGGAAGGTGCGTTATGCTTAACGCCTCTGCCTTCCACTTAACGCATCAGAGTTGGTCCATTAAGGCCCATAACGCCCCTTGAGGAGCACGTTATGATTTGCTTGCTTCGTGACATAATGCACCATGTCTGCTCCGTTATGTACATAAAGCCGCTAGAAGAGTGCATTATGTTCGCTTTCATGACTTAGGACTTAACACACCTCTGTTGGTCTGAGAAGAACTATAATGCCCCTAGGCAGGCGCGTTGCAGTCTATTTTCCATTGGGAGTGACGGACGGCAAAGTGAGACCGTCCATTCTCCCCAGCACAATTGTGAGTCGGTCGCGCATCTGTGAGTGGCCAATGATGGACCGTTCTTCGTCTGAGGCCTAGCCGGTGATTTTTTTCATACCGATTTAAGTCTCGGGTGAGTGGACCTCGATCCACGTGCTGACCCGTGGTCTGACTGATGCTGGGCATCATGTGGGGACCAGGTGTGGGGCGCACCCCCATACCTTTCCACCCCACTTTCACTCCCATAAACCCCATTTTCACCCCCGTCATCTTCAATCTACAGTCCACCAGTTCACAACCCAGAAGACCAGCACCAAGCAGAAGTCACTGCATCTTCATCCCTGCGTTCCTGAGGGCCCAAGAGGTACCAAAAGAAGCGTCCTTAAGTCTACTTTGCACCGGTGGTCGTCTCGCCTTCATCCGACTTTGTGGCTATCTGGGGGAAGTAATCTACCCCGACTACGTAGAGGAGCCCCAGTCTACAACCTGAGAGCCATTGCAGACGTTGCCACGATCAGTGTTCTGAAAATCTGACAATGGGACTTTTCCGACACCTTCTTCGACGAGTCTTCTTCCTCCTCCATGAAGCGGGGCTCCGTTCGGCTGCCGAATCAAATTCTTCTCTCTTTTCTCCTCTGGATGCGCAGTTCAGTCCACCATGGGACAGAGCTAACACCCTGTCAGTGTTCGAGTTGCAGCGGCCTACCCCGAAATCTTCTGGCACCCTCGTGGGTCTCGTTTTGAAGATAGCTCGACAACGGTTCCGACGCCCTCAACTGTGCTCAAATCTGAGTTCGGGGCTATTCGTGGCGACATCAACTTCCAAAAGCTACAGTACTGTGATAGTCCATGGTAGAAGACAAGGGGCCCTACTTCCAGCTACACCACGACCGACGATGGCTACACCGGCTCCCGCCAAAATTCATGTACCATCCCAAGCCAATCATGGATGTTTTGGCGCTGGTCTTGCTGTCATCGGAGTTAGGGTGCTTCCACAAAAATTTCGGCACCGACAGTCGGCACCCTGTTCCTGCATAGGACCAAATTCGTCACCGACACCACGTCGAGTCCAAGTCTTCATCTTTCCCCTCCCCGCTTGGCCGGCTGAAGGCCCCTCCCTGCGTGGAGGTAGTTTTGGATGTACTTACATTAACCCCCACCCCAAGATCACCCCCCCTACGTGGGGCGTAGTGTTGTATTGGCTTGATCAGGTTGAAGCGACCTCGCTGCAGCGTGGGTGAGTCCCACACTTCCCCGTGCACCCCCATCTCCGAGCGTGACCGATTTCTTCAAATCGATCAAGTAAGCACTCTACCCTTTCTCTATTTTAAGTGTTTTTCATTCAATTTTAGCTCATAGATGCTATCTGCCACCAGCGATTTGTCGGGGATAGAACTCCTGGCTGGAATGACCACTGGGGATGGGACTAGATGCGTTGGAAAGCTTGACGTGTTAGCTTGCTACTGGAAGAAACGCTGGCTCGTTCTGATCGTCACAGCCGGAGCCAGGGGCGGACGGCCCATGCCCTTTGAAGGGAAATATAATCACATGCCTTTTATGTAGACTTTGTAATTTTTTAGACTGCATTCAATGGTTATATTGTTGTCCCGGGGTGTTTGACCTGACATTCCTCTTCTATTTTCCTTTTCTCTGCGCTTCTAGGCATGGCTCGCAGTAGTGGAGACGGGAGTCGATCAAGGAGGTCGAGGGCCAGGGGCACTGATGAGTGCCGGGTCGAGCATACTGACGGGCGCATGCCACCTTTTCCTCCCTGCATCATTGAAGATGACAATTTCAGCTGTATTGACTTCGGCTACTTATGGGTCACTAAGGGCCCAACTGAGAGTGCTGGGGAGGCTAAAGGCCTCATGGATGTGTCTCGTATTATGACACGGGACGACATCTACACATATGACCGTTCGGGGGGTATCCACGTCACTACCCCCTGGATCATCATCTCTATCGATTCCTCCAGAGCTTCGCACTAATTGGCATGGAGGATGATGACCCCTCATTGCCCGAAGAGAGGTGCCGCCTTGAGCGGGCCATACTAGCAGGGAGAGATAGCATACATGGATTATGTTCCTTGACTTATCTGAGTTATCTGAAGGGCTTCACTTGGCAGAGGCAGTACCCAGATCGACAGAGTTTGGGCTCTTTCCAATGGCACAAGAGCCTCACGGTTCGGACCACACCACTAGCTCCCGTGACCTGGCACATGCATGGATAGCACAAGACCATGGATCAGATTGTATATGGTCTCTTCCTTACATCTACCAGGGTGAGTTTTGCATAGGAGGAGTACGCCCATGACTACATGATTAAGAGGGTTCTGGCATTGAAGACCCCCAGTTCATACAAAAAGTGGTCTGTTATCCTATCTTATAGCTATCACCGAGGCACGACAGAGTGGCTCTGGGGCATCTTGACTATCTATCGGTCGGTACTGGATAGAGTGGGGATCCGTCATGTAGTGACAGCTGATTTATACTCTTACCCTTGTCACACAGGCCTACTGCAGGCTTTGACAAAGAGGTTCAACCACCGATGGAACACCTTCGTCATGACTGGCAGAGAGACTTCTTTAGACCTCTGGGCTTTTCAGAGGATTTTTGATCTTCCAATCTACAGGAGGCCATACGAGGAGCTATCACTTGATGATTTACATCTTAGCTCCACCGACCACGCTGGGCAGTACACCCTGCCATACTATTTTAGATTTTTGATGAAGTCCAGGAGGGATCTAGCTCGAGTTGGCATAGACTAGACCCCCCAAATGATGGCCCAGTTGGACCCGGCCGAACTCCAGGCTATCTATCAGGCCATGCAGGGGTCTAACACCCCACCTTCCATGATTCCACAAGGCCTATCCAATACTCCCGTCCAGCACACCCCGATCAATCTCACTCCGGTCCAGCCTAGGACCATCACCTTCTCCAATCTCGAAACGGGCCAGTCCTCGGCATCGGCCCAGCCATCTTATGATAAGGGAAAGACCACTCTCCCTTCTTCTTTCCAGTTGGATCACCACACCTTTACCCCATCAGTACCACAAGTCTCCATGGGTCCATCAGATTTCTGGCGCCCTCAGCAAGGGGTAGCCTAGGTCCACCCCAATCTAGGTCATTCAGTGGCCCAATATCCTTCATATGGGCTTCCTCCCACCTAGACTGCTTATCCGTCGACGCCGTCATACGGACTACCTCCTTTAGCTGCTTTACCTTCCGCTCCACAGGTCCAAACTCCTTCTTTTATTACCCCTGCCCCATCTAGGGAGCAAGAGCTCCTTGATAAGCGGGCCACCATGCCGCAACAACTCGACTTTCTCCAAAAGTGGGTTGGTCCACAGTCCTTGGCCGACGTACCTATCCCTAGCTTTCAGAATATCCATTTTCCTCCACAGTCCGAGCTGCCCAGTTATAGGAAGTATGATGGAAATGGTAATCCCTTTATTCATGTAAGGGACTTTTTATATGAATCGTACAATTCCAATATGATGATCGTCTCATGGCATATTTGTTCCACCGATCACTAGACGGAGTTGCATTAGAATGGTTCTATTCTCTTCCATTGGAAGATGCCGAGAGCTTTAAAGTGGTCAAGGACAAATTTATCTAGTGGTTCCAAGACAGGGTTGGCCTAGAATACTCATTCACAGATTTAGTGGCCGAGAAAATGAAAGCTGATGAGGAGTTTGCAACCTATGTTGACAGATGGAGGCAGATGGCCGTCAGGGTGCCCGGCCATATTCCGGAGGAAGAGAAGGTCAAATTGTTAATTTCCAATGCTACTCTGACCTTCTGAAATATATTGGCTATGAATGACATATCGAACATGCATCAACTATATAGCCGAGCGTGATTCATTCAAACGCAGTTTAAGCACTCTCCCATCCACTCCTTATTTGAGGCCCAGAAGCCCAAATACAATAGAAAATCACAAGGGCCGGTCACCGACGGAGTCCAAATGAATGAACAAGTTCAAGCCGTTACCTTCTTTCCCGCCAACAATAACCAAATCCGCCTTCCCCAGAATCCCCGCAACACCCAGTCTGCTCCGTAAAATCGTCCTCCACTCGCCTTCGCCACTCCACAAAACCCTCCGCCCGCTTATTCCACTCCACCAAACCCTCTGCTCACCTTCACCATTCCACAAAACACCTATTCCCCACAATAGCCTCCACCACCACCGCAATACCACAATCTTCCTCCCCCTAACGGCTACAGCAATAACCGGTGCCCGGTTTTGAAGAGAGCCCAATATCCTCCTTTGCCAAAAATACTTGCCAACATATTTTCGGCTCTCATGTCAGTGAATGCCATACAGCTCCCTTCGGAAAGGCCCAGTTGGAATACAGCGATTGATCAGATGAAATATTGTGTATTCCACAAGCAGCCAAGCCACACCATCGAAGGATGTTTTCAATTTCGAGACTTGGTGTATGACTTACACGAAGGACATAAGATCGATTGGGCCGAAATGCGTAAGGCCATTGTTGAGCTGAAAGAAAAAAGAAGGTAGCCACTGAGGCAGCAAGTGCAGCAGCAAGCACTGCAGCCACAGCAGTCACCGCAGCAGCAACCTCAGCAAGCTCAAGACTTGGGGATCCATCAAAACCCAATGTCGAACCATCCACCCGCTCCGCAACCTCAGCCGCCGACACCGGCTCAGGTGAACGTAGTTCAGCCACCGGCCCCCAATGCTGGATGGTCCTTTGACGACGATGGCACGACCCACAAGTCTCCGCCTTCCATCACAACTACCCCTCCACTCCCATCATCTTCACACCCATACGCCAAACCCCTCCTCCGTCCGCCACATCGTTCATCCACCCATTCACCATCCCTTCCACATCCATGTCAACGCCGTCACCCGCGCCTCTGCCTCACTCACCACTTATCACCCCAACCGCTATCACTACTACCCTTCCATCTAACCCTCCTCCCACACCCACACCCATCATCACCACCACACCTACCACCAATCCCTCATCCATCATCCTCACACCCCCATCTACACCCATCATCACCGTGTCCACCTCTTCGCCCATTATCCTTCCACCACAACCCATTACTACCGCCATCACTCCTCCTAACCCTACACCTTTCACCATACCACTTATCCACCCCACTCACCATGTTCTGCCGTCATCAGAGGTCAGGCCGGCACAAAACCTTACCCTACGGAGCGGGCGATTGTTCCAGAGAAATTATGCCTCTACTTCCAATCCCCAGTCTGTCCAGCCGATCGCAGATCAACAAGAAGAAGCTGAACCCCTGTCGAATACTCAATATGATCTATTGCATCATTTGGATAGAGTTCCTGCCAAGATATCTATACTTGAGCTGATTAAAAGGTCCACCCTTCACCAGGATGCACTGAGAGATTTTCTTCAGAAGGTGATGGTCAACGAAGATATGACAGTTGATAGCCTTCCTACAGCACTGGCCACAATTTCCAAAGGACTAGCAATCACATTTTCTGAGACCGAGCTGGCACCTCCAGGAGCTTGACAGATGCCGCTCTGCATTCTATTATATTGAACAAAGTTAGTGTGGATGCCACCTTGGTGGATATAGGGGTGTCAATTAATGTGTGCCCCCTCAGCACTCTCAGGGCCTACAACCTCTTAGAAAAACTTCTACGACCCACCCCTACAACCATTGTAGCATACGACAATTCACGAAGGGCGTGTCATGGGATAGTAACCCTTCAAGCTGAACTTGGGCCTCTTACCATGGCCGTCGAGTTTTATGTGCTAGACATCACCCTATGTTCAAGGCTATCTTGGGTCGCCCGTGGCTTGATACTCTTGGTGCTGTGTCATCTACCGCCAATCAATGTCTCAAATTCCCATTCCAGGGGAGGGTGGTGAAAGTTAAGAGCTTGTCTTTGGCCCAGTCAGTGAAGGCCATCTCGGAGAAGATCTTTCCCACATTATGGCCCAGCAGTCGGCCCATTATATCTGTATTGGATCTGGAATGCCCATGGGCTTATGCACCCCGCAAGCCCGCCACTATGCCTGTTAACATTAAAGAGAAGCCCAAGATCCCAGATCCCAAAGGCTGGTCCATTATTTTGAAATTAGGCTATCAACAGGGGAGAGGCCTTGGAGCACAACTCCAAAGACGCACTAAGCCAGTGCCCAAGGGTAGGAAAATGAACAGATGGGGTCTCGGTTACCGAGACTCTGCACTATCCATTATGGGTGATTCAGGCCCGCTTACATGGGATTACCGTCAACATTTTGTTAGAGGCCCTCTCCAGCAAGGCACAATAAAGTCACAGTCAGCTCAGTTAGAATAGAAAGATGTGGCATATGCAGTTGCCAATCTGCATACATCACTGGCTGAGGCGACGGAAGATATCTTCAAGTTCCATAAGCCCGATAGAAGGGTGGTCGACTAGGTCTTGCAGTTGACGCTCTTTGGTTTGCAACTTCAGCAGTTCGTCCTGAATGGAGCTAGCACGCCCTTCTGTCAGTGCGGCTTCATCTAAACTTTGTATCTGTAGCCGCTTGGCATTTGCCAGATCCTCTTCAACTTGGGCTCATTAAGCATGAAGTTGAGAAGTCTGCTCCTCCAGTATAGAAATCTGGCTAGTGGCTCCCTCAGCTAGGAACTTCTATTGGCTGGCAATTTCTGTGTCGGCTGGCAGTGCAGCAAGGCCCTCCTTCCTCTGAAGCTTCAGGGCAGCCAGTTGATCCCTCAAGCCGTGATCAATAAATTCTCGCGGGTTCACATACCGGAGTAGCAAGATCACCCGAGGTGTCCAATGTTGCATAGGACAACTGAAAGCCATGAGGGTGCACGACATGGGCTCTACCAGCTCCCTCAGCAGCGCATAGGATAAGTCCCGACGGGCCAGCACAGCCTGCTTCAACATCTCCAAATTCTGCCACACCATTTTGGCAGATGATTGCAAGCAAAGTGATGGTGTGTCAGGGAGATGAAACTCTACCCGATTGTCAACTTCAGCCCAAATATCATTAGCAGGCTGAGAAGAAGACGAAGGCAATAAGGAAGATGGTTCCGCCGATTCTTTCTCAAGCTGCTCTATAGACCCAGTATCTGCTGGGACTGGGACTTCGACCTCAACTTATGTTGAAGGGCCAAAGTCTTGAACTTCAAGGCCCTCATTTGCAGAAGTGAATGATACGGGCTACTCCAGCTATGACACCTTTTCCAACTCGGTGCCAGCCGTAAGCATCAAGGCAGTGGATTCACCAACTATCTCTTCTTCAAAATCTCCACCCTCGGGGATGAATTCATCATGTTGCCCTATTTGGGCCGCCTGCCCTAGTTCAGCCCTGGCCTTAATTGCCAGCAGGGAAGAGTCGCCAGACGCTTCCCTGAGTTCGACACCTGCTGACGCCTCAACAGAAGCAGCATCAGGGAATTCTAACCTAGCTTCCACTGACTGAAGCTGAAGCTGTTCAACGGATGGCTGACCAAAGCCCAGCGATGAGAGCAACCCATCTGGGAGTTTCAAAGCAATCGGCCTCAGCACAGGAGCTGCGCCCCTAACAAGGGTAAAAGCTGTGGCCCTGGATTGAAAAGGAGAGAAGCCAGCCATGGTTCCCACCACTGGCAGCGTCAATCCCACTGAGACTGCAGGACTACGTTATCCAACAATAGATAAGCCCAACGGGTGAAGAAGTCATGAGCAGGACTCTGCAAGGATGTGACAGCCAAAGGGTGATGCACCAGAAGTTTCTGACGGCTGCACGATAAACCGTCAAACTTCAATGGATAGAAAGAGATAAGCTTTAAAGAAAGCTGTTGGCTTTAGACTCTGGCGTTACCTAACGGTCAAATGGAGGAGCGTTAGATGATCGCGACGAACCAATAGTAGGCTGCCAGAGACGCAAAGATAGAAGATAAGATGGAAGAAACCCAATAGGACTCCTCTATACTTGACGGTCCATATATAATCCGCCATATGAAATTAACGGTCCAACGATGAACCGCCAGAGGTACCATCTCATCAAAAGGATAAGACAATGAGGAAGACGATGGCATCTGGCGTCATCAAATGGTCTAAGAGAAGAGCGCCACATGTCAATAAACGCACCAAGGAAACACCGCCAGAGACAATAGGGTGGCAAATAAAACAAAGGTTTACTAAGCTTCATCGAGCGGACATAAGGTGAGGAACAAGACCCAACCAACGAGAAATGACCCAAGAAATAAGCCTTAAAAACTGACCAAGGAGGCCCATTAAGGGTGAACAACTCGGAGCATCATAAGGATGAATAAGGAGATGACCCAACTTATTGGTCATAAAATGGGTGTCAACAGATGTCCCTTCTTAACGTCCTCTTTGTAGGGGAGCGAGCAGAGGTGAAGTGAAAGCGAAATGGGACATGGAGATGAAACGGAAGTGATGTGGAGTGGATCGAAAAGTAGGCATTAAGGCAAACGACACCCGTTCCCAACCAACGAGTGATGGGAATCTTCCGAAAAACTTCAGACTTAATCACAAGGAATGGCAAATCAAATGACGCATGTTTAGAGGAACTAACAACTAAGGTAAAGAAAACATGGCTAGCGGCGGGAGCAAACGGAAAGGAAAAAGATGATTAACTAAACTCCAGATAGGAATCTTTAGCTAACCAAACTGAGTGAGTAGACCAAAGAAAACCTTCCAACTCAGAGTGAAATGACTCTCCTTACTCGAGATCATGGACACACAATTACTCATCATTACTGAGATATCTTGGACATATGAGGCTCATGAATGCTCAAAGATGCGCATGATGCATGCTGGGCTAAAGGAAAAGAAATCATTAAAATGAATGCCTAGAAAGATAAATAACAAGATACTCGAGAATAGTATTGCTAGACCGGACAAACCAGGGTCAGGACACTATCTGCAACCACGGCGTGCAAGATAGAACAATTAAAAACTCAATCAGCCTCTCTGACCAAAAAGGAGACTGAAACATGGATGGATTAAAGAGAAGAGGAGGTGGGCAGGGAACAAAAGTTAGCTGCTGAAGAATAGAAATAAGGCGGGAAAGAGACAAGGTGGTAGTCGAGCTCTCCATTTCCCATAGACGTTGGCCTAGCTTCCCGTGTGAGTACTGCACTATCTGCCTCTCGGGCTCTCTCAGACTTTCTTCTGCAGCAAACATCATGGAGAAAACTTTGGAGTAATCAGCAACATCATGGACCAGGCCATCTGACGAGGGAGGTGGTCCGGGCATAGCACAAGTGGCACTTTCTTTCTTTTCCTGACATAGCGATGGCGATTTCAGTGTACCGGGCTGCAGCGGCCCCTTGACAAAATGCTGGTGATAATTCCATGTCAGTGGTCCGAAGTCTTACAAAATTGACTGTGATGACTCTCGGTAGCCGAGGCCTCTCCGGCTCATCTTTCTGCCCCTAGGGACGGGCTTGGTCTGCCCCTACAATTGTGCGTCGAGGCCCTTGCCCAGCTGATAGCCTAACTTTAATATCATGTGCCATCCCTTATCATCTCTAATCTTGGACTTGATTTTGACATCAATAGGTGTAGTAGCGGGCTTGCGTGACGCATATGACCATGAGAAGTTCAAGTCTGTTACAGACAAAACTGGCCTGTTGCTCGGCCAAAGGGTAGGCAGAATCTTGTCAGCAATAGCATCGACTGTCTGGACCGTGGAAATGCTCTTTACCTTGACCACCCACCCCTGAAATGGGAATTTGAGGCACTGGTGAGCAGTAGAAGGTACTACATTTAAGCTGTTAATCCATGGACGACCAAAATAGCCTTGAACATTAGGTCTATGTCTAATACATAAAACTCCACAGTCATTGTCAAAGGCCCTAGCTCATCCTGAACTGTCACGACCCCATGCCAAGCTCTCCTGGAGTTATCGTAAGTTGAAATTGTTGTCGGCGTTAGCCGTAGCATATTCTCAGAAATATTGCAGGCACGTAACGTGCTCAAGGGACAAACGTTAATAGAAGCTCCAGTGTCCACAAGAGTTAAATCAACTGCTTCTTTGTTTATGGAAATGAAATACACAACGACATCTACCGTGCCTCCGGGGGTGCCAATTCTATTTCAGAAAATGAAATAGAGGGCCCCCTCATAATTGTAGCCAACACTAACGGCAAGCTATCTGCGGCCACGTCCTCGCTCACCATCACCTTCTGTAGAAAAGCTTTGAGAGTGTCCTGGTGCAGCGTGGACTCTGGGCCGCCAACATGTTCTGACAGACCAAGTGCACCACATTCACGCACTGCTACACCAGCTCCAGTCCCGTCATAACATGCTCACTAACCTCAAACCAATCGAGTGGAGTCTGACACGTTCGCCCATACAACACCTCATAAGGAGCCATCCCAATGCTCGAATGATAGCTGTTATTGTAGGCAAACTCCACCAATGGTAGATGGTGAATCCAACTCCTCTACCACTCCAAGAAACATGACCTCAACATGTCCTCTAACGTCTAGATGGTCCTCTCTGACTGACCATCCGACTGAGGATGATAAGCCGAGCTAAAATCTAACTCGGTGCCTAGAGCCCTCTGGAAACTCCTCCAGAAACAAGATGTGAAGCGCGGATCTCGATCTGACAAGATGGAAATAGGGATTTCATGCAAAGGCATGATTTGCTCCACATAAAGACGTGCCAACTTGGGCACACTCCAGCTGGCTCTGATCAGTAACAACCGAGCCGTCTTCGTCAGCCTATCCACAATCAACCAAATGCTATCATGCCCACTCGAAGTCCTTGGCAATCCCACCACAAAATCTGTGGTCACGTGGTCCCATTTCCACAGGGGAACTTCCAAAGGCTGAAGCGTACCTCTAGGACGCTGGTGCTCCCCCTTCACCTGCTGACAGGTCAGGCACCTGGCCACGAACTTAGTAACATCTCTCTTCATACCAGGCCACCAGAACTATCTCCGTAAGTTTTGATACATCTTCGTCACACCTGGATGTACGGTGTACCTGCTCCCATGAGCCTCTAGTAGCACCGCACGCCTCACCTGATCCTCGGCTGGGACGTACAGCCTACCTCAGAACCTCACAGCACCATCCTCGCTGAGCTCAACATCGGCCATAGCCAAAATCTGGGGCAACTCAGGGTCTGCATGCTGAGCCTCTGTCACCTGACGACAGATGGCTGGGGTGACAGTCAAACTCGCAAGCATTGCTATCCCTGGCTCTCAGGGAACCTTGAGCCTGAATGTCACTTCCGGCACTTGCTCCCAGAGCTTCCACTTCTTCAACATCATCGCACAGACCACGACCTTCCTGCTCAGAGCATCGGCGATGACATTCATCCTGCCCGGCTGATAAGACAGGGTGAAGTCATAATCCTTTATGTACTCTATCCATCGCCTCTGCCTGAGGTTAAGGTCCTTCTGAGTTAACACATACCTCAAACTCTGATGGTCAGTGAACACCTCGAACTTCTCACCGTACAGATAATGTCTCCAGATCTTCAACGCGAAGATCACAGGGTGGCGTCCCCAGTCCTTGGTGGCGGTAATTCGATATTATCGGGTTATCGGTACCCTGAACTCTGGGATGTTACACGTGGGGCACCGTTGTGATGGAGGTTGTTGAGTGGTTGGGCGTTGGAGGTCCCGATATGACTGGGGTAGCTGTCAGTCGGGTGCCGAGGGCACCGTTGTGACTAAGATTTTTGAGTGGTCGGGCACCGCGGACCCCGACGTGACTGGAGTAGCTAGCAGTCGGGTGCCGAGGGCACCGATGTGACTGAAGGAGTTGAGCAGTTGGGCATTGCGGGCCCCGATGTGACTGGAGTAGCTGGTAGTTGGGTGCCGAGGGCACCGTTGTGACTGAGGGAGCTGAGCAGTCGGACGCCGTAGGCCCCGATGTGACTGGAGGAGCTGACAGTCGGGTGCCAGAGGAATCATTGTGACTGAGGTTGTTAAGTGGTCGGGAGCCACGGGCCCCGATGTGAATGGAGTAGCTGGCAGTCGGGTGCCGGAGGCACTGTTGTGACTGAGGTTGTTAAGTGGTCGGGAGCCGTAGGCCCTGATGTGACTGGAGGAGTCGACAGTCGGGTGTCAGAGGCACCGTTCTAACTGAAGGAGCTGAGCGATCGGGTGCCGCGTGTCTCGATGTGACTGGAGGAGCTGGTAGTCGGGTGTCAGAGACATCGTTGTGACTGAAGGAGATGGGCATCGTGAGACCTCGATGGTTGTGCTCAGGGCCCGTTGACAGAGGTAGGGGCCTGACACTTCATCTTATGCCAGGACTTGTGAAGTATGCCCATTGTCCGGGTAACAACATTGAGGGCATGCTTATCGAGGTGACGCTAAGGTGACGTACGATCATCGAGGAGGGGAGCTGGACAGGCCGATTCGATTGAGCCGCGTCTGATGGTACATGATCATTGAAATAGAGACTGGGCAGGGTGCTCTCATCGAGCAATGTCCTTATTGTGCAAGAACGTCGTGGCAGAGACCAGGTAGGGCGCCTCGATCGAGCAACGTTTTATGGTGCACGATCATTAAGGTAGGGACTTGGGAGGGTGCTCTCATGAAGCGACATCTGGGTCATTGTGGACGCACTTATGGGGAACTCTTCATTTCTTTTCGTTATTTTATTCATCCTTTCGTTCATTTGTTCGGTTTATTGAGTGCGAGGGTGTGCCAGTCACCGAGGTGACGATTTATGCGGGCTTAAAGAAGCCTAGGGTGCGCTCGTTCTGACTAATCAGACGATTGTGTAGTTCGTGTCGGGACTAAAGACCCGCCGTACCATAAAGGCTTAACCTCAAGTCCAAGGATAGGTCAACTCTTAAAACCGTGAGATTGGGTAGAGCCAAGGGATTAAGTCATAGGACTTTCAACCTTATAAGTACGAACGTATAAAAACTAATTAAGAATTTAAATCCTTGTAGGATTATGGGTACTAAACGCACACAATGGCGTGAGATGCAACAAATCGTCCAGAACTTTACCCAAGCGCTACAATAGATGGCGCAGGGTGGAGCACACTGTGGAGTAGGAGGCCACCACAGGAGTTTCAGGAACTTGAACCCTCCAAAGTTTACGAGTTCTTATAACCCCGACGATGCTCAAAATTGGTTTAAGGAGATTGAATGAATCTTCTACGTTATGTAGTGCGCGAACGATGAGAAAGTTTTCCTAGCCACGTTCCAGTTGGAATGGGATGCTAGATGCTGATGGGAATCTGTAGAAGCCACCTTGATGGATGATAACATGACCTGGGCCGATTTTGTTGGCTATTTTAATAATAAATACTTTTCTAACCGCCTCCAAGAGAAGAAGGCCGTGGAATTCGCAGCTCTAAAATAGAGAACCCTGACTGTGGCCGAGTATAAGGCCCAGTTCTCCAGGCTATCCAGGTACGCACCACACTTGGTTTGCACGGAGAAGATGACAGCATGTCATTTCTTGAATGGACTCCGGCCCCAATTCATCACCCAACTGTCCCCACTGGATATCCAAGTGTATCCAGAAATGGTCTGACGTGCTCAACTGCTGGAGGATGCCACGGAGTTGTATGATAAAATCCGTGGTAAAGACAAGAAGGAGACCGTCACTAACAACTTCAAGCCCTCCTTCAACAAGCAGAGACCTTCTAATGTGGGTGAGTACTCCAAAGATAAGAAGCCCAAGGGTAACAACAAGTCGTTCTCCATCACTAAAGAGAACTACAAATACTACGACAAGCCTGGCCATAAGGTCGACGAATGCTGGAGGAAGCTGGGAGCATGCCTCTAATGTAGGAGTCGGGAATACAGGATTCCTGATTATCCACTATTGAATAAGCAAACTGAAGTGACCAAGGGTGAAACGCGCCAAGCCAAGAAGCAAGGATGTCTCCAAGCTCTACAGGAGACTGAACCAACGGAAGGCAGATTGGTGGAAGGTACTCTATCTATTTGTTCCAAGTCTGCTCAAGTTTTATTCGATACCGACGCAACACATTCATTTATTTTAAGAAAATTTTCTGCTTCATTCTCTATGGAACCACAATGGATGAGCTTAGTAATATCCACTCCATTAAGGAATGAGTCGGATGTCAATTTCTAGATCTGGTGCAGGGTGAGATGACCGTGTTGCAGTATCGGAACAAGTTCATCGAGTTGGGTCGATATGCACTGCATATTATTGCTGATGAAGCCTTAAAGATCGAGCAGTTTCTCCATGGTTTATGAGCCGAATTGAGAGTGCCACTTCTTCCTACCCGTGTCACTATCATGGACGATGCATATCAGGTAGCAGTCGCGGTTGAGCTTGATTTGGCGAGGTCTGCAGGGTTCTCTCAGTCCAGTGTTGCTCAGTCGGCAGTGCCATTCCAACAGTCCTTTCAACCTTCAGCACCTGGCATTCCGTCCGTTGTGCCTACTCCTGGTGGTCCTTCGAGGGGGATGTTTAGAAAATCCAAGAAGCATTTCAACCGTCAAGCGTCTTCGGGTTTTGTGCCGCAGCAATCGGCGTCCTCTGATTCTGTGCATCTATCTGTTCCTTTGTTTCAGCAGCACTGTGAGTTTCCTGTGAGTCAGCTGAGACCATGTCCGAGGTGTGGTGGCAGCCATCCTGATGTTCCATGCTCCTTGTCGGTGGTCTGCTATCACTGTGATCAGTCGGGTCACGTTGTTCGAGATTCTCCGATGAAGTCTGTGCCGGTGCAGTTCTCGCAGGTCACCCAGTCGTAGTAGTCATAATTTCATCTTCTAGCACCACCTCTGCCTCAGTCGTCATTTTTGCAAGTTCTTGCTTCTTCCCAGCAATCTTCTGCAGTCTCTAGCTGGAAGCCGAGGAGCCGGATCACTCACATCACTCGTGCAGAAACCATTGCGTCCAATCTCGTAGAAGGTACGGTTTCAATTTTTGGTCGTCCAGCTCGTGTGCTATTCGATTCAGGTGCCACTCATTCATTTGTTTCCGAGAATTTTCTTGCTCGTCTCGAGGAGCCGGTGACTGAGTCACCTTGTGAGTTGCTCGTTGAGTTACTCTCTGGAGATTTCATGTCCACTCCATTTTACCTGGAGGATTGCCCTGTTATCGTTAGTGACCGGTAGTTGCCAACGAAGTTGTATGCGCTGTAGTTGGCCGAGTACGATGCGATCCTAGGCATGGACTAGTTAGAGCGATATCATGCAGTGGTTGACTGTGGATTCAAGAAAGTCTAATTTCAGCCATGTGGGAAATCAGCTTTCTATTTTCAAGGTACATGATCCTGTTATTCTTGTTTTCTATAGTTAAGTGTAGTTTGCTCTCAGTTTCCTCCTTGTTCTTTCTTGTAATTTCGAAGACAAAATTCCTTTAAGGAGGGGGGGACTGTAGCGCCCGTGATTTAAGGAACTCATCTCGTGTGACAGGAGTACTTCCCACTAGAAGCAAGGCCAGATGCGACCCTTGATGACTTAGTCCACGCCTCAGGTGTCTCCCTACTCACCCCAGGTAGACGCTGAGACACCGTGCCAGTAACTATAGAATAAAATTTTAGTCAGGGTCATGCTCATTAGCACACATCTGTAGTCCCCGACCATGTGTGCACACACTAACTGATTGCACTACGTCTGGCCCTCTAGCTAGTTTTCCTCTCGGCCCAGACTCAAGCCGCTATAGTGGGAGGGCCTACGGCAAGTAGCCTAAAAATCATCTCACTCTCGGGTCTAGCTCTCCACCACTCCCGGGTGGGTAGGCACACGTGTGCCCAAGAAAGCTTTGACTAGCGGGTCGGTCACTCAAGGGAATGACTCTTGAAAGAAGCCATCGAAATACTGATAGGCAACATGCCGTGCGCCACGAATATCTCAGAACATGGGGAGACACGATGCCACTGGAGTGAGGGACAGTCCACTAGACCTATCAAAACAATGGTCCTTGAGTCACACGACTTGGGTCGAGGTCGTCGTATAGGGACAGCTCCATGCCGTCAATCTTGCCTATCCATAGGTTAGAAACCATAATAATATAATTTATGTGATAGTGCACAACCACCAAACCTAATCCCTTTCCAAATGGAAGCTAAGAAACCCTCTAGCCCTAGGTTGGGTCATATGACTCATAATTCTCAGGCCATACGCATGGCCCACACGGAAACCACTTTCTGGGAAAGCTATCGGGGTGCAAGAATGACCCTCCGCACTCAGATCGAGGCATGGTGACTCGATTAAGCATAACAGGAAAGCCCAGAACACAAGAGGATCACCCGAACCCTTAAGACCCATGGGCACACTTATCGAGGTAACACGGTACCTTTGGACACCCAAAAATATGGCCACGGTCTCCACGGGGTGTCCAGGACAACCACGGGACCATAGGTCAACCATTGGGTCTCAACTAGGTTGACCGAGGGCTGAAACAGGCCGACTCTCTGCATTTCGGTCGATCAGCCCATAAGGGTTCGGTCGGCCAACCAGTTCGGTCAACCAAACTAGGCAGTTTGGTCGATCGAACTGGGTAGTCCCAGTTCATGGCGAACGCCGGAACAGTCGACCAATCCCTACAGTCGGTCAACCAAAAATAGTAGAAATGTGACCGGACTCAACTCTGTAGCCTGTTTGCCATGCCCACTCGATCCCAATCAAGGGGGAATACATTGGGGACCATTCCTCGTGTCCCAAACCACAAAAGTTGGGATAGAACATATTTTAGCAGATCTGCTTTGGATATCAGCTTGATCTCATGCGACAACATGTAGTGTCGGAGCTTCTTGGCTGTGAAAACTAGAGCTAAGCAAATCTTCTCAATGTAGGTGTACTTTTCTTCAGTCCTCACCAACCTCCAGTTGAGATAGTAGAGGGCCTGTTCTTTTCCTTCTTCATTATTTTGGGCCAGCATTGCCCCCAGAGAATAGTGTGTGGCCGCTATGTACAAAATTAGCAGCAGCCCTTTCACTGGTGCACCAAGCACTGGAGGAGTTTTCAGATAATCCTTCAACTTGTCAAAAACCATCTAGCATTCTTCATCCTAATAAACGAGAACATTCTTCATCATCAACTTGTGAAAGGGGTGACACCACCCAGACAGGTTGGATATGAACTATTGGATATAAGTGAGCCAACCTTGGAGGGACCGAAGCTCAGAGAGGTTCCTTGGCGGAGGCAGCTCTTGAATCGCCTTGATCTTTGCGAGGTCTATTTCAAGTCCCTGATGCCTGACAATGAAACCCAGGAATTTGCCACTGGATACCCCAAAGGCACACTTCAGCGGGTTCATCTTCAACTTATATTGCTTGAGCCACTGGAATATAATTCGAAGATCCTATAGATGATCTTCCTTCTTTCTTATCTCAATAACCAAGTCATCTATGTAACACTCGACCTTATGGTAGAGCAGCTTTATTGGCTCCACCTCAGGGTTTATAGCCAACTCATGTTGTGAAACTTCAAGGCTGAGTTCTGGCATTTCTTTGTAGCTCTAGACAAAGCAATCCTGAAACTCTTGTAGAAGCTGGATGTATGATACCCACTCTTGTGAGGAGAGCTGGGCACTAAGAAAAGTAGGTCGGGGGTCATCTTCACTCTCCAGGTTAACCTCTATTAATTTATCAACCGTGCCTTGACCTCCATCTTCAATTTCTAGAGGCGCTGGTTGAAGATCAATGAAATCTTGTATATCATCATCGAGCTCCAGAACCTCGATGTCCTCATTATGCTTCCCTCAGATTCCTTCAGGAAATTGCAACTCGGGCGATGACAGCAATGCGGGTTTCCCCTCTGGCAGATCCTCTTCATCTTTACTTTCGTATGGCTGATCATTAGCTTTGTTAGGACGAGATTCATCCAATGTTAAGTCAGAAGCATGATACTTCAGCTTCGTCGGACACGGGGACAGCCTTGCTTCCTCAGCGGCTTGACTCATCGTAATTTTGGTAGGGATAGCTTGTCCCCCATTGGCTATGTCTTCATCAGCAGAGATCATTTGACCAACCACGACAACAACCTCATTAGTCAGCTTGGGGCATATGATCATTGCCAGAGGAGGGCTGTAGGAATAGGTGGCTGCTCCTCCTTCAATATCTTCGGCTTCATTGTTGCTAGCTGTGTCAAATTCGGCCAGTAGGGCCGCTTCTTTGTAGCATACCTGTTCCCAGCATCTATAGGTGGTGGTGACTTCTGTCCCTTGGTCCTGTAGTTGAAGAGCATGGCCTCGTTCAGTTTCTGCCGGGTCTTCATCATATGTTGCCCCCGACGAGCCTTCATCCATTGAGGGGAGGATGGAGATGGTGTCTACCTCATAACATCCACTATAGTAATATTCTTCTAGTGAGAATCCCAACCCTAGATGTTGGGATACACACCTTAGCTCCTTGTCCAGATTGGCAGGATACCAAAGTTTTTGGAAGGCTTCTTTCCTTTTCTAGGGATGTTCAGAGGGAACATGTTGTTTCATGAATAATTTTGCCACCTTGTCTGAGATGAAGGTCAGTCCTTGGACGGGGACTGTGGGATTCTCCAAATCTTTCGGGAGGCGACAATCAGCATCCTCCCGTGCAACATGCTCTTCAGCTGTGTAAAGTAGACTGGTGGGTCCTTCAGGCTAGGTTATATCCAGGGTCTTGATGGGCATGACCGTACAGTGGTCGAGGGTGACTATCGGCTTGGTGAGGCCTTTTGGGACTTTAATATGTTCATAATGCTTGTCAACCTCAAGTTCATCCATCTCGGGATAGATGGTGGGAGGTGCAGTTCTGCCCACGTCTCCCGAGCAGGCAATGTGTGACACCACCCGAGGGTTAATATAGCCTGGTGGTGGCGGCGGAAACCAGTCATCACCAGAATTTGATTTTGTTGACTTGGAGAAAGTCTCCGCCTTGGAGGTCTTCTGCAGCTGCTCCATATAGAAGGGTGCATCCAACATATGACATTCGAAAACTTCGAATGGGTGAAGATCAGCAAATATCCTCACCTTCTTTCCATCATGATTAAACTTGATGCACTGGTGTAATGTAGACGACACCACCAAGTTCTCATGCAGCCAAGGGTGGCCAAGTAGCGCCTTGTAAGTGGTATTGGAGTTAATGACATGGAACTGGACTCTTGTAGTGAAATTTTCCATGGTAAGAGTAAATTCTGCCATGCCCAGTGGGGTTTCACACTTCTGATTAAAGTTGGCGATCCGCATATCCCCAACTTTATCAAGGTTCACATTAAAACCGTATTTCTGATATATTCTGTAAGGCAGTATATTGACAATTACGCCCGGGTCTACAAGAATCCAGCTTAGCGGCTGACCGTTTAGTTGCCCCCTCATATATAAGGGTCTATTGTGACTGAGGATAGGTAGCAACAAATCCTCCTCGGTGAAGGTCACATTCTCCCCCGACAATGCTTCGGCCAGGCAGCTCTCATACTGAGCAGGCGTCTGTAAGGTGGTAATAATTGCCTGCCATGTTTCTTTACTTGGAGAGAGAATCTCCTAGACAGTGAACCTCATCGGGAGCTTTTTAGCAGCTTCACTACCCGACTTCGAGCCCGAACATTCGACAGTTTTATCTCCTCTGCCCATCTTGGCTTGGAGGAGTCTTGTGTAATGGCCCCAGATGGACCTGCTTCGTTGGACCATGGGTCCGATTCTTTTTGCAGTACGGCAATGTCGCCTGACTACCCCCTGATATTCACTGCTGGCCTGGCCCTTTGTTCTTTTGGCTGGCTAGAAGGCTGCTGAGATGGAGAGGATATGTTCCCATATGAAGGGCTGACCTCCTGACATGGTTGCTTGCCCCTAGATGTCTTCAGGAATTCTAGGAAGGATGGAGTGTTGCTACTGCCCCCAGCCTGACTGTATAACCCTGGCAGAGGAGGGACCTGGACTACCTTGACATCTGGCGCTGGTATCTTATAAGGTTGCTCACCTCTAAAGATGATGTTATGGTTAGCGGGTGGTGGGCGCCCCCATTTTTGACCCGAGCGGGTCGCATGAGCAGTACTCGTAACCTCGACCTGACTTGCCTCAGGCATAGGTGTAAATCAAATGTCCTCATCCTCCTCTTCCTCGGGCAAGTTGAAAAAAGCTGAGAGAGTATTGCAAGAGAGCACTGTCTCCCTCTTGGCTTTACGGGCCTTTATTTTCTTCTTCTGTTTCTTCCCGAATGACGTTTGCCCCCAGAACAAGCTGTCATCTTCTTGAGCCTTCTCAGGCTCTTCCTTCTGTCCTAAGGAAAGTTGCTATAACTCTTCCCACGGGATGTGATCTATACAAGCACTACTCCCCACACAGGGGGGTTGGACTAGGGGAGGGAAAATTAAGGATTACATCAAAACTACCTCCACACAGTGAGGGGCGCTAAGCCGGCCAGGCGGGGAGGGGAGATTAGCTAAGTCGGTGCCGGAAGGGCACTTCACCAGTTCTATCTAGACCCAGATCTGCTGGACAGTGAGTCGCTGAAGACGCCGCCATGAACTCCACCAAACTCAGAAGTCACCAAAAATGGTGTCGAATCATCGCTGACAGACCCTGGTATGCTGGAGAATTTTCCTGGATGAGCCCATTGTCGTCACCGGCTGGTGTGGTTCCTGGAACAAGTCCTCTGCGCTCTGGTTCGCACTGGCCCCAGGGTACAACAGCCACTAGATGAAGATGCCACGACCGCTCCTGAAGTCCAATTGAGATGGGACCAAGTCAAGGATGACCGTGGGTGAGGCTTCTTCAAACAACAACTAGGAGGAGCTCCAGACAATGTCGTAGCAGGAAGGAGGAGCCTGTTGAGTGAGGGGGGGTCAGATCAGACTGATAGGAAGCAGAATCGTGCATCAGGAGGAAGAAAATGAGAACTCTTGATTCCGGGCACCAAACAGAGCTACGTTTCTTGATTCTGGAAGTAGACTTGTCGAAGAAGCTCCCGGCCAAGCCTCGCCACCAGATCCTCAAGAGAGTGATCGTGGTAGCCTTAGGAGTCAGCTTTAGGTTTCTCTTCAGGGAGGAGATATGCAGTCGGGGAAGACTGACTGCTCAGGACGGCCCCAAATTCAGAAAGTGATGAGACCACCTTCGTACCGAAGTAGACTGGGAGATGCTTCCAACTGTATATGGTATGCCCTCTGAAGCCTCTAGGTGAAGATGTGGCAGCCTCTGCAACTGGGCACTCCTCTGCTGCGTACAGACTGAGATCTGTAGGTTGAAGATGATAGGGAGGAAATGGGGTATATGGGAGGGGAGATGAAGTGGATGTGTATGGGGGTGACCTCTAGGTGTGATGGGGTCTGGGAGGGGGTGTTCCAAGATTAGGAAAGGGGAGAATGGGGGCTGGAATGAGGTGTTTATAGTGGGTGAGAGAGGAGCTACAAATTTGAGGGTGGAAGGGAGAGGGAAGGGGAGATCTCCCTCCCTTGGTTGAATGGGTGGTTAATGCGGGTTAATGTTGATCTTGGGGAGGTGAGTGGGTGTTTGGGGAAGTGTAAGGGTGCTTGGGGAGATGGGATCCTCCCTTGGGAGATGGAGAGTGACTCTTGGGGATGGGGAGGATTTAATGGGGGTTTTTGTTTGAGGGGCTTGTGCATATTTTTTTAATTTCTCAAAACCTTGTGTACAAGAATCACACGGGCCTCCTTTGCCAGCAGGCATGGCGTACGATAGCAGCAAGCTCGCATGCACCAGACATGCCGGTGTGCAGACGTGTGCAGGTGGCAACCATGGCCGGCAGGCAATGTAGGCAAGCTAGCACGTGTGGGATCCATGGCATGCAGTAGGCAGTCACGTGCTCTGGTAGTGGGCACGGGTGAGGCTCCCACTGCCTCTCGCATGCGTTCACAGGCATGGGCGAGTGGAGATAGGCAAATGGTGGCGTGCAGGATCGACAGGCATGCAGAGGTGTTCATAGGCGTGCAGAGGCGTTCACAGGTGTGCATACACATTGGCAGCAGGTAGCGTGCTGGCAGCAGTGACAGGCGAGCGACGGCAGTAGTCGCGTGGGCTGGGCGTGTCGGTTGATGTGCGAGTAGAGCAGACACGCAGGGGCCCCTGGCCCCTATAAAACCTTCTCCTTCTCCTCCCCTTCGGGGCTTTGGTAGAACTTCTTCCCCACTCCCTTACGGGTCCTCTCCCTCCCCTCTTCCCCTTCTTCTCTTCCTCTCCTATCTCCCCCCCTCCGATCTCACTCTCTTCTCCTCTCCCTTTCCTCCTTCCTCTCCTTCGTTCTCTTCCCTACTTCTCCTCCTCCTCCTTCTTCTTTCTCCTCCTTCCCCTCCTCTCCTTTTCTTCTCTCCCCCCTCATCTTTCTCGTGGGTGAAACCCCTGTTTTGAACAGGGGTGCCGACGGCCCCCTCTTATCTTCTCAGCCTCTCCGTCTTTATCTGTTCTGCACACACCCATATCCTCTCCGCAGCCGAGCTCTCCCTCCCCTGCTCTCCCCTCTCACCATCCTTTAGTCCTTTCTCCTTCATCCCTCCTCACCATCACACCCTCTCTCTCTCTCTCTCTCTCTCTCCCTTCTCTTCTCTCCCTCTCCCACCAGCTCTCCTTCTCCTCCACTTTCTCCTCCTCTCTGCTCCCACCACTATCGCAGCTCTCTCTCTCATCTCCGCCAACGTCGGACAATGCTGCACCCCCTCTCTCTTCACACTGTAGCTTCTCCCCCTCTCCTTGTTCTCTACTCCCCACTGCCTCCTCCTCTCCCCCTGTCTTCTCTTCACCTTCTCTCTTCCTCTCTCTATCCCCCCCACACACACTGTTCCCCCCCCTCTCTCTCTCTCACATTCCCTCTCTCTCTTTCTCTCTCTAACTCACACACACCCCCTCATCTCTCATGTTCCCCCCTTGTTTGGATTGGGTGTGAATTTAAGTGTATTAAATTTATAAATGAGGAGGGTGAAACCGGCTCGGCCCATATAAAGCCCATTACGACGGGCTCGGTTCGGTTAGGCCTCTATAAGGCTTGTAACGGGCTCTGATAGCTACAGCCCAGAACGGATCATCTTCGGATTCACTAGCCGGCGAAGGGCATCGACCCAAGCGCAACGACTGTCAGATGATCGTCCTCAGATTCGCCAGCACACAAACGGCATCGACCTAGGCGCAATGGCTATCGGATGACCCTCCGGCGACCGAATGTTACCTCTCGCAATGTCAGCCTCAACCTCACTAAGGATGAGCACACCTCCTAGGCACCGTAAGACTTGCTAGAAAATTGCCCAACTCTAGAGTAACAGACCCTCAATGGGAAACTCCCCACGATCGCGGAGAGACGTTACTCCACGACTTACACCCTTCCATGCCAAGGAACTGGCCCTCACCACTAGGACAACTCCCTATAAATCAGACTTCGCCTAATAGGCAAAGAGGGGAGACTCACCAAGAGAAACACGCTTATCTCTAGACAAAGGAAAAGAGAAGCTAACTTGCTGTTAAGAGAGAAGTTCCTATAGAGCACCGGCTATCTTCTGAGCACTCTTACCACACAACAAGCACACTTCGAGTGCCCGCTGGTCATGGCGAGCACCCTCTCGGAAGGCTGTCTGTCCCGCCAAGCTTGCATTACAATCCTTTGACTCTCCCTCTCTCCTAACCTCCTTTTTGCTTCTTTGTCTCCCAAGTGCTGACTTAAGCATCGGATGGTTGTCTCCTGGGAGATCACTCGGGACTCCTTCTGATGTCCTTCTTTTGTGGTGTTTGCAGGCTTCCACGAGTGCCTGAGCGATCTTTCCCGTACAAATAAATTTAAAAGTGTGATCAGAGGCCTAGGAACCAGTTTTCCACCTCTACACTTTTTGACGCCGTCTGTGGGAAGATGATCAAAAGGCCAATGGCACCTCGTGGAAGATACCAGAACACCAATAACCCGGGCCAAGCTCATCCACCGCCCGACTGCGTCGAGAGGTTATTACCGATGAGCTTACTGAGATGCGTTAACAAATCTAAGTCTGAACAGGCCTGTGTCAAGACCTCCTGAATAGGCCCACGGGACTCGTATGCATCCCATCAGAATAGCCTCAGAATGGGGGGGGGGGGGGGCAAATAATATTGGATTCCCAATTAGTTCGGGAAGCTTCCCATGCCTCCACCATAAGAGCCCAACGACCCCACAGCGTGACCACAACAAGGAGAGGATAAATGCAAGATTTTAAGTGCCATAGATAAGGTGATGCGGGACGAATGCGACTCAACCGGACAATACAACCTTAGACTCTAAATGTCAACTCGACTCGTTTGGACTGACATGACTAGCAATGACGTGCATAATGGAACCACCTCAGCTCGACATTAATGAGCTCCAAAAGAGATGAATATGCCCTAAACAAGAAGTACAAGCTCACGATTAGTCCCAAGCGAGGGAAACACAGGGATTTGCATGGTTGAAGAATCGACGGAGTCAAGGGTGGTCAAACTCACTCTTGTGCTCAGATTGAGTCACAGGGTGGGTCACACTCTCTCACTCGCGGCGGTGATCAAATATGTATCGAGCTAGAATCCTATTACACACCAGTAGCGGCATAAAAACACATTCAAAATAAGCAAATGTCAAGAGAGATAAAGATCGATACCTCCATGCTCCGGGCATGGGGAAGACAATCCCGGTTAAGACCCGTACTCCCGGTACAAATAATTACCACAATTACAGAAGTTATACCCACTCTATGTAGGGAGGTAATAGGCAACAAGTGGGACTCGGGAGTGTTGAGCTTGGGTTAACAGGTAGCGTTTTGGACAGCTTCGATGACACCGACGTGTTGCTGATCGGTGCAGACAGGCAGGATGGCGTGTGCTGACGATCTGGCGTACAACGCTCCGGTCGGAAGGGCAATCAGGGTGTGATGGTCCCATTGCGAAGAGAACTTTGGAAGGAACGGCCCCTTGGAGGGGATCGTGTTGGATCACCTTGTGGAAGGCGAGGCGGTCTGACTTGTTGGTCGTTGTTCTTTACTGGCCTAAACTAATTTTGCAGATTCAGAACTATGCATCCCGACAAAAACACTTGTTGCGACCAAGTCTGATGTTGGATTGCGATTAAACTGGTGCTGTTGCGACGCTCTATTGAAGATCTATAATCTCATGATGTTACAAAAATTTTTATGTTGATTTATATTCCATGGAGAAATTTTGAACAGGCTGGTTCCTTGACCTAGAATAGACTGGACAGAATGCAAGCACTGGAAGGCGATGGTGGAACAAGGGGAAAGCGTTAAATCTAGAAGGTGGAGTGACCGTGGAAGATAGGGGGAAAAGTATGGATCAAGCACACAAATTTAGGGGCTGATCAGAGGTGGTTTTGAGGCAAAAGCGATTTTATTGTAGGGGAAGGTTTGATCTGGGCTGCAGAAACAGAACCGACTCTGGTCTGAACCACGATTTTTACAGAGGGGTAAACAGGCTCCAAAAATCATCTCCTTGAAAGTAACCTTGCTGTTACGGCAATCAACAGTTGCCTGGTATTTGGATAACCAATCGGCTCCTAATATTACATCATAGTCTTTCATATCTAGGCATATTAGGTTGATAGGAAGGTTTCTTCCCTTTACTAAAACTTCACAATTTTGGTAATGATGAGTAATATCGGCTTCGTTTTCGAGAGGAGTCGAAATAACTAATTTTATCCATTCCAGTTCTATAGGCAATGGATCAGTAAACTTCTTGGAAATAAAAGAATGTGATGCACCAGTATCAAGCAAGACATGTGCAGATTTGGAACAAATCTTTAATATACCTTCTACCAGCCCGTCTTCGTCTTGTTCTGCCTCTTGGAGAGCTTGAAGGCATGCTTGTTTCTTCACCAGGCGCTTCTCTTCTCTGGTTTGCTCATTCATTAATGGACAGTTGGGAATCCGATGATCACGGCTCCCACAATGGAAACAAGCTCCTAATCTTCTCCAGCATTCTTCGGCCCTATGGCCAGCCTTGTCACAGTGTTTGTACACCTCTTTGGAAGGTGTGGCAGTAATGGAGAAAGGCTTATTACTCTTCTAGAGTTTCTTCTCCTGGGAAGACTCTCCTCCATTACTAGTTCTCTTCTTCTGGAAAGTGGGCTTGAAGGTACTAGAGGTTGTTACTAGCACCTTTTATCCTTCCCACGGATTCTATCGGATAACTCCGTGGCATCTTCTAACAGTTGGGCTTTACGAACCATCTCCAAGTAGACTTGGATGTCCATCGGCGCTAGTTATTTTATGTATTGGGGCCTGAGCCCATTAAGGAATCTTCTAGCCTTCATCTTCTCGGTACTTACTAAGTGCTTAGCGTACCTTGACAGTCTAGAGAATTGGGCCTCATACTCGGCCACGAATAAGGTCCTCTATTTTAGTGCAGTAAACTCTGCAGCCTTCTTCTCCTGTACACAATCTGAGAAGTACTTGTCATTGAAGTACTCAACAAACTTGGCCCATGTAATGGGATCTTGTTCTACAGTAGCTTCTATGGACTCCCACCAGAAACGGGCATCCCTTTCCAATTGGAAAGTAGCTAGCAAAACCTTCTCTTCATCTGCGCATTGCATGATATGGAATATGCATTCAATCTCCCTAATCTAGTGCTCGACGTCGTCAGGATCGGTCGAGCCAATGAACTTGGGAGGGTTCATATTGCAGAAACTCCAATGGAGTTCTCCCTGTTGTGTCCCTGTGTTAAGGGGGAGATTGTTGTGTCCCTGTGTTTTGATGATAGCAAACACTCCTCCAGCACCCTAGCAGGCTCCCCTCCACCACCCACAGCCAATAGCCATCACCCAGACACACTCCCATCACCCCCCCACTACACCTATCACCCCCCTTACACCCCTAGTTTGCAGGCCAGCAGAAGTCCCGTTTTGTAGAGGCTACCCCAAGGTCATCCAGCATCCCCTAGAGGTGTACGATACACCGACGAAAAGATGTCCAAGTCATCTTCGACGCCGAAGTGGTCGCGCCTTCATCTGAGGTCGTGGCTGAGCACGAGAGCCAATCTCCTCTGACTGCGCAGAAGCAGCCTGACTGCAGACCATAGCCTCCAAGAATAATCGACACCACCTGCTCCTGAGCTATTATGGGCGTGAAATTTGGTTGAGAGCTTCCCCTTCCATTCAGCTTTCATCCCCAGAAAGCGGAAGTGGATTTGGACTCCGTCATCCTTACTTCTGAATTTTCTCCCGCCGATGCGCCAGGTTAGTGTTCAGGAATCACCTCCGACCACCATCACTAATCTGTCCACCACGAGCAACCCCGGCCATCTTCGACAATACCGTCTATTCTAGAGGTAAGAAGACTGAACCACAAAGACTCCAGTTCTAGTCCCGCCTTATTCCGACTCCAGGAGCGATCGGGGCACCATCTCCTTCCCGAAGAAATATCCTGGGACCTGTCAGAGTCAGAACTGTGCTGCTAGTTCTAGGCCCGGCCCCAACCAGAGGCGACATAAGTTGGCTCCACAAAAATTCCAGCAACTTCCCCCGTCAAGTAGGAGACGTCCAGCACCAGTTTCAGTTTGATCGGACATCCTAGGTGGTCACAACAATTCCGGCATCGACCACCTATCTGCTGTCCTAGATTGAAGGCAGAATCGACCCCAGTGTTCGTGACGATCTTGGCTCCTCTTCTTCCCCTCCCCACTTGGCTGGCTTAAGGCTCCTCCCTGTGTGGAGGTAGTTTTGGGTAGTAAGGATATTAACCCCCACCCCAAGATCCCCCTCCTGCGTGAGGAGTAGTACATGTAAACTTTTGGCAGGGATCAAGCTACACTGGTGCACTGTACGGGGAATCCACACTTCCCTGCTCGCCCACGTCTCCGAGTGGTGTTGGTTTCTTCAAACCAACTAGGTAATCTCTAAACCCCTGCTCTCATGTCCATTCTTGTTCATTTCATATCTGTCGAATTGCTCTGCTGGTAGAGAGAGAGTGCCCATTCCCAGAGCCCCTAGCTTCGAGAGGTCACCGTGGAGTTGCGAGTGAGTGAGTGACCTAGTGCCCCAATTGGCACCCGGAGGGGCTGTAAGGCCCACGCCTTCGCGGATCCTTAGTGGTCTGGGTCCAGTATTTTATTCAGTGGATTCGGCCTAATTTTGTGGCTTTTTAGGCTATTTTTGGGCATTAATCGGATTGGATCAGGCATTTATATAAATGGAATGGGGCATTTATGCAATTCCATGTAATTGGGGGGTTAATTTGTAAAAGAAGGTTTTTAAACAAAAAAAATAAGTTATAATTTTTTTTAATACTCTCTCTCCCCCTCACTCTCGTTATCTCTCTCTCTCTCCCTTTCACCCCCTCTCTCTCCCTCTCACGGTGCTCTCTCTCTCTCTCCTTGGGAAGCAGAGGAGACGACGCTGGATCGTGACGAGGACGGAGCCGTTGGACTGGCGTCGTCGAGCGGAGCGCATTGGCGCCCTCATTCCTGCGGATCACGGCTCGTGGAGGCGGGTTGGGGCGAGGAGGAGCGCGGGGGCCCGTCACTTGTACGCGACCCTGGAGGCCATTTCGGACCATTCCAAGTAGGGGGATGGAATCCCTGTCTCTGTAGGAACGCACCGGTGACACATGCACGTCGCCTCGCGATCAATTCGCACGCGTGTCGTCAATTTTGAGTTTTTAATTCCACGAGTGTAATTTCACGTTTTGATCTTGTGAGGGCGTTGTATTTGCATTTTCCAGCTTTAATTGATCATTATGGAATGGGTTGTGAGCAGGGAACAGGTTTCTGGCGCGAACCCTGTCGATTTCGGTCGATCGGGGGGGTTTCGATTTCAAACCGTACCACCCCGTTGCCCAGCTCACATAACGGACACTCCAGCGACCGTTATGTGCATGACGCCCACCATTGGGTGCGTTATGTTGCTTGGCGGACCTGGACAGATCCGCCATGATATGAAGATAACGGATGGGTAGGGGTCCGTTATGTTCCCTGACCCTTTCCAGTTCTTGAAATGCCATTAGCATAACGGACTGGTGTAGGTCCATTATGGTGTTGGAAAACTGTGGATTTTATGCCATTCGGGTGGGCTTAATGGCCCTGCAGTGGCGCGTTATGTCCCTGGGTGTTCTACTTCAGAAGAGAACTAGCTCGAGAGGGCATAACGGCCCGGGGTAGGCACGTTATACTAATATAACACACTATCCCTGGTTCGTTATACTCATAATGGAACGGAGCTGGTCCGTTATGTTCCCCAGCATTGTAAGATGTTGCAGTTTTCACTCATGAGGCTTTCCTTGTTACACACCCGCCATGTTTAAGTTATTTTGTAACTAATGGCTTGCTTTTAGATCTACCTTCAATAAGAAGAGGCTTATTAATGGAGGAGAGTCCTCCCAGGAGAACAAACTCAAGAAGAATAATAATAAGCCTTTCTCCATTACTGCCACACCTTCCAAAGAGGTATGCAAATAATGTGACAAGGCCGGCCATCGGGCCAAAGAATGCTGGAGAAGACTCGGAGCTTGTCTCCGTTCTGGAAGTCGAGATCATCGGATCCTCGACTGTCCATTACCCAATGATCAAGCTGGAGATGAAAAGCGCCCGGTGAAGAAGAATGCACACCTCCAAGCTCTCCAAGAGGCAGAACGAGACGAAGGCAGACTGGTGAAAGGTACACTAGAAATCTGTTCGAAGTCTGCTCATGTCTTGTTTGATACTAGTGCATCACATTCTTTTATTTTCAAGAAGTTTGCCGATCCACTACCTATGGAGCCGGAGTGGATAGATCTGTTAATTTCAACCCCTCTCGGGAATGAATCCGAAATTACACACCATTATCTAAATTGTGAAGTTATGGTAAACGGGAAGGATCTACTAGTAGACTTAATATGCATAGACATGAAAGACTACAATGTCATATTAGGAGCAGATTGGCTATCAAAGTATCAGGCAACAATTGATTGCCGTAATGGCAAGATTTCTTTCAAGGAGTTTCCAAGACTTGTCTACACTAGCCCTAAGAGTCGAAGCAAGTCACCTCTGATTTCGGCTTTCTGAGCTAGTAAGCTAATAAGGAAAGGATATGAATCTTTCCTTGCATTTGTCACCATAAGAGAAACTAAGGAGTCCAAGACAGAAGACATCCCAGTAGTTCGGGAGTTTCCTGACGTATTTCCAGAGGATCTGCCTAGACTACCCCCACAAAGAGAAGTGGCCTTCACCATCGACCTGGTCCCTGGTGCTAGTCCAATTTTCAAGGCACCTTATAGGATGTCCCCTGCCGAGCTCAAGGAGTTAAAAGAGCAACTGATGGAGCTTTTGAAGAAAGGGTTTATCAGACCAAGCACTTCCCCATGGAGAGCGCCCGTACTATTTGTAAAGAAGAAGGATGGATCGATGAGATTATGCATCGACTATCGGCAGCTGAATCACCTTATCAAAAATAAGTATCCACTGTCGAGGATCGATGAGTTATTTGATCAGATATCTAGATCAAAGTATTTCTCAAAGATTGATCTCAGGTCCGGATATCGCCAACTGAGAATCAAGGATGATGACATTCATAAGACCGCATTCAGGAGTAGGTATGGGCACTATGAATTTGTTGTTATGCCTTTTGGACTAACAAATGTGCCAAGGAGAGCCATTCTTCTCCGACTGCGCAGGATTGGTCTGGCCAGCAACCTGAAGTGACTTCTAGAAACTCCCATGACCAACCCCCTAAAGATCTTGAAGCAGAGCTTGGCTGAGAACTTCGTCTAAGAGTCCGCTTCAACCTCTAAGAAGCGTCACTCCATTCGGCATCCTAAGCTGTGATTTCCAAATTTTCTCCCTCTAGTGTGCTGATCAGTAACCTCTGGAACCAGTCTGATATCCCGACATTGTTTGGGTCCTCGCCATCTGCTCCGACCTCCTCCGACGTCTCCGCAGGTTTTTGATCGAAGAGTACTCAACCACAAATCCAACGACTTCAACCACGCTTGAATCAGAGCTCGGGAGCGTCCGTGGAGGCCTCATCTTCCTGCTACAGAGGTGCAGAAGCTACCAGAACCAGCAAATAGAGACCCTGTTCACGCCTTTGCCTCGAACAACACCGTCAACCAGGAATTCCCCCAAAATTCAGACGTCCTCCTGGGCCAACCCAGGAGATTTTTCCACTCATTTCGTCAAAAACAGAGTTCAGGAGAGCCCGTGGTGGCGCTGACAGTGACTGCCTATCAAGCTGTCCTGAGAGCTGGCAGAACTGACGAGCTCCCTCCATTCGGCTTCTAGCTTAGTGTTCCCCCTACCCCGCCTGGCCGGCTTACAGTCCCTCCCTGTCCGGAGGTAGTTTTGGTTGTAATAGTTAACTTCCCTACCCCTTGATCAACCCCTCTGTGAGGGTGTAGTGATTGTACTAGCAAGTTGCCATCCGAAGCTACACCGGTGCGGCGTGCGGGTGCATACCCACACCTCCTCGCTCGACATCGTCTCCGGCCGGGATCGGCATCTTCACGCTGATCAGGTGAGCTTCTGCCCCCCCTCTCTTTGATGGTTATCTTGCTTAATTAGTATTGCCTCTTAGCTCCGTCGAATGGTGAGAGAGCGCCCGTTCTGAATTTGCTTATATTTGAGTGGCTACCACGGGTGAGTTGTGAGAGAGACCCTTCATCCCAAGCCCTCGGCGTGCTGGCCGCCTGATAAATTGGGCATCCTAGGCCCTTAGGGGTCCATCCTTAGCTAGCCATATGCCCGGAACAGTAAGGTACCTTGTCAGACCCTCTCCACCATCACCGGTTGGCCCACGGGCAATTGTGTGCGTCACGCGAGTGAGCTCACCCGAGTGAGTCTGCCATCAAGTTGCATGCTTGCGGGTTGTAGGTCCAAGGTCATCGGTCGAGTGGCTGCCACCCCCAAGGTGGTGTCACATCAATTTTCATACTTAACCCTTTTTCCGCTCTCTTTTAAATAGAGAAAGTATGCACTTTGGCTAATATAGCCTTGCCTGTTGTAGAGGCTCTTCGAGTTCAACCTACTCTCCCCATTGTTGAAGAAAGGGGAGGGTCCCCAGGTAGCGATGAGACCCCTTCACCATCAGACTCCTCCAGCGGGGGAAGCTCTGATACTTCATCGGGTACGGGGTCTTCCAGCACCTCCTCTAGCGGGGGCTCTTCTTCCTCTTCCTCGAGTTCTTCCGAAGAAGGAGAGATCAGGACGAGCCCAGGTAATTTAGGGCTCGATTTTCTTCACACATGAAGGTATGAGCCCCTCTGACTTATTTTATTGCTCGTTATGCAGCCGCCCGGACGGCTTCCTCCTTGGACGAGCTTTCTAGGCTCATGGAAACAGGGTCCTCCACTGACTTGCCAGCCTATGATGAGGATGTGAGGGCTCCGATCACCGGGGTCGGAGTCCCTGATGGGGGAGCTGCCTCCCTAGCCGTAGGGCTATCGGCATGTACTGCCGATGTTGTAGAGTCCAGTGAGGTGCCGGCTTCAGGTATGCACAAAAATATTCTGTACATTCTTTTTGCCATATCTTGTTGCATATTGACGTTGTGTGATGCCTCTGCTTTGAACAGTTGATGATTATCAGGAGGAGAGACATTCCCCTCAGCCCACGGGGGTCGACATGGCGGTAGGCTCGTCCCAGGCACCTTCAGAGGAGCAGAGCACCACTGAACAGGCCGCGGCCTCCATTGAGCCAGCAGCTCTAGATATGTTGTTGTCGAATTGGGAACTTATGCCATCCATTCGACAAAACTCCTCTCCTCTATGGCATCAGTCACCGTTTCATATGTTGGTGTCTTCTTTCAGTTGTCTCTCCTTCCATGGAACCCACGACAGGGGTCGACACAGCTGTAGCTTAGGAGGAGCTGCTTGTAAAGACCGGTATGTCTTCATCACTACAAAGTGCTCGTTTTGATTATTGGTGTTGTTGGAGTGCTAAGACTTCCTATTCTTTGCCTCACTTGCAGACAGATCGGTTATACCGGTACTGCCGACAGAACGGAGACCGGCGCTTGTGGATGGCTCTTCTGCAGTCCCGGAGGAGGGGTCTTCCCGCAGGCCTGACCCGGTAGACCCGGCTGGCTCAGATAAAAGCCATTGCGATCTGCACTTTTAGACCTTTTCCAAGGTGGCTTTATCGTGGTGCTACACTCACGAGTTTGTGCTCCGTGGGGGGGGGGGGGGGGGGGGGGGGGGGGGGGGGGGATGGAATCCAATTTACCGTATGTAGTCCAACTCATTAAAGTAATGCTGTCCTGTACATCTGTTTTTCTTTCTCCTATTTCATCGTAAGAATAATTATTGTACACATTTACGCTGTCTGCATTATTGGTGTAAGGAATTTGATTTAGTAGGTCATTACCGCTTGTTTTGGCGGCGGAATCTGTAATCGCATAAACTCTGTTCCTAAATAACCTGCCGTTAATCGTTTGGTGGTGGTAAATCTGGTTATCAATCGTATCACCTGCTAAGTTATTGGCATAAGCAGTCAATAAACCACCATTCGCATCATAACTGAACTTATTATGATAAGTCCCATTATAGGTAAGTCCAGTTCCCCATGTATTTGTAGCAGGGTTAAGGTTTTGCCACGCTTTCATTTCCACTATGCGGTTTAACTGGTCGTAATTGTAAGCCGTACCTTGCGGTAACGGACTAAACGCTAAAGAATCATCTTTCGGTAATGTTGGTGGCACAATGGTAGTTACCATCGCTGTAATATTACCATTAAATAAATCGTTACGTGAGTTCATTAAATCGCTGCCTACGGTTGAAGCCTCAAAACGGTTGTTTACATTGCTCCAAGCAAGGTAAGATATGGCGCTGTAATCGTTTTGATGGTAAGTAAGCGTATAACCCAACGCATCCTTCGCAAAGGCGGCATTTAAGCTGCTCGGTACACCATCTTGTCCTATGTCTCTTGCTGTGTCTAAGGTATTGGAATTGATGCCCTTAATCCATCCTTGTAGCGTATAGGCGTAATCAATTCCCTGAACTTTATTATCCCCGTACTCTGTACGGGCCAACGGCCCGTGAAGGTAATAAAAATATTTGGCATCGTTGTCCCACAACGGGTTGTTAATCACCGTATTGGCGTTGATAATATTGCCCCCACCAAGTGGTGTATTGCAGGTATAAACCGCTGTTATACGGTTATCCAAGTCATACTCATAGAAGTGATAGAACGCATCGGGTTGGTTATCTTGGTATCTCACTACATTTACATTACCACTAATTAAATCAAACTCATAAATGGTTTTCTTGAACTGCTGCGATGGCGTGATTGTGGCTAATGACGGGTTATCCTGCAATAGTGTATCCACGTTACCGTGTACGTCGTAACTGTAATGCGTAGCATGATTATACGTCAGCGGATTGTTATCAAACACATCCTCATACGTTACACTGCTTACCCGTTTGCGTAAATTATCCTGCGCCACGGGCAGGTTCGGTATCGCTACCGTGTCGTAATACGTATGCGTAACCTGTGTACGGGTTCCCGCATTTATCCACGCCTGCAAATTCGTATCATTCATCAGGTTAGGATTATACTGCCCGTTGATATAATCCCCGAAAATACTGCTAAACTGCGGAGACCCGTTAGGATTTTCCGGTTTTTCTCCCACTTCAATGATTCTTCCCAAGGCATCGTAAAGGGTGTAGCTGTACAGCTGCCCTCCGCTTCCAGATGGGGGGAGAACTGCCGTGTGACCATTGTATTGCTTGGTGTTCTGCGAGATGGTCAGGCGCCCCAACCGGTCATACCAGAACCGCGTAGAAAACTGCTGCGACTCATCATCAATAAGGCGCGCATAAAGCCCCCCTCCTGCTCCCCCGACGGAGGAGATAGCACCGCCGATAAAGCCGTTGTAACGTGTAGCAAAACTGACAGATGTTATATTCACATTGGCAGAATCCCCCGCCGTAACACCGTTAATGCCCGTGAGCGGCTCCAACGTCCACAGCCCCGAAGCTGTTACCGTTACCGTAGAAATATTCTCCGGCAAACTGCAGCGCAGAATCACCCCGCTGTTACCTGCCACATAGCCCGTACGGTCATCATCAAAAAACACATCGTTGAACGCCTCCGTTGCTGCAACAGACGACAGTGCAGGCGGAGCAGGCAGACTAATCCACGGATTGCCGTTTGCACTGTTATAATAAAAAATCCCTTCCCCGTCGCCTACCGTAATGAACCCGTTGTCATTGAAAATATGCAGCGCCCGTAACGTCGTTGACGGCTGTCCCGCCGCAGTGAGCGACGTCCAGCTGCTGCCATTGTTCTGCGTCTGAAAAACAGTACCCGCATCACCCACGATATACCCTGTTCCGGTAGTTGCATTTACCCCAATGTCGTACAAGTTAGCCGATGTGTTATTTAAATTGATATAGGTGGTGGAAGTCCCGTTAATGCTTGCTGCATAGCCTGCATTACCGATGATGATCGCTTTGCCCGGCTGCGTGTTCCACACCCCGTTCAGCTGCGGAGCGCTGCTCCTGCCTGCTGCATTCAAAGGTTGTATATAATTCCAGGTGGTTCCCCCGTCCGGCGTAACGCGCACCGTACCGTTGTTTCCTACAATGAACCCGTTCCGGTCATCGGTAAAATTCACATCCGTCAGTGCCGGTGTATAAACCGCTTTTATCTTTGCTCCCGACGTTCCGTTATACGTATAAACAGCGCTGTTATCGCCAACCGCAAGGCAGGCATTGCTGCCCGGGATGAAACAAGCACCGTGAAGGTTTTCCCCTCCCTGCGTATAAGCTATCGGCGGTGTCGGGGATGTGGCGGTGCTGTTTGCCATATATACCAGCGTTCCGCCCGCTCCGGCAACGTATGCTGCACTGTTTGCATTCAGCGCAATACCGTACAGGTTGTTGGCAGTGGTCAGCGGGATGGTGGTCAGCGCAGCTGCCGGAAGAGCAATGTTTGCAAGGTATCCGTTATCTCCCGCTATCAACCCGGAAGACGGGTTCAGTTCTATGGCGTTGAAGTTGATTGCTGTTGCCGTAGGTTGTGTTGACCAGTTGGTTCCGTCGGTGGTTTGCAACAGCGAGCCTTGTGCCCCGACGGCATAAACGGTTCCTGCCCCTGCTGCCGCAATGCCGTTCAGTGCCAGTGGGGTTACGTCGGTGGAATTGTCCGTCCAGCTGACCGAACTGCCGGATACCGCTCCTGTCAGCAGTGTACCCTTGCTGCCGGTCAGGTAGATGGTGTTGTTTACGCCCGGTGCTGTTACAGCTACTACGGACGGTATTACAGAGGCTGAAACTGCTCCTGTTAATGAGCTGAGGGTGGTAACAGAAGTAGAAATACCGTTCTTGCTGATATAGTCAACCGTTCCGGTAGTGTTGTTAAATGCGTAAACATTCGTGGAATTATCGTCAATATCCGTATAAAGACTGCTGACGTTTACATGCGTAAGTGTATTCGAAGCAATTGTATACAATTTTCCGTCAGTGCCAAGTACTATGCCGGTGTTTAACGTGTGATTGAAATAGATATCTTTTATTCCTGAAAGAGAGGTTGCTGCCGGAGCCCACAGTACCGGACTGGTGGACGGCGGTGAGCTGGCGTTTCCTGTGTAATAGACTGTTCCGCTGCTTGCGCTTACCACTACTCCGTTATCGGCATCGGTAAACGATGCAGCGCTTAAATTTACCGATGCGGAAGGACCGGGGATATTCACCAGTCCTATTGCATTCGGGGAAAGCATCACTACTCGTTTTATGACGGAGTTGTTGCCTACGGCATAGCCTTCATCAAACGTGCCTGTCTGGTAAAAGTCAAATGAGTTATATACATCGCCTGCTGCGCTCAGCAATGACCAGCTGCTGCCTCCGTTGACGGTGCTGTAAATCTGCCCTTGAGTGCTGATGGCTACGCCCTCTGTAGTATTTTTAAAATGCAGGTCTTTAAAGCTGATACTCGTGCCGGTAGGCAGGGTTGTCCAGCTGTTGCCACCGTTGGTGGTGTTCAGCAGAGTTCCGTCGGCTCCTATTGCAAAACCATTATTGGCATCCAGCAGCTGTATTTTTGCAAGGTCGGTGCTGCGTATGCTGTTCATGGCTGACCAGCTTACGGCAAATGATCCGGTGGTCGGGTTGCTGACAGTGCCTTTGAACAGATGTCCTTGTTGCCGGGCATCTGTGCCTGCTGCGTACAGATTGGTTCCGTCGTATGTAATGGATGTTAAGTTGATGCCTGTCAGTTGGGCTGTGTCGAAGGTAACGCCGCCGTCGGTGGTAAGGGCTGCTACCCCGCCGTCGCCTACTACCACCCCGTTGGCAGGAGTGATAAAATACAGGTCGTTCAGCGTTGAGCTGATATTGATTGTGGAGAGGGTGATCATGTCCCAACTGTTTCCTCCGTCTTGTGTTTTTACGATAATGCCGTTACTGCCGATGGCATAGCCTTGCAGTGAATTCACCATCTGTACTTTTTTCAGGTCGGATGCTACGGTGTTGTTCACCTTTGCCCAGGTGGCTCCGCCGTCGGCTGTTTCATACAGGTAACCTCTTACGGTTCCACTCGGCAGGGTGATGTATCCCGATAAATAGCCTGTTGATGTGCTTACAAATTGTGTTGCCGTGATGTTCAGGCGGCTGTCCAACCCGTTGGGCAGGGTAAATTCCCAGATGTTCATCAGGTCGTGGTCGGGCATGCTCTGCCGTACTAACTGGTTCAGGCTGTTGTATTGGTAGGTGGTTGCCATGGTATGGTTGGTGAAAAACGTTTGGCGGTCATAGGTTCTGTCTTCGTTGATCTGTGCGGTATCACTCATACTAACTAACTGTACGCCTTCGGGCGGAATGGTGCGTACAAGGTTGCCCGCCTGGTCGTAATAATACAGGGTAAAGTGGTATTCTTTGTCGTTGAAGTTAGCGGTAAAATTTTCCAGTGCCTTCATGCAGTGTGTTGTATAGTTATTGGCTATTCCGGTGGTGATGCTGTCGATGTAATTGTTGTAGGCATTCTGTGCATTCACGGCGGCTATCCCCAGCTGGTAAAGTACACAGGGGTTTGTATAAGGTGCTGTGGGTGAGGCAACCGTATCGGGGGTACCGGATGACGGGCTGCAGTTTTGCAGCGGAAGGCAGCTTTGTCCGAAAATGGTGTCGGTGGCTCCGCCGGTATAGGTGGCGATGGCATAAAACGAGCGGTAGTTGTTATCGGAAGAGACTGCTCCGTAAGCGGTAAGCTGGCTGAAGCTGCTCAGGTTGGCAAAGGTGGCACCGGGTGCTGCTGGTGTTACGGTATGGCTGAGAATGATGGTACATTGACTTGGACAGCCTAAATTAAAATAAAGTCGTTCGTTGTACTTTCCTGCCCCTATCGCGTAATAGTCGTATAGTTCGGTGGATTGTGCTGCAACTGTCGGGCTTTGTGCACTTGGTTCTGCATAGCTGTTGAGCAGGGCGGTATAGTCGGGGCTTTTGGTCAGATCAATGCCGGTGGTGTCAAAGGGTTTTGCCAGCAGTGTGTTCGCCAGCAGGTTCTGCAGGTCTATCCTCAGCTGGTAGGGGTCGCCGCTGCAGGTGGAGGGGGCGGGCAATGCGCATACACCCATGCTTACGGCAGTGGTATCGCTGCCCTGAACGATGTTCACATTGCCGGTGATGGCTACTAAGGTTGTGTTGCTGGTGTCCACTCCGTTGATGCTGAATCCGTTTGCGCCGTTGCTGTTGATGCCGGAAAAGGCTTTTACCGTCGGGGTGAGGTTCAGGCTGGAATAGGTGCTGGAGCCGAAGTTGGTGAATTGTATCACCATGCGTTTTGCCGGATTGGTCGGGTCGTACAGTTCAAAATAGTTGCCGCTGCCGTTGTAGCTCCATACAAGGCTGTCGCTGCTTGTTCCCAAAGCATTTTCGATGGCGGGGGTTACAAATGAGTTATAGGGGGCGGCGGCTAAGTTCACTTTGCCGGAGATGAGCTGGGTGTCGGCTGCCAGTGCTGACCAGAGGTTGCTCAGGTCATTGGCAAGGTTGTTTGCCGTGCATTCCTCCTGAAAGCTGCATCCGTTAAGTTGTATGCAGGTGCTGCCCTGTAATGTTTTGTAAGAATAGGGTTTTGCCGAGTCCGGTGGATTCTGAACGGATGCCATGGCGCTGAACCGGTAGAGTCCGTTGCCGGTAGTGGTGTATTGCAGCTGGCTGATGCTGACTATGCTGTCCCAGGTGATGCTGTCATTGGGTGATTTGATGAGCTGCAGAGTGCAGGTAACGGTTGAGTCGTGGTTGATGTCCACATTCAGGGTGTCGCCGGTGTTCAGGGCTTTCCAGATATAGGAGATGAAGGGGGTGGGAAGGGTGTTGCCGGACAGGGCTTCGTACAGGTTTTGGGTAAATTCAGGGTGTTGTTGTAAGGAGTCGCCCTGGGTGTTGGTCAGCTGGTTTTCATACGCCAGTGCGTTGAGTAGTCCCTGCAGGTCATACGCCAGCGGGCATTCGCCGGTTTCGAGATAAATTTGGTA
The DNA here is from genome assembly GCA_024336825.1 of Amorphophallus titanum. Classification (NCBI taxonomy): domain Eukaryota; kingdom Viridiplantae; phylum Streptophyta; class Magnoliopsida; order Alismatales; family Araceae; genus Amorphophallus; species Amorphophallus titanum. The sequence goes on from JANBPO010006040.1 coordinate 350,855, forward strand.
ATCAGCTGCATTTTCATCGGGTTGTGAGAGGGCGCTGCTGTTGGTTTGCGGATAAAACCGTTTTGATTTTTTCAGATAGAATTGGTTGAACCAATAGCTACAGGGTTGCATATAGCTGAAAAACGGGGAGCCTTGGGAGATCGTTCCGGATTGGGTATAGAGTATCATTCCGGAAGTGTAGGGGTTAAAGCCATTGGTATCGCCTATGCAGCCGTTGTATCCGCTGCAAATGTTCAGAGCATAGTTGTTGTCCACCTGTTCTTCTAACTGTTGTTTGGCGGATAAATAAAAGTTTTTTACTACGTTCCATTCGTTGTTTTTGATGGTGGTGTCGCTGCCGGTTCCAAATGCCGTGCAGGGGCTGTGATGCGGAGGGACGCTGCCGTAAAGGGTTCCGCAGCGGGCGCTGATGGCTGCCATCTCGGTCATGGAATAGTAGGTGGAATTGCCGGCATAGAACTGGTACCGGGCTATTTTGCTGCTCAGGTAACTTTCATAAGGGTCCATGCTGAAATTGATGGTGTCGCCGCTTACCAGTCCTTTGCCAAGGGCTTCGTTCCAGGTGCCGGCTTGTTCCAGCCACAGGTCAAATTCATCGCTTGAAACGGTGAAGCCGGATGGTACTGCATCACGGGTGGTGCAGGACTGGTAATAGCAGTATTCGGGGTGGTACTGTACTAACGATTGTGCCCAGTTGTTGTCCCAGTTAGCTATAAAGTCATTGACATTGGCTAAGTTTTCGGGATAGGTGTATTGGTAGCTGTTGCCCAGCGAGTCGGTCTGGGTATATACTAAGGTGGTGTCGCTTACTGCGGGCTGGTAATTGTTTGTTGCGGTGTCTGCAATAACGTTAATGGTGCTGCGGACGCCGGTTTCGTTTAAGTAATAGGGATAGGTATTATTGTTGACTAATACTGTTGGGTATTTCCAGTTGGCATGTAAGCTGAGGTTGGCTACGTTCTTAGGCAGCAGGTTATTGACATTGAGTACTGACAGGGCGGTATCGGGTATCGCACTGCCGGTTGAATCCCGCAGCGACAGGGCGTATTGTCCCGACGGGCTTACGTCCATGAGCAGCATCTGGTAGGTGGTCTGGCAGATGCTGGTTTCCTGGCACGGAAGGTTGCATTGTTCCATCAGGTAGTCAAAGTCTAATTCTGTCCCATAGCCTGCGGCTACAAAGGCGTTTCGGGCATCGCTCTGACTGGGATAATAGACGCCGTTAACGGTTTGAAGGGAAGAGTCGCAGCTGGCGCAGGTGATGTTGCAGCTGGCCGTGTCGATGCCTGCCAGAGCGCTGTCTATAAAGGACTGATAAGTGCGTAAACAGCCGGTGTTGATGTTGACATATTGTCCTTGCTGGCCGGGGGTGTTCACGAGATGGAGTTCCTGACTGAGCTGCTGCGGCCACACAAGAGGTGCCCGCAGTGCGCAACGACGCTACCCGTGGTGGGCTTCTACAGGGACCGGTCCCGCAGTGGCGGAATCTCGTCATGGTGCCGCAGCTGTGAGCGCCGCCGCGGCCAGAAAAAGCTAAAGGGGTCACCAACCCTCCTCCGCCCAAGTCCACGGAATGGCGAGAAGGTCCCTCGCTGAGGGAGAAAATGAGAAATAAGTTGTACTCTTTCTCTCGAGACAAGTCCTGGCTCCTGTTCGAGTGGGCAACCAACTACAACAAGATCACGTTACCAGAGCCAAAGAGGCCAGGTGACCTAAAGAAGAAGGATGACCTGCGCTTCTCCCAGTACCACCAGATGCTCGGGCACACCATTAAAGACTTTTACGTCTTCAAGGATGTCATTGGGTCCTTAATCAAAAATGGAGAGCTGGACATGGGGGAGCACAAGGCAGATCCTCCACAGCCACATGAGATGCCCAACTTGGCTTCTGCCATCAACATGGTGTCTTTGTACCAAGAATTGCCAGAAGAGTAGGCGGAAGCCAGCATCCGCGCCACCTATGAGGCTTTTATCATGACGTCGGCTCAAGACCGAGGAGGCTGGCAAGATGCACCTAAGAAGAATAGAAGAAAATGGGCCCCTCGGCCCGCTCCAGGAGCTCATGTAAGGGGTGTCACGCCCCGACCAGCACCACCACCGGTGAACCCCGTGTGGCATGACACGGCCCCTCGGCTAGTCATGAGGCAGCTGACTTACAATAAGAAGGAACATATCCCAATGCGGATGAATAAAGATGTCAGTCCTGCTACCAGAAGGCTCCAGGCCGTCATTGATGGACTCGAGAAATATGAACAACCCAAGATCCAGCCCGTCGAGCTGAAGGAATACATCCTCTGGGAGGAGCTCGAATCCCTCGAGCTCACTCCAGAAGCAGAAGCTGAGGCAAAAGAAGAACCTCCTATGTGGGGTGAACTTCCCCAAGAGCAGCCACCAGCTGCTGCAAAAATGAAGAAGAAGAAGAGAAGGCCCAGGAAAAAGAAGAAAAAGGAGGTCATCGTCGCCTGCAACACCCTCTCGGCATTGTTTGACACTGCCCTCTCCCTGGAAGAAGGAGAAGAAGAGCTACCTTATGAATCAGCTGAGGTGAACCTGGCTGAAGCATCTACTTCCCAACATGCCACCAGGTCGGGAAGGAAGTGGGGACGCCCTCCTCAGGCTGACCGCAACATCATGCTCAGGGGAGAGCAGCCATACCAAGTCTCCGAGCCTAAGGTTCGAGGCACGGAGATTCCTCCTCCATCGGGTCTCTATCCCGAAGGACCCAAAAGTCAGGGCACTTCTTCATTCACCGAGTTCTTGTTGGCCTGAACGGAAAGGCAGTCACACCCCCAAGGGTCTCGACCGACCAAAGAAGCAAGTAGCCTCCCAACTCCACCAGCAGCAACCCCTCCTCAGCTAGAGGAAGAATTTAACGGCATCCCGAACCTTGTCAAATTTATGCAAGAGAAAGGGGAAGTCCAGTAGGCCCCGCAAGCTCAAGCAGTCGCACCATACCTAGTGGAGGAGGCGCCCTCCGATCCAGTACCCCAGGTCCAAGGTGGGGGCAGGCGTAGCAAGGTCGAAGAGATGAAGCTGCTCAAGGTTCGTACTGCCAACCGAATAGTTAGACATCTCAAGAAGATCCCAGCCCGGTTCACCATCTAGGAGATTCTGTCCTTAGATGAAGAGGCACGATAGGCCATCATCGCCGCACTCCAAATGCCAGTGTACCTTGAAGCTTGCTTGGCAGAGATGTCCCCTGAAGTGGCTCTGGCCTTCATAGAGGATGACATGCTTTTGCCCACCTGCAGTCATAACAGGCCACTCTACATAAAGGGGCAGCTGAATGGGCAACCCATCAATAGAGTCTTGATCGACCTGGGAGTAGCAGTGAACATACTTCCCTACCTGGTGTACCAAAAACACTACTTTGATGTACACCTGGTCGAAGTAAGGAATGTCAAGATTGCTGGCTTCAACCAGAAGTGTGAGGTACCCATGGGGGTCGTAGAATTCGACTTGTCCTTTGGTGACTTCACCACCAAGGTCCAGTTCCACATCATCATCCAACACCTCCTACAAGGTGTTGCTCGGTCGGCCTTGGCTGCACCAGAATAGGGTAGTGTCATCCACCCTGCATCAATGCATCAAGTACCCCTGCGAAGGGAAAGAAGTCAGAATCTTCGCCGACCTTCACCCCTTTGAGGTGTTCGAGTGTCATTTGTCAGATGCCAATCTATACCTAGAGAGGGCGAAGCAAGCTCCTCAAGTCGCCCAGGACAGAGGAAAGAAGAAAGTGGAGTCGGGTGGCTGGTTTCCTCCACCGCTCCCAGGCTATGTAGCTCCCCCACATGTACCATTCATTGCAGAAGAAGAAGGGGTATTTAAGGCGGCCCCCCTCGCCATCTATCCTACACTGGGGACACCTTCCCTCGTAGACCTGCTAGAGGATGTCAGAGTCCCGCTAGGGATCATCAAGCCCGTAGTAGAAGTCAACTGCCAACCAGTCGAGCAACTGAGAATGTTTGAGGTGCCTAACCCTGAAGGGCCACCCACTATCTTCTATGTGGCTGGGGAAAAGCCAGTTAGAGGAGATGATGATTGCCGATTCCCTGACGAACTGCATGACCCGCACGTCCCAATCTTGGGTCTCCCTCACATGACTGACCGGGCAGTCGTAGTAGTTAGAAAATAAAGGATCCCCCTCTACTAGCCATCCAGCTGGAAAGAAATGTTCGAAAGAATATGGAACCTACGGAACCTGGATCGGAGACTGCTACAAATAACTAAGCACCCCGGTTTGGGCTTCTCAATAGAAGACTGTTATGAAGCTGACGTTATATCAGTTTCGACTCCATCTGGTGATGACTCTGTCAAAGCTGCGGACTTGTGGGAAGCCCGCCGCAATAAACATCCCACGTCTCCGGCTGAGGAGGTGCAAGATGAAGAAGTTTTCCTTTGGAACCCTCTCCACCGTAGTTGCATGGGGAAAATTTCCCTCTCTCTTGAAGGGTCGACCTCAAGGGACCACATCACCGAGGAACCCTTATCCCCGCCTGTCGGCGAAGCGAGGAGCGACGGTACGGGCCATGCTTTAGGCCCTCCCTGATATGACCCCATCATGTTTGCTCTGTATCACAGACAACAACGGGAGATCGAGATGCTGAAGGCCCAACTGGCAGAATTAACGACGCTCGCGTCTGAGTTGCTTAAAGGCTCTCTCCGCCTGCGGGATGAAGGCATGTCTCGGCCCCGGAACACCAGTCTCGACACCTCCATGCATTCAAGGAGGGAGTCAGGGAGTGTAGCTAGCTCTTTAGCCAGGCGGCCGATCAGGCGAGGCTTTACACTACAAGAGAAGCTACAGAAGCCCTACTCTTTCCCAAGGGAGAAGACTCGAGGGATCTTCGACGGGGCCTGTCACTACGACAAAGTCTCCCTCCCAAAGTCCAAGAGGCCCCAGGATGCCTGAAGGAGCAGCGACCCTTTGTTCTGTCCCTACCACCAGATATTGGGTCACCCAATTAAAGATTGTTACGTCTTCAAAGACATTGCTCAGGACCTGATTGATAGGGACGAGCTCAGAATGGGAGATTACGCGGTGGCCCCACCATGTCCCCATGTGACAAGTAGCCCCAGGAGAGGAATAT
>JANBPO010006054.1:0-40434 GCA_024336825.1 Amorphophallus titanum
GAAGCCATTAGAATTCTTCTAGCCTTTACTTGTAGCCTAGGAATAAAACTCCAACAGATGGATGTAAAATCTCCTTTCCTAAATGGCTTAATAAAGGGGATGTTTTTGTTAAACAACCTCCAGGATTTGAATTCATTGACTTTCCTGATTATGTATACAAATTAGATAAGGCATTATATGGACTGAAGCAGGCTCCCAGGGCCTGGTACGATAGGCTAAGCTCCTTCCTTATAGGTAAGGGATTCTCAAGAGGTGAAGTTGACCCGACCCTATTCAGTAAGGTAGACAATAAAGACATTCTGGTTGTTTAAATCTATGTAGATGCTGTGTTTGGGTCAACTAAACCTGCCATGTGTGAGGAATTTTCGAGATTAATGACAAATGAATCTGAAATGAGCTTAATGGGAGAACTAAAGCTTTTCCTTGGATTGCAGGTGAATCAAACTTTAGAGGGAAGCTTCATCACATAGTCCAAGTACATCAGGGACCTACTGAAGAAGTACAAACTGGAGAACCTCAAGGCTATCACTGCACCTATGGGCAGATCAACTAGTCTTGATACTGACCCAAAAGGTAAATTGGTTGACACCAAGCTATACAGAGGTATGATCGGATCCCTATTATATCTTACTACATCTGGCCCAGATATCCAGTTTTAAGTGTGTTTGTGTGCTAGGTTTCAGGCTAGTCCTAGGAAATCACACATGAGTGCTGTGAAGAGGATCTTTAGATATCTATCAGGCACCCCTAACTTAAGTCTATGGTATCCTGCTAGGTGTGAGTTTGAGCTTGTGGCTTACACTGATGTAGACTATGCAAGGTGCTGGATAGATAGAAAGAGTACTAGTGAATATTGTCAACACCTAGGTGGTTGTCTAGTGTCTTGGGCATCAAAGAAGCAACACACTATTGCTCTCTCCACTGCTGAAGCAGAATATGTTGTAGCAGGTAACTGTGCAGCCCAAGTCCCCTAGATAAAACACCAACTCATTGACTATCACATCAAATTAGGATGCATTCTCATTTGTGTGATAACACCAGTGCTATATCTTCAACTAAACATCCTATTCACCCCTCTAGGACTAAGCACATTGAAATAAAATATCATTTCTTGAGAGATAAAGTAAGTAAGAAGGAGATTGAGCTTAACTATGTAGAATCTGAAAAATAAATTACTGACATTTTTACTAAACCCCTTGGAAATGAAAGGTTTAAATTTCTGAGAAGGGAATTAGGTTTATGTAAATTTTAGCATGATGATTGATTGCTCATTCCTGCTTGGACCCATAGAAGTTTGAGGCCTCGGGCCTAATGAAGGAGATGGGGTGGTTGCCAAGCCCATGGGTGCTATGAAGCCAATTGTATGACGTGGGTGACTTGGAGCCCTTTGGGCACTTTTCTTTTCTTTTCTTTTTCTTTTTTTACTAATGCAAGCACCTAGACTCTACATTGCAATGTTGGAATGCAGATTCGGCTACAAACCTTGACCTGACCCAATTTCTAGTACGTGGCAAAGGCTTTAATCCAAAGAACCGACTCGACGCGAGAGGCCACCTTCCGGATAGGCATAACCTAACCTTCTAGTAACGTCTTTTGATATACAGGTTATTGGGATGCAGACCAAAACACTTTTTTGTTTTCTTTGTTTTAAAACAATGGATGATCCTAGACTTGACTTAGACCGTGTAAAGACTTATGACGACTACCCTAAACTCAACTAGCTCTGATACCAATTTGATGTGGGACGGACATGCGGACTCAACTCCAAGTTGATATGCAAATCTTGGACTCTAGACAAGCTCGCAGTCGTCCCTAACGAGGGAAGCGTATGATCGTGCACGGTTGAGAAACCAGCAAGAGCTAAGGTGGTCGACTCTCTCTCGTGCCTGGATCGGGTAACAGCAAGAGCGGTGAATAAAATTATAACATGCTAAGTTAACCTATCACATGCAGAGGCATACGAAGATATACGAGTAAAGCAAAGTGCCGAGAGGGGAGAGGACATGATACCTCCATGCTCCGGGCATGGGGAAGATGACCCCGGCCGAACTAGTACTCCCGGTATAACAATTATGAATAATTACAGAAGTAAATATTTCTACTCACTCCACGCAGGGAGGTAAAGGGATACACGTGAGACCTGGGAGCAGCGGGCTCGTGTTGACAGGCAGCAATTTGGACCACTCCGGTGGTAGTGTGCACCGGTAACTACGGGGCCCACGTGCTAGTCGACAGGCCGAGTAGACCGGGAGTGGTATTGCTACGACGGTGGCTCCTGGAGGGGCGTTGCCAGGGAAGGCGACGTGCTGGTTCACCGTGTGGAAGGCGAGGCGGCCGGCCTGGGGGTGGTCGTTGGTTGCTGTCCACGAGCTGGATCTGCTATTCTACAGCGCATGACCTGGCGACAACTGCTGCTGCTATCAGTCGCGACCTCTGAATGATGCGAGACAAGTGTCGTTGGAAAGCTCTTTCATAGAGCTACGACCCCAGCCTAGAGAGAGAATTTCGTCTATCTTTGTAGTAGCCTTGGGTGATTATACAACCTGCTGGTTCACAGAACCAGAAGTATCTATTTAGTTAGTTGAAGAATATAAAGAAACAAATAACTATATGTTTCCTAATAATTTCTTGGCAATGTGTATCACAGAGATCTAATTAACAAAATTAGTTCTTAGGTTAGAGACAACATACCATGCCGATCTGTTTTTTCATATTTGGGCGATATTTGAACTTCTCAATTGGCCTGATGATATCAAAAAAAGGTATATTAGTTTCCTTGCACAAGTTCTTCACACAAGTTCACGAAGTGGTTTACCCTTTGACCTCCAGCTCGTCTCCTGGCTTCAAGCTTGCCATGTACTGGCTCATTTTCCCTTCAGGGTACACCTACATTGTTAAACAAATGCCTTCAAGCATGGCAAGCATAGCATGATGGCACTAGAGCCTTGACTGGCTCATGTGACAAAAGACTTACAGACATAATGAGCCAAATAAAATTCATGCAGGTGCAAGGACACACACACACACACACACACATCAATCTCTTATGGCAGGCTCCCCACTTTTGACAGGCTGGCTCACATTGTGGTTGGTTTGCCCACCCATTTTTTCTATGGATTGGAGAGGAGTCCGCAGGTCATATCTTCACAGCATGTGCGTACTCACAGGAGCTGTGGCAGATTCTATTTGGCAGGATCCAGCACCAGACACTTCAGGTGGATTCTGTGTTGGGACTCCTTCATTCCCGGCACTTGGCTAGGCCTAAGGAGGAGCAAAAGATGTAGTGGTTGATCCTGCAAGCCACATTACGGGTGATTTGGAGTGAGAGGAATGGGAGGCTTTTCAGAAAAGAACCCTTGATTACTGAGAGTGTTGCTTCTTTTGTGAAGGAGAAAGTTTGGGAGTGGGCCTCCATTTTGTGTAAACAGAATTCCAATAAATTCTCCCTTTATGCTCTTTTGGGGGTTCTTGAGAGACGCTCCACCATGGTGTGACTTTGTACAGGAGGATCTTTTGGGTAGTCCTGCTTTCTTGCAGTCGTACACTTTCATTTCCTTTTAGGTACTATCGACTTTCAAAAAAAGGTATGTGTACGCATATCCAAATATATATATAATTTGTGCTTGCACCAGAACAGGCAACCTGGAAAAGGAGTTTGATGGATAGATAATTCCACGCTGGCATCTTCTACCTTGATTAATAAATCGAAGTATCCTTTAGAATCCAGATCTGATATAGGAGTATACCTGAACCAAAAGAAATCAAAACCATATAATTGCAAATTATAACAGGCCATGTGGATTCCGAAAATTTTGCACTGTGAAATAAAAATGTTAGCAAATCCCAGAATGGTGCACTATTTGGGGCTCTTACTTGCGGTGGCCGTGGGCAACATTTGGAGCTACTGGTGTTGAACTGTATGTTTTGATGATGTCAATATAACATATTTTTTTTGGTACTGACACCAGCTTTATTCTTGCAGAAAATCTAAGTCAGAGTTATCCAAGAAAAGAACCTTAAGAAGCATGGATTATTTGATATCTTGAAACAAGTCAGAGTGATGCATCGACGTATCAAGGAAGTACCTTGATGCAATCACAACCATCCAAGCAAATTTGGAGTGATACATCAACGCAATAAGAAGATCCCTCAATGCAGTCAAGACGACTAGTGCAAATATAGAAGAGATGCATCGACGCATATAGCAGATGCCTCGATGCAGTCATAACTTCAGAAGAGAGTTTATAGAGCTGCCTCGTTGAAATCAAGAGATGCCTCAGCACATCAAGATTCCACATGAAGGACTGACACTTTAGAGTGTGTAGTCCGATAGATAGGTCGATGCACCTATCAGATGCATCGACGCAACAGGATGCTACATACAGATTTAGCATGTCACTGGAGCTTCTTGCCTTGACACGCTAAGATGATCAAATGCCACATTATATATGAAGTCTATGCATCAAGGTGATGCACCGACGCATCAAGACAAGGAATGAACCGTCAAAAGAAACCATGTCAAAATGCATCAGGGTGATGCACTGAAGCACCAGTCAAGGCTCAGATCCTAAAAAGTAACAACGTCAAAGCATCATGATCATGCACCGACGCACCAAGACACAAGTCTATGTCTAAGGTCAAAGTTGAAAGCCACAGCTCTGACATCTCAGCTATCAACACAAATGTCTATACTCTATGCCTCGACCTGTCAAACATGTGCCATGAATCACATCATATGCTTTCCAGAATCAGTCTGGAAAGGCTTATCTTCTGATAATTTTAAAGTGATTAAAGTGTCACTCGATCAGCGAAGGGTAACTAATGAAAATCTGAACCACAAAGAAGGGTCTGCTTTAAGCACGTGCACACTCAATGAAGGAACACATGATGACCGTACAGTGAGAGACTTGGCGCGAAAAATTATCATCACACGTGGCTGCTCTCTGGAAATTCTGATAACCATTAGAATATTCTTTATCCACATGGACCAATAAATTTCTAGTTGCTGATCAGAATTGCGGAGAGGAGTATGATACTCTATCCTATATATATTTGAGCACTTTCGTTCAGGAGGAGTTGCTGGAAATCGTAGAAATTAGGCATTATTTGAGAGTTCCTCCTGAGATAAAGGAGCTTATGACCAAAGCCCATGTCCTCCGCCTGCCAGACTTTTCCAAAGTCTTTGAGGTTTCCTGTGATACATATGGCGTGGGAATAGGTAGAGTGCTTAGCCAGGAGAGCCACCCTGTGACTCATTTCAGTGAGAAGCTTTCTAATGCAAAACTTCGTTACTCCACCTACGATAAGGAGTTCTATGCCATGATCCAAGCCCTCAAACACTGGAGACACTATCTCTTACCACAAGAGTTTATCTTATACTCAGACCATGAGGCCTTGAAGTTCCTTAGTTCTCAGAAAGGGCAAACCCTAGACATGGTTGGTGGGTAGAATTCCTCCAGTCCTTCACTTTTGTCTTAAAATATAAGGCTGGAAAAGAGAATAAGGTGGCCGACGTCTTGAGTCGAAGGGTCTCCCTTCTTTCCACTGTTCGAGTAGAGGTCACCAGATTTGACCGCAGAAGGAACTCTATGGAGAGTGTCCAGACTTTGACCCTGCCTACTTTGCCTTGTCCGCTAGATCCTCGACCGCATTTACTAACTATCTACTCTAAGATGATTTTTTTTTTGAGTACAGTAACTCTGTGTCCCGAAGACTTCTGTACGAGAATTTTTGATTTGGGAAATACATGCTGGAGGTCTTGCTAGTTATTTTGGACGAAACAAGAACATCCATTCTGTGGAGGAGCACTTTTATTGGCCTGGCCTGAAAAAAGATGTGGCCAAAATTGTAGCCCAGTGTCGGACATGCACGATGGCCAAACTGGTCAAACAAAATACTGGTCTCTACACTCATCTCCCCATTTCTGATAGACCGTGGGTTGATGTGAGTATGGATTTCATCCTTGGATTACCTTGTGCTGCTCACAAACATGACTCCATCTTTGTTGTCATTGATCGATTCTCCAAGATGGCCCACTTCATTGCATGTTCTAAAACAACTGATGCATCTAGAGTTGCCCACCTGTTCTTTGATGAAGTCATGCGTCTGTATGGTCTCCCCAAAATCATAGTGTCTGACCGAGATGTTCGATTCACTAGTTATTTTGGGAAGACACTTTGGCACCTAGTTGGCACTAAGCTTAAATTTTTCACTGCCTATCGTCCACAAACCGATGGGCAAACAAAGGTCATCAATAGGAGTTTATGGAATTTATTGAGGTGTCTTGTGGGGGATCATTCTAGCACTTGGGATCTTCTCTTGCCCAAAACTGAATTTGCATACAATAGCTCGGTCAATAGGTCCATAGGTATGAGTCCATTTGAGGTCGTGCATGGATACAAACCTACGTTTTTGAATGCCCTTTCTTTCGATATATATTTGCCCAATTTTCATGTTGTATATAGATCGGAATCGTGTTTTTATTGGAGGAATGTCGGGACTCACCGACGTTCTGGGCTCGGAACCAAATGACGGTTGTTCTAGAGACCGCATTATGATGTCTGTGGTCGCTCGATAGACCGCTACCTGGCGGCCCTTTTCAGAAAAAGAAAGATTTTATTGAAAGTGGTCCTTCCATGATCACCTAATCCATAAAGTGGTCTCCACAAGACCGCTATGTTCCCCGTCCAGTAGAGGATTTCTGCCATTTTTCTAAAATTCTTGGCTTGTTGTCCACAGTTTCTCTTGCATGTTTCTAGCTATTACGTCACATAAACGCACTGATAACTAGGGAAACTGAAATAGTAGCATAAATTTTGATTATCTCTATGATTATTCCTCCTTGATCATCTATCTTTGTCATCTTGTGATAAAAAAAAAAGGGTAGTATAACATGTTGTCATCTTGTGATTCATAACTTACTGGTTTTTATTCATTCCATTATTAGGATTGCTTGAAGGTCACGCCATTCCGGTGGTGGTGACCTAACGTTCACTCCCATTTTTCACGTTTCACACCTCTATTTCTTAGGATAGTTGGGGCTCTCCACCGGATACTCCTTCTACCAGACTAGAACCACTATCTCGAGACCTCCGTAAGTCCCCATGAGCCTGGGATTCCCACTAGGACGTTGGGTAGGTTATTGAAATCCTAAACCCACTGACTTGACTGAATCTCATTTTTCAACAGTCTGAGTTCATGACTGATTTGCCTGTCTCGACCAGAAGGTGGCCCTCTCTTGATCGCTACCTTTAGGTAGCGGCCACCTCCTGACCGACTCCTGCTTTCTGCTCTGGCCTGTGTGCTAGTTTGCCAAGTTGACTTATCCTTGATTCAAGTCGACCGAGCCCTATTTAGGTCGACCTATGGCCCCTCAATTGACCTGGGTTACGTGGGCTGTGCCCTTGTTTGGTCCAGCCATGCCTCAGGCCGATTGAGAACCTGATTAAGTCGACTGAATTTCACCTCTTGCCTGATTTGACCTGGTAGCGGTCCTCCTTAGACTACCACTTTCAAATAGCGGCCCCCCGATTGATGGGAATCAAAGCAAGGCATCCAAAAATTTAATTTGTAATTTTTTCATTGAGTCAATTGGGTTTATTTGTAAGGTAATTATAAGTCAATGGGCTAGTCATTTGGAGTTAATGGGTTAATTGGGCTAAATTAATGGGTTACTTTGTAAAAATAAATGAAAATAAATTATGAATACCCTCCTCCCCTTGAAGAATAGGATGATGGGGACTTGATAGAAAAGTTTACATTTCATCTACTCACTCCACTATTAGAAAATTTCATTGATAATCTTCAGTTGAGTGATGAGTTTGATGAAGGGGCCTTATTAGAAAATTTCAAAAATTATTTGACCCCTGATCCCTATCCTATAATGTCTGAATCATTAGATGAGTTAGATTCTGGGCTCATACTTCCTTCTAATTTGATTCCCCTACAAGTTGAGCCTCTCCAATATGACATTCTATTACCTGAGGGGGATGTGCCAGCGATATTCACCTTTGATTTGATTTCCCCTCAGGAAGACCAATTGATTAATGCCCTTAGTACATATGAGGCTATTAATAAGGGGAATGTGGCTAAGAATGTCGATCTTATTCATAAGCCACCGGTGACTGAATAAGTTACCATGGAGGAAGTGGTCACTAAAGGGGTGGTCAGGTGGGAAGAGATAGGACAAGGGGGCTAGTGGATAGAATATGGGCAGAGGTTTCACCCCGACCTTGAAAGATTAATGGCCATTGATCATTTCATGATCCCTAAAGAAGAGAACTGGCTCACACATATTGTTAAAGTTAAAATCTAGAATGTGCGAGACCAGCATATTTCTAGCCGTAGTGCGTACATGCTTACTCTTGTCCTCCAATGGCACGAAGGCTGGAATTTAAGGGAGGATGAGATCTTATGGTGGCTAATCATGAAATCAACCTGTTAGTTATTGAGCTATATTACATCTGGCTGAAGACCTTAAACTTAGTGCTTCTTGGGAGGCAACCCAAAGTTTTTATAAGTGTTGTGATAATAAATGACTTGTTAGGGCATTTCGTCTTTAATGTTTCAATAAGTCATTTTCATTTTTTGTGTTTGTAGGAGTCAGCAATAACATCAGGAGGATGTCTGGCAAAAACCACATCTGCCCGCCCCAGGTTGTATCTTTCCTTCCCGAGCATTCATGAGTGACCCACCAACCTTAATGGACCATATCCCAGTATGAAGGGTGAATGCAACGATTTGACTCCATGACGATCACCAGACGCTAGTTTTTCTCTCTTTTTTTCTTTTTTCTTTTTTCTTCTCTTTATTTTTATTTTTTTATTTTTGGGTTCTTCTCTCTCTCCTTTTCTCTTTTCCTTCTTTTTCTCTTTTTTGTTTGTTTTGCCATTTCTTTTTTTTTGGTTATTTTTTATACTTTTATGTTTTTTGTTTGATATTTTTTCTCATTTTTTTATTTTTTTATTTTTGACTACAAACTTCTGTAATTTAATGAACCTGCCCAGCTTAAAAGCTTTCCCAGCATCCAGAATTGGTTCACTAATAGCCACCAAAGTAGCCTTATTACTATGTATCAGTCTCTTAAGGCATCTACGGGAACTAGAGTTTCCCACTCCTCTAATATTCCATATAAGAATGGGGCTTATCATTAGGTACCTTGTCTATGGTCATCCACCGATCTAGCTTTAGATCGTGTAACCATCCCCCCATCTTTTAAAATACGCCCAACATGACCACCCTTTCCACTGCCAATAGCTTGCATAAGTGAATTGTCTTATTTGGCCTTTTTAGCAATAGAGTTGCCCACTTCTAATAACTTTGGTGAATCTAAAAGCTCCTCTGCCCCTACTGATTGGAAGAGTAGACCTTCAGCTAACTCAACCTCAACACCCTTTGAGACAAGATTAGGAATTGGCCTATTTACACCACAGTCACCCTGAATTTCACGGCTATCCTTCTGAGGAAAGAAATCTGGTTGTCCACAATTGGGTGTCAAAATTTGGCTTGAATGGAGCTCCACACCAGCACACTGGTGAGGACCAGACTCACCAGTGCACCCATCCAGGGGCACTCGGGGCTGAGTAGACTCTGAAATAGGATTATTGGATTCCAAAAATCAGAGTTAAGCTTGCTGCTCCTAGGCTGATCCCCAGAGTCAAAAGTTCTCACCTGACTTAGTACTATAGAATCAATGCCGACCCCTTCATCCACAAATTGCAGAGCCGAATATCTATTTTCCTGAGATGACAATTGTCGAACAGGTTGAGGGTCCACTTGGCGCGGCCTATAAGATTCCTTAGAGCTCCTATTCAGAATCATTGGCATAGTAGGAGGAAGATTAACCCTGCCCTAAATCTTCCTACAGTTGCTAACATCATGACCAATCTTATGACAGTTGGAGCAAAGATGAGGCACCCGGTGATAACTAACTGCCTACCAGAAACCTTGGCCATCCAGATCGATCCACAGTCATTCTCTGCGCTGGGCAGCTAAATCCATTTCAACACAGGCCAAAGCTTCAGTCGTATCTGTCATGGCAAGAGTTCGCTCATGAATGCGAAGAACATTCCCAAAGTTGCCAACAATCGAACGCATACAATCCTCATGGTATAGATTAACCAGAAGAGAAGGGAAGCTGATCCAAACTGGAACCATAGGGGGATCTGTGTCGAAATCAAAATCCTGAGTCCATCGAAAGAACCGGAACAAATATCCTTTAACATATAAATTCTTTTGCATCAACAACTTTAAGAAATCTGCCTCACAATCAAAATGCAAGAGAAGATGCCATTGGTTTAACCTGCTTACAATAAAGTCTGAACAGAGTGATAACCTCTGCATCAGACAGCTTTTAATATCCGGGATCGCCGGCCTCCCATACGAGCACTTTGCAATAATGGTGAAGGAAAGGGATTGCAGGGAGGCTTGCACATCATCTTTCGAGAAGAAAAGAGCTGGTTCTCCCCGATCCGTGAATCCCGGGGCCTTCACAGGAATAGCCACCATCTCCTTCCTAGAGGACTCAACAATAACCTGCGCAAAAGAACGACGGAAGCTAGGCGGGGGGTGGATCGGAATAGGAGCTGGAGCCACCGAGGTGGAAGAAACGGGGGTCGTAGGTGGCGAAGGTTCCCCCACTGCCACCTCCATTTATCGTATTTCCTTTATGTAGAGCAAAAAATGTTAATCACTTAAACATTGCCTTCATGTTGATGCGAAGATACCTACTGGGCAAGTGTGCTCATTACCCTACTTTTCCAAATCTTTCCAGGAGATTCAGGTGAATCGGATTCGGATTATACAAGTAGCGGGTCCGAGAGCGATTGAAGGTCAACAGGATCGAGAGAAGCCTAGATGTCAAGAGTCTAGTAGAGTCTTAAATCAAGTCGAGTCATATTGTAATTTTATATTTTATTTGAGTCTAGTGAAATTGAGTCAAATACCATTGTAAATGAATCATCATTATCAATAAAAGTTAGATTTTTGTCCAATTACTGTGTGTTCATTTCTCATGTGTGAATGTGTTAGCGCTCTGATTATATTGCTCGCTTGCGGCGTACTAGCCGGCTGTTCACGTTCCCGAGATATCCTTCCACTGTATTAAAAGCTCAGGGTGTGACATAGTCAGAGGTGAGAGAGGCCATGTTCGTAGAAAGAGTGTCCAAGGCGTGGGAGAAGGAATCCATCCATCTAGTCATGGTGTCCACGAATGTATCAAGCTGTCCAAGGGATGTGTCCATGCGAGTTTCTAAACTTGAGAGATGCCTATCAAAGGCCTCATAATCTGCCCAAGAAGGATGTCCGGTACCCTAAGTAGAGGACTCTCCATGATAAAACTGTGGAGGCGGTGACATATCCGGATCAATATGTGGAGGAGAAGGTGACTGCTCCTCGGGCTGAACTAGAGGAGGGGCTTGCCCTTGAGCTTGCTGCTGCCCTTCCTCTTCTTCTTCATCTTCGGAGTCTTCTCCATATTGTCTCACATTTCTCTTGAGTTCTCCATCGGGACCCCAATAATACCCAAAATCAGTGAACATTTTGTGCTTGCTGTAAATATCACTTTGTCTCACTTCAATGAATGCCTCAACAACCAATGAAATTCCAGCATAAATAAATACTCCTATCAGTTGGGATGCATAGGGCAAAGACCTTCTCCTTTGTGTGCTGCATGATCCAATTAAATCTCTCATAAGACTGCCCATATTGATAGTCACCCCATTCATCACATGATAAAACAGAAATCTATGAACTTCTGTGGCTTCTTTATGGCTTCCTGCTTTTGGATAGATAATAGTAGTAAACATGTGATGTAAAATACGCTGCAGTGGTGGGAAGTAGTTGGAATTCAGTATTAGCAAATTGCTAATGCCATGCACATATTCACTGCAGGTCATAAGAATAAAGGTGTCTGGAACTTCACCATGCCCAAAAGTCATATCAGCCCCCCTTACAGACACGCCTAGGGCCCTTGCGAATAATTCTAAATTGACGATGATTTCAATGCCCTTAACAACTGTGAATAACTCACCATTTCCCTCATTCAGATTCCCATAAAATTCTTGAACAAGGTCGGGATAAAATCAGGTGTACCTTGTCATGAAATCAACCCAATCATCCTGAACTTCAAAAATAGCACTTAGGTCAGGGAAGAACTCATGCATCTCATCGAAGTTGACTAGACGAGGGTCAAGGATAGGCCATGGCCGCATCGGTAGTGCCCGTGGAAGTGTAGCTACCCGCTGTGGTGGAGGAGCTTGGCCCTCATTTCTCCTGGTGCTAGACTCCCCCAGGGTGAGACGCCGAGAGCTTCTTCTAGACGCCATCCAGATAAGAAACCCGCAGTGGAGACCTTGAAAGTGACTGATCTCTTCCCTTGGGAGGTGAAGGACACAGAAGGACACACAACTGGTGGTGGATAGAGCCTTCACACAACTTGAAAATCGAAGAAGGAGTTGTAGAACTACACAAGTCACTTCGGAGATCTCTTCCTGAAATGTTGACGAACTAGCCCGATATTGTATGGATGAAGGGTCTTTTCATTCACGCTCTTCCATATACTAATCTCATCTCTGCAGTAGATAGCTTTTCTATTCCACACCTTGTATCTACTGTAGTTTTATTTTTAAGGGTTAAAGATTTTTGAAGGTAGATCTATTCACCCCCCCTCCAGATCTTAGTGTCCATCTAGCATTCCGTTTGTGGTGTCTTAGCATACCACTGGGTCTTTCACTCACAATGTGTATGCCAAAGCCTAAAGAATATATAAACTAACCAAATGACCCCTCGGACCTAGCAAGCAAGTAATGTACGGACCTGTGACTTCACTTGGGCAGACTCACCCGCGTAGCGTGCACCCAGGTCCGTAGGTGGACCAGAGATGGGGATGAGAGTCTGAGGTTGGACCTTGAGGTCCCAAGGGTTTGAATAGCTTGGGATGGACCCCAATGGGCTAGGGATGCCCACTTCGGAGGGCGATCGGCACGCCGAGGGCATGGGGATGAAAGGTCACTCTCACAGCTCACTCGCGGTGGTCACTCACGTGATCGACACTTTGGTCCAGGCACTCACTCGCCATCGACGGAGCAATCCGGAACAATACTACACTAAGCAAGTAAATGCCAGCAATGAGAAGTGTTCCGAAGCTTACGTAATCAGTGTGAAGACACCAATCCCAATCGGAGACGAGGGCGAGTGAGGAAGCGTGGGCTTACCCGTACGCTGCGCCGGAGAAGCTTTGACCTGAAATTTTAGTTTACATGCACTATGCCCCTTGCAAGGGGGTTGGACTAGAGGTGGGGAATAGTTTTACAACCAAAATATACCTCCACACAGGGACGGGCGGTCAACCGACTGGGCGGGGTGGGCAAAACTACGCTAGAATCTGAAGTGGAAGAAGACCGTCAGTTTTGCCAGCTCTTTAGAACAGCAAGATAGGTTGTCACTATAGGCTCCGCTACGGGCTCTCCTGATCTCCGTTGTTGACGAAACTAGCTCCAAAACATCCTGGGTTGGCCCAGGAGGATGTCAGAATTATTGGAGAATTTCCTAGTGGCGACGATGGCCGGGGCAGGGTCGGGATCAGGACTGCTACTCTCTGCTTCTGGCAGTGTCTGGATCGTTATTGTTGGAAGGGGAGGCTATCATGACCACTCCGATGCTAAGTTGATGGCGATACCAGAACCGTTGCATTCGTGGTCGAGCCCTCTTCGAACGGAGACCCACGGGGCCACCGGCGGAGGTCAGATTAGACATGGAGACCCCGAACAGTGATAGGGTATCAGGTCAATCCCAGAGGGGACGGACCCAGCGCACAATTAATATTATATTCACATAAACCCATGAAAATTGGGCCAATTTGGTCTTGTGAGGGTGGCGGTCGCCCAAGAATGGATATACATAATTCGAGGGTTTATGGGTTCCCTCCAGTGGGTTTGGCCGTGCAATTGTAACATAGTCTCCACGTGGCTTGCGTGCTCATGGCGAGTTATTTACTGCATGAGTTCAGTGACCGTGGAGGGTCATACCCACGTGAGTTTTATGATCGCGGTGGGTACCCCTTGTGTGGGTTTAGTGGGCCGATGTCCACTAGTTCCATCTTTAGATCATGGGTAGTTTTTTTAGCACTGTGATGTGATACCGTAATTCACTGTGATGTGATACCGTAGTTAACGGTGGTTTGCATATGTGTGCATGCCTTTCTCGAGGTTTCTGCGAGATCGCGACTAGCAGTGTTTTATGGTAGATTCTCATGAGATCGTGGATGATAGAGTTTGACAGGACTCCACGAGACCGTGGAAGATCCCAGTGGCCGATCGTGGTTGGACCGGGCGAGACCGCCTAGTGTGTATGATGCTCCTTGTGTAGAGGCGAGACTGCTTGAGCGTATGTACCTTGGTTGGGATAAGAGTACGCTACTGATGGATGCAGTGGCGTGTACCCCATGTCGGGTAGCTGGACACGGCCATGCTGATGGGCATAGAGGTGTGGATCCAAACCAGTCCCAAGATGTGGTGTGTGTGAGTGTCTCCTCTGCTCCTCCCAATATCGGGGGTGAGTAGTGTGCACGTAATTGAGGCTTTGGCGTAGTATAAGATGTTAGTGGATGCATCTAGCCATGTTGTGTATGCTGAGTAGCGAACCCGATGCTGGTTAAGGTTGAGTTACCGATAGCATTGTCGTGGCCCTTCTGGCAGACGGTAATGTATTACCCTATGTGTTGGGTAGGGTTCTTTCACTAGCCTTAGTTTGGGACCGAGGTTGCCAATGTGTAGTTGTCCTCCCAAGGGTAGAGGTTGTGTGTGTGTGGCCGTGTGGCCTTGCCAGTGTTTCCGTCGGATCATCCTACCGTGTCATTCCAAGGCTTCCTCTTGGTAGTAGGACTACGGGTTCACTGTGGGTCGACAATCTTGACTAGTGGTGGAGGTTCCCTCGTTGGGAATCGGGCTAGCATAGAGGTTTTGTGTTTTCTTAGCTCACCATTATTGCCATCACGAGCGTTGTTATTTTCTGTTGCTATTGCCGTTATTGTTGTTGTTATCGTAGCTACTGTTACTCTTGGTTACCACTTTCGTTTGTGGTGGGGATCCATGGGACTGGTCAGATGAAAAGTTCAAGACAAAGATGAAAGGGGTTTTTGTTGTCTGGTTGGACAAAAGGTCCAAGCCAAAGGTAAGAAGGGCCTTTTTGTTGACTGGCTCGACAGAATGTCCGAATCAAAGGTAAAAGGATCTTTTTGTTCTTTAGTCGGATGGAAGGTCCAGGTCAAAGGTGAAAGGGGCCTTTTGTTGACTAGTTAGACAAAGGGTCTGAGCCAAAAATGATAAGGTCCTTTTGTTCTCTGACCGGACAGAAGGTCCGTAGCAAGGGTGAAATATAGACGTTGACCGAACAGGATGTCGGAGTCAACCAATCTTGCTTAGACGGTATATTCAAGAGAAGGGCAGATATAAAATACTATTGTCGTCTCGACACCATGTCAAAACAAACCAACTAGGGAGAGACATAGGGTCTGGGCCAGAGTAGAATGTGGTTGTTAACTTGACAGACTTGTCAAAGTCAACCATCTTGGCAAAGACGTGAGGCCTAGGCCAATGAAGGAATATCGGATATAGATGCTGGCCTGAGATCGTGTCAGAGCCAACGAACTTGGCAGAGACGTGAGGCCTAAGCCAAGGGAAGAATATAGGATATGTGTTGACTTGACATTATGTCAAGGTCAACAAACTTGGCGGAGACGTGAGGCTCAAGCCAAGGGAAGAATGTAGGATAGGTGTCAACCTGAGGTCATGTCAAAGCCAACGAACTTGGTAGAGGTGTGAGGCCTAAGCCAAGGGAGGAATATAGAACGGGTGTTGACCCGACGTCCTGTCAAAGTCAACGAACTTGGCAGAGAGGTGAGGTTTAAGCCAAGGACAGAATATAGAATGGGTGTTAACTCGTGATCTTGTCAAAGTCAACGAACTTGGCAGAGGTGTGAGGCCTAAGCCAAGGGCAAAACATAAGGTATAGGTGTTGACCCTATGTCATGTCGAAGTCAACGGGCCCTGTCCTGATAAAAGGTTTGGGGCGAGGGTATGCTAGGTTGTAGACGTATAAGAGGCCAAGACCCAGGGCTAAAAATCGATGTCAACCCGACGAGACGTAGGAGTCAACGAACCTTGCTCAGACTGAAGGTCTGAAACAAGGGTAGAGTGTATAGATAGAGATGTCAACCCGACGCCATGTCGAACTTGACCAACTTAGCAAAGACACGAGGCCTAAGCCAGGACAGAATATGGACGTTGACCTGTGGAGATGTCGGGATCAAGAAACCTTGCCCGGACAGAAGGTCTGGGACAAAGCGAAGAGGTCTTTTTATTGGTTTATTTATTTGGAATGCCACCCTTGCGGGTCGGGTTTGAGTCTTGGGAGTCATCCCGAAATGGCCATGACCTAACCTTACCTCGGGCCGACATTCTGATTAAACCGGACCCATTTTTCGAGCCGGACTCTTTCCAAATCACCATTAAAATTGTCGTACTCGCGGTAGACATTTGAACGGGTCTATCTCGGCTTCCACCGCGTTTTTGCTACGGACTTCCGTCCAAACATGAAAAGGTCTATGAGTGACTGACATGTTTGATTGCTCGTATCCCGATGTAAACCTTAGTGTGATTTATTTCTGCCCCTTCCTTGCGTAATTAGTATTAATTCTTTTGGCCGCAGGACCCCTAGATTCGGTAATTAATCAAGGGTGTTCCCTCATATGGGGGATGTAAATGACGTCGTGACCTTTACAGTGCGACGAGATTTAGTCCCGACCCGAACCACACAATCACCTGACGAAGTTAGATCGAGTGCACCATGGGCTTCCATGAGGCCCGAATAAATCGTCACCTAGGTGACTGGCATGCCCACGCACTTCATAAACCTAACAAAACCAACAAATGAATATTTCAATAGATCTAACGGAAAGTGCGTCCACACTACAACAAAAACATGAGGACTTAGCTCTCCTAGGGATGCTCCCTTATTGTTCCATCATATGAGCATCATAAAGATGCGGCAACCTTTGAAATGGATTTAGTACAATAAGAATATTTCCTGTACATCTCTATCATGAAATTCGAAAACAAGCATCACAACATGTTGCATAGAAAGTACCAATGCACACTACCTAGATTTTCACAGGATTAAGTCTTCCAAAGCACCAACTACTTTGCTGTTCAAAGTGACTATAAAATTGAAATATGTTGAAGTCTTGTTGTAGCATCTCTTAGCTCCCACACACCAATCCCTATTTTTTCTTCTCTCTGTTTGGTCTCTTTTTGACTCTATTGCCACTTGCAACAAATGAGACTTCAGAAGCTGCTCCTTATCCTCACTCATAATTAAAACCTTGTTTCCTTTTCACTTATGGCAACAACTCAATGCATCACTTAAATTTCATGACACTCACACAACATTAATGCTGGTAGATTATTTTGTTCCATAAACTACTAGTAAAATTACCAACCCTTTTTTGGTGGATAAGTAAATGAAGAGTTAAGGTGAAGAAGGTATGAAAGAATATATAAGGGATCCATCAGCAAGGGGAAAGAGAACAAAAGGGAATAAACCAAGTTAATACTTTATAAAGGTTGACACAGGAGACAAGCAATGACTTACTCCCTATAGGCTTGGCTGAGACAATGGCGGGATGTCCCTAGTTGACTCTCAGAAGTGGTGGTCGCTGAATCTGAGCTTTGATAATTTATTGGGAATTATTCCCCAACACCTTCCGATAGCCCTATCTCAGGACAGATCTGTGCACTTTCATGACGAGAATTTTAGCGGACAGATCTAGAGGCAGATCGGACTAAAACTGGCGCTGTTGGAAAGTAGACTTGCAGTGATACAACATATAATTTTTTACAGAGCCATCCAGCAATAGGGTAACAAATGAAAGACTCTGCAAGCTCTGTGATTTTCTGGCTCAGGTTACAGATCTGGCAGGATAGATTTGGGGTCTGCCTGGGAATGAATTTTGACCGGAGGTAAGATGGTGGATCTGGATGTTGGTGATTTTATGGGGGATAGAGGGGGATGTATGGGATGTGCATAATTTTTTGGGATTTTTCTGAATAGGGTTGATGGGTGGTAAAAATAGGACAATAGGGTACTATCCTGTTGATCTGCTGATTGGCAGACTGTCAGGGGTGGAACTAAATAACTTAGAAAAATATCAAACGATGACGGAATGACACAAAATTTAAACTATAGATGGGGGACGACACGGGGAACAAAACCTCCAAGTTTGAGGTCGATCAGACAATATGGTGGGAAGATAAAATTCTGGCTTATGCTTGCTATCTAGCAGAACATAGGTCGGAGATGGGTTGGCGGTGGCAGTGCGACGGCGGCACAATGGTGATGGCGGCGGCGGTGCCGAGCTTCTCACTCAGAGAGGGGATAATAAGGAGGTATCACACATTAGAAGAAGGCTGCAATCTCTTCTGCAAGGGGTGGGAGAGAGGAGAGAGAGAGGGGGTGCCCTTGGGGCAATCTTGCACAAATGCTATTTCTTCTTCATTAATTCTTACAAAATGGAAAATACATGGTTTATATAATCACCGCTAAATGACCTAAACTAACCTCAGATCTAGGTTTAGGGAGGGGCAAATAAGGGATAGGAGAAATATTCTCCCATGTGGTCAAATGACCAAAATAAAGAATTACATAAAGGTGGTCAAATGGGGGGAAATTGTTTAATCTCCCACATGGAGACAAGAGAGGGGGTCAAAGAAGGGGGCTAGTCCTCCTTGGACCATTGACCACCCCATGAGTCCTAGAGAGTCTACGTGGCCCAATGGGAGAGAGGTTGGGGGCCCCACTAGACCTATTGATGCGGAACAAGGTGGGCTAATGACCCTAACCTAAGACGATGACCAAGTGCGGCCAGCACTCGCACGCCAAGGGAAGTGTCCTTATCATCATAAGGTTACCAGATCAGCCCTTTTAGACAGAAGATTTGTCAACCTACATTTGTGAGAAATGTCACCTTTTATGGTAACCATATTTTTGCATCTACCCAATCAGATTGTTGCTGCTGAAAGCACCTAAGGCAGAGCACCGTACCTCCTTATCTTAAGCCAATTAGTAGGCGATCTGGAAGCTTACAAGGACCAAGAAGTATCATTTCTCTCCAACAAGTCCAAATACAGATCTTGGAGGGAAAACTACCTTGGCTCTGCTCTGCTACCGTGGACCAATTAAAGATCGCCAGGGAAGAAGCTCACTTGACCAAGAAATCTACTTTTACACTGGAGCAATCAGAAATGAGGTATACTTCAAAGAAGGTTTTTCAAATCCAGCCAATTACATTATAGGATTCTAGAGGAAAATATCTCCACCAATTCTTCAATAAATTTAAAGCTCCTACATGAAGAGGAGCTGCTGCTGTCAGAGAGAATAGCCTATGTGAGCCAAAGAAGATCTGTGAAGAGTGTTAGCAGCCCAGCATCTGGTCTGACGAAAACCAGTGCTGTGAAGTAAGGAAGAAAAGAAGAGAGCTCGTCTAAGAGAGAGAGAGCATCCCTACAGAAGTTCAAGCAGCCAAGAAGCTTCATTTTCAATCTGATTCAGATGAGACTAGTGGATTAAAAACAAAGTCCCTATGCTCTATTCTGAGCTACAGTTTTTGTTTTGTTCTTTTCTTTTGGGTTCTTTGAATATCTATATTCTATGTTTGATTCCTCTGATTCTCTTGGTGTTTAGAAATTAGGTGTGTTTGTGTGTGGGGCATCGTCCCCGTGGTGAAGCTGTCGATCAGCGGGAGGATGGTGTCCTTGTGTTCAAGCTGTGTGTCTGCAGTTTGGGGCTGTGTCCCCCGTCAAGCTGTGTGTCAGCAGTTTGGGGCTGTGTCCCCCGTCAAGCTGTGTGTCAGCAGTTTCAAGCTATGTGTGAGCGGTTAAGCCTCACCGGGTTTGTGGACGGGTTGTTGGGTTCGTTGCACTCCCTCTTTGTCTTTGATAATGGTTTTGATAATAACAAATTATTGTGTGCGTTGGGTGTGTGTAGAATGTCACTTGTGTGTACAAGTGTTGTGGTAAATGAAATGAGCTCATGTGTTAATATCTTGTTTTACAGGTTTTGTTACTAGATTGAGAAGCATGGCTCCTCATGAATATATTTTTGATAATGTCTCATGCGTTATCTTCATGAGGCTTTGGAGCTTACATGTGAAAACTACGTTTTTTAAACACCACGAGGTAAGAAAGTAGAAAAATAGCACGAAGTTAGAACTTGGAAAACAACACGAGGTATGATTCTCAAGCTCGAGCTATACAACGAACAAGTGTGCACGAAGTATGTATTTTAAAAATAGTGCACGAGGTATGCACTTTGAAATAGAATTGCACGAGATATGCATTTTGAAAATAGTGCACGAGGTATGCATTTTGAAAATAGTGCACGAGGTATGCATTTTGAAATAGAATTGCATGAGATATGCATTTTGAAAATGGTGCATGACGCATGTATTTTTGAAAATGACACGAAGTATGTTTTTCGATAGCAAAACCTGCTTGAGGTATGTTTTTTGAAAGACTGCACGAAGTACGTTTCTTCGATAGCGAAACCTGCTCGAGGTATACTTTTCGAAATGACACAAAGTACATTTTTCGATAGCAAAACCTGCTCGAGGTATGCTTTTCAAAAAACTACACGAAGTATGTTTCTTCGATAGTAAAACCTGTTCGAGATATGCTTTTTGAAAATGACACGATGTACGTTTTTCGATAGCAAAACCTACTCGACGTATGCTTTTCAAAAAAGACACGAAGTACGTTTTCGAAGGCACACCTGCTCGAGGTATATTTTTCAAAAAAATAGCACGAAGTACGTTTTCAAAAATAAACGTACACGAGGTATGTTTTTTGAAAAATAGCATGAAGTATGTTCACTGTTCATACTAGAAGTATGATGGACAAAAACTACACACGGTGCGTAAGTGAAGAAAAAGCACGAATCATGACCTCGTCAATAGGTAGACCTGCACGAGTTATGAACAATGTTCATACTCGAGGTTCATGTTGACAATCACGGCCTTTATACACTAAACCCTGCACGAGGTTGGAACGACACGAAGTATGGACTCGGTGAAAACTACACGAACCATAATATGGAAAAATCTGCACAAGGTGCTACAGTGTTCAGACTTTGGCTTTGACTCTAGAAATATTGTGCACGAAGTATGAAATACTCCAAAGAGTGAGTTTTGTGCACGAGGAATAGAACTACTTTACTGATCCCCTTTGAGCACGAAGTAGAAACACTTCAAGTGAAACAACTTTCTGCACGAAGTGTAAAGCAAAGTGATTGCAAATCAGTGCATGAGGTATGCATTTTGAGAAAATAGTGCACAAAGTAGAAACTTCAAGTGAAAGACCCTTTGTGCACGAAGTATGGTGAGGTTCATACCAACAATAGTGACTTAATCAGCACGGTTAAAAGATTGGCAAATCAAATGCATAGAAATTATGTTACTTTGTTGCTAACATCAAAACAGAATAATATATGTTGCTAACATCAAAGCTAGACAACATATGCACAACAGTGGAATGGAGAGCCTTAGTCTTGTGATTAGCATGGGAGGATTTCCCTATAAGTCAGAGTCTAGTGTTATTGTGGACCGAGGATTGTGGAATCCTGTCCTTTGGTTTTGCTGTGCTCCTCTGGGAGGGTAGAGTTGACATGAGGATCAAGATCAAATACGATGTCTGAGTGAGGATCAGCTCGAGAGGTCGTGATGGTCAGTGTAAGAGTCAACAGATGGCTTGTTGAGACTTGGTATGTATTAGACTTGGTTAAGGAGCAGAAAGCATGAGTTGAGCAAGTGAGGATTTCCCATTGACTAGTAACTGGTGACAGGCAAATGAATTTTCACAGACAGAAGATGCCAATTGTAGTGAATCGAGAATGGTGAGAGCCATGTGCAAGCGAGGCCTTGGGTGGCCGATTATAAGATATACCTTCACTTGGATTGGGTCTAGGATTTGTTGAAGGTTTGTGTTCGGACCGAAGCTGGTCCAGTGCTGTTAGTGGCGTTCGGTTTGCCAGGTGTGAGATGATTCATGGCGTGGAGCCGACGGATTTGTGGCAGTCAATTGAGATGACTATGTGAGCTGGTGGAGGCTCAGAGATGGTTGCCCTTGTGCAGGGCGTGAGGTTAGTCAACTGGTAGAGAAGTTGATGTTTGATTGGTCTGTCGAACATGGGATTTTATCGATGGCAGTTTCTCGTGACGAGGATTACAAGATGGTGGCAGCGATGCCATGATTGCAATTCTAGTATGGTTGAGATAGGGCCACACTTGTATCCTTGTGTGTGCTATTCTTGCTCTGAGAATTGATGTGTATGGTGATGTAGAGTGAGGTGTTTCTATTCATGATAAAAGTCTAACTGTGTCCCTCAAGAGCGATGGTTTTGCAAGAATCGAGGTTTTGGCTAGAGCTCTGGAAGTGTTGTCAGCTAGATAAGTTGTTCTTCCCTTGTGAGGGTGATCTTTTCCTCAAATTTCAAGGAAGAAATTTCTGTAAGGGGGGACATCTGTAACACCCCGAATTTTTTGAATCAGAATCCGTGGGTTTCGGAGTGCTATTGTAAGTCCCAGATCATGTTTTGTGATTTAATCAGATTTTTCACTGTTTAGCCTTTAGACCCCTGTGTAGGGTGAACCGACATGTTGTCAGACTTTGGGATGTTGTAGGTGAGTTGGGCATTTTTCGAGGATCGTGAGAATGATTTTTTCTTATTTTTATAAATTTTCCAGATCCAAATAATATAACTTGTATGGTTAGACAAGTCTAGAAATCCTAATTGGCTGAGATCTTCAAAGACCTTCCAAAGTCTCAACTATTATAGCCATAAACAAAAAAGATACCTCACACGGCAGCATACGTCCTTGAAGTCTATAAGAAATTCTTAACTAGTCAAAGTTGTGGTTGGCTAAGCCGCTAAGGTCGTAGAATGGTAAGAAAGGCCTTAAATATGCTTCCCAACGTTATCTTGCTTAAGTGAGGTCCAAATTTCAAAACCCATTTCTCCAAGCATCAAAGAATTTCATAGTGAGAAGTAACATCCAACTATTAGATGATAGACAATGCAGTCAAGAGAAAGAGAAATTTCCTCTAGTACACTTTATGTTCCTCAAAACATACATCTTCTGTTACAATTGCAGAAAACCGACTGCATATAAATGGTTCTACTCAACCAAGCAATCAGAATATCATTCCCAAGAAATGATTGAAACCTTATATCTAGGGTACAAACAAGCACATTCCACGGATTCAACAACAATCTGCCAAACAAGCTGACGCCACAAACAAGTATGCCGACAAAACCTCCAAAGAAGAAGAGGAAAAAGACCCAACCTTGCGCTGTTCCCTGACAAGGAAAGCGTACTTCTCGATGTTGGGCACCGCGAGCAACTTGGGCATCAGATGGTTGCGGAAATGCCCAGGCGCCACTTTCACCGTCTCCCCCGCCTTCCCCAGCTTGTCGATGGTCTGCAGGACGACCAAAGCCGAACATGAAGCAATTACTAACGGCGATTAGAAGAAAGCAATGGTGGAAAGGCGAAACAGCAGCGCGGCGGAGGTTTATGCAACTGACCGTGGTGAGGATGACCTCCAGCTTCCTGTAGCGAAGCCCGTGGCCGGCGGAGAGAAGTGGGCTGCTGATGTGATCGTAGCGATTGGAGCTTCGGTGGGCGGCATGGTTTCGGGCGAGTTGGCGGAGGAGGCCGCGGCCGCCCTGCGCCAAAGCCATCCCTCTTTGAAAGGAACTACTCAAAACCTCGCCTTTGCTGCACTCCGACGCTGGCGGCCCTAGCCGGAGGGCTTTGAGCCTTTGACCTGTGGCTGTGGTCGCCCCGTTCACCCCGGAAATTGTGTTATTCACGGATGTACCCATGAAATGAGCATACTAACATTGTATACCTAAAAATTGTATGATTGTACGAATAAGAATGTCATGACACCCGTGTTAGCGTGTAGTATTAATCTCCAATTTAGAGACAACAGTATTTGGTTATGTTTTTCTTTGGGTGGCGTCCCCAGTCCTTGGTGGCGGTAATTCGATATTATCAGGTTATCGGTACCCTGAACTCTGGGATGTTACAGCGCAAGTGTTCGTCTGAACTCCCACGAAGTCGGGACAAAAGTCTCTTAACTCTTAACCAGCACGACATGCACTTAAACCGGCATGCCCTCTCATGGGTCCAAGATCGGTGCGCCCCCCTTGTGCTGCTAATCCAGCGTGCATAACCCCCAATGCCGGTTTAACCCAAAGCATCTCGTCCATAGGGACATCCTACAGGTCAGTCCGGAACAAGACTCGCGTGGGTGGGCGAGAACGGCCATTCCACCCTCGTCTAAAGGTGCATGGCTGTGAGCTAGGACTCGAGGCAACGGGGATGTGGAGAGGTAGTCCCCGTGGGCATGGTAAGCGGGGGTGGTCCCCGAATCATTACAGAGGGCCGTTAGGTACGACAAGCTGTCCCGAATCTCAAAACTGACCCGGTTGTCAGGAAACTGGCTAGCATAGTGCCCTTTGCTCGGGGATGATCTCCACTTGTTATGTTGTGTCATTCAACCCGGTGAAACATCTCGATTTTCAATCTCAACTCGGCTAGTAGAGCGCCTTTGGCATTATGCCATTTTGCTCTATTTAGGGAGTATTTCCCTTTGCTTAATTCTCAATTAATTTGAGAAAATAAGTAGGTGCCAACACTGCTCAACATAGACGTCTTCCTTCACAAAGCCATTGAAAAACACACTTTTAACGTCCATTTGAATGAGTTTTATATTTCTAAAGCATGCAAAGGCAAGTACTATTCTAACCGCATCTAGCCTAGCCACAGGTGCAAATAATTCATCAAAATTAATTCCTAACTCTTGGCTATAGCCTTTGGCTACTAGCCGGGCTTTATTCCTAATCACCATCCCTTGATCACTAAGTTTGTTCCTAAAAATCAACTTAGTGCTAATAACTGGGTGATTCTTAAGTCTAGGCACTGGAACCACACCTCATTCTTTTAAAATTGGTGTAATTCCTCCTTCATAGTCAAGATCCAAGAATTATCATTTAATGCCACATCTATAGATTTGGGCTCAATGTTAGAAAGTAAAGCTAAATTATTAGTTTGTTCAACTTCTCTTATTGTGGCCCTTGTCTTCACGGGTTCATCGACACTTTCGATGACATTTTCTAGTGGATGATCTTTAAGTGCAGTCCATTGTCTGGGGAGGTATTAAATTTGGATTTCTTGGTCATTTTCTTCTTCGGCTGGAGCTTCATCATTCTTTTGACTCGACTCCGCTTGATCCACATCTTGTTTTTCCTTGTCATTCTTTTCTCCTCCATATTCATGCCTTACATCCAGAAAATGATTATCTTTATTAGACAACCTTGAAGTGTATTCATCAATAATTACATGAGGGCTTTCTTCCACCACAAGAGTGCGCATGTTATATATGCAATATGCTCTAGATGATGATGAATATCCAAGGAATATATCTCTGTCACTCTTTGTGGCTAACTTTTCTAAATTTTCTTTTGAATTGTTCAAAATATAACATGATGAACCAAAAGGTTTAAAAAGATATGCAATGTTTAGCTTCTTACCTTTATATAGATATTTACGCATGCAGGGGAATTCCCATCTTATTCTTTCCCTCGTGGCGGGGATGCACACTCGCCTTTGACAGAAGGCCGAGATGGGTCGATTTGTCACACGGGGATTTCAGGGGTATTGAAAGGAGGGTGAAAAGAACAATAGGAACGCACAGGAAGGAATGGCATATGGTTAATCATTCTAAAAAATTAGGATAAGGATGACTGGATGGAATGTGGGCATGCCAGTTGATTTCTCGACGATCACCTGCGGAACCAAGTGTTTGACTCAGGATGTGCCGCCAAGACACGACACATGGGCACAGAATGTCATGCGTCACGTGGAGAGAAGGGAGTTCTACTGGTACGAGTGTAGACGATTGTGGGAGCTCATGTACTGGATGTCTTCCCCATCCACCGTAAGCAATCGATGTTTATTTTACATCGGGCGGAGCCCAAACACCTTTATTTCTACTACCGAAGAGAGAGTCAGGGACCCTGAGAGCAGCGACGCCGGGAGGGCTTAGTCTGTGCAACAACGATAGGGCAACATCAGTGCAATAGCGATAACTAGGGGCAGAGAGACTGATTCCAACAAGGATGGAGATTTGTTCCCTGACTGGGCTACATAATTACATGCCATAGAAGGCATTTATATGGGGGCATGAGAGCCCGATTACAAATGCTTGCAATCCATGAGACAATTTCATCATTTATGACGGTCCCCATGGCATTGCTTTATTATGTGGGTAGTTCCGCATTCGTACATTACCATCAAAGGACATGTGACTCAATAGGATGCCACCCGAGGGTCGCCACAATGTATTCCCGATATGAGATAGTGTCGAGATCAGGGAAGTAAGGGTGGTGTGGGCATCGTTGTGCTAGAGTAGTTGGGCGTTGCTAAGGCCGAGGCCATCGAATGGCACAAGCACCACTTGTGACTAGAGCGGTTGGGCACTATTGAGATAGAGGCGGCTGAGCGCTATTGAGACTGGAGTGGTCAGATGGCGTGAGTGTTGCCCTGACTGGAGCGACCAGAAGTCGTTAAGCTTGGAATTATCGGGTGCCGTGGGCACCGCTGTGAGTGAAGTTATTGAGTGCCATAGGCATCACTTTGACTGGAGTAGTTGGGTGCCATCAGCACGGTAGTGACTGGAGTAGTCGGGTGCCCTAAGCCCCACTGCGATTGGGGCGACCAGGCGTCGTTGGAACAGGGAGAGTAGGGTGCTCGGGACATCATCTCTAGAACGATCAGGTGGCAAGAACACCGCTGAGACTGGAGAGCCTAAGGGCCACTAGGGCTGATGTAGCTGGGCATCACCGAGACTGGGCAGTCGAGTGTCGTGGGCACCATTGTAGCTAGACACTCGGGTGCCGTAGGCACCGTAGTGACCGAGGTAGTTGGGCGATTGGGTGCCGCGGGGGACCGTTGAGATTGGAGTAGCTGGGTAGTTAGGTGCTAGGGGCACCATTGCTACTGAGAGTGGCTGGGTAGTCGAGTGCCATTGGCACCAGTGAGACTAGAGTTGTTGGCCGTCGTTGGGGCTAGAGTAGCCCAGCGCCGTCTGGACCCGATAGTCTGGTGCCGGGGGCACCGTTGTGACTAGAGTCAGTTGAGCGATCGGGAGACCTTGATGGTCACGCTCATGGTGCATTTAAGATTGGCAATCAGGTGCAGGAGGCACCGTTGTCACTGAAGGAGATGGGCGCCATGAGACCTTGATGGTCGTGCTTGGGGTGCGTTTGAGACTGGCAGTCGGGTGTCGGGGGCGCCATTGTGACTAAAGGAGATGGGCGCCATGAGACCTCGATTGTCACGCCCCGAGCGCGGAAGATTACCCGGGGGTCGTGATGAGTTTATATCATTCATGTCAATCAGAGCGTAGTGCATTCGACACAAAGACAGAGCGCGTAATATAGCAATAAACCCAATCCTTTATTCATTCATAATCATCCTCATTACATTCTCCAAATAGTTTGACTCAAATAATAAAAATATATCTTTGAATGTATAGTTTGAAATTATTCGATTAAATAGATATTGACGTAAATTTTTGTTAAATAAATTAAGTTAAAAATCATAGAATTAACGTCCCTCCAAGTAGACGCTAATTAATGAATGACGCCACTCATGGGCGTCAATTAATATAAGTTTATTTAGATATGGTTAATTTTAAAATTGACGTCTCTCTTAATAGACGTAAATTCTTTAATTAACTGTTGGCATCAGCATATTTTCTCTAAATTAATTGAGAATTAAGCATAGGAAAATACTCTCTAAATAGAGCAAAATGGCATAATGCCGAATGTGCTCTACCAGTCGATTCAGTCGTGAAAATCGAGATGCGTCGCCAGGCCAGGCGGCACAACATAACGATCGGGGATCGCCCCCAAGCACAGGGCACTGCACCAGTTAGTCTCTCGGTAACTGAGTCGGATCCAAGGTTCGGGACAACTTGCCGCATTGAGTGGCACTCTGAAGAGGTTCGGGGATCACCCTCGGACACCCTACATATGGTTTATCACACCACTGGCACCTCAACAACTGAGTTAACCCGGGGCTCAGAATAGCCTGTCGCATCATACGACTCGTCACTAAGGAGCGAGGGTTATCCCGACCACCAGACAAACGACACTGTCATGTCAATGCCCTAGTTACCGGGCCCAACCAAGGGTCCTATCCAGCTAGCTGTGACCCATGGCAACATCAACAATCGATCGGGCATGCCCTCGATCACTCAGCTTGTGGGTTTACCCGCGTTCAACACAGCTACTCGGCTGACCAGGGGGCGCCATGACTACAAGCCACGCCATGTGGCACCCAGCAACGAGGCCAGGGTCTACCCCTGAGTCGCACCCCTCCAACCCTCTAAAGTCAAAGGAAGAGCTGTCTGGGTCGACCACAAGCTTCAGGAGCTCATAGCACCCTTATACAACCCCACACGTGGGTGTCGAGAATTTGCCCGAGCACCTGGTGGGCACGTATGCTCCAGCCACTCTATAGCAAGCCACAGTCCAACTCAGGACTCCCAGCAACCCATCGCGTCATGCACCGTCATTGTGCGACCTCGCAAGCGGATCGACTTGCACGGTCAGGTCGCGGGGGTTTCCAGGGGCAGAGGCCCCGGAAGAAAATCTATTTTTATAACAAGGGCATTCCAATCTTTTGGTAGCTTGAACCCCCAGTCAAATTCCTAGTCAAACCCCCAGCCAAATTTCTAATCAAATCCCCAATCAAATTCTCAGTCAAATCTCCAGTCAAACCCACAGCCATTTTATGTCTCGAGCAGCAGAAAAATGTCTCCCCTTCTTCCAGCTCATCAAGCAAGCCAACAAAACGTCAGAGAAAAGGGGACAAGTCAAATGGGACCAGAAATGCAAGCAGGCATTCGAGGAGTTGAAACATTACCTAACTACTCCCCCTGTGCTCGCTATGCCACAAAAGGGAGAGCAGCTACTCTTGTACCTGTCAGTGACACCAAGCACGATGAGCGCTATGCTCGCTCGGGAAGAAGCAGGTCTCATGAAGCCTGTCTACTACGTAAGCTGGGCACTGCAGGGACCGGAGTTCCGGTATTCGCGGGCCGAGAAATTCGCCCTAGCCCTCATCACTGCTACCCGCAAGCTACGACTGTATTCCCTCACCCACCCAATCACCGTCCTCACCGACCAACCTCTACGCCAGATCCTCTAGAGTCCTAATGCCTCTGGAAGGTTGATCAAGTGGGCCATAGAGCTGGGCGAGTTCGACGTCAAGTACTACCCGAGAATCACAATCAAAGCACAGGCCCTCGTCGACTGTGTGGCAGAATGCACCCTACCCACCAAGGACGAGCTTGAGCAGTCCTCGGGCACAACATGGGAGCTATACGTCGACGGGTCATCCTATGTGGCAGGTAGTGGAGTAGGGTTGGTCCTACTTTCGCCAGAAGCGGTGGAGCTACAGTACACACTATGCTTCAATTTTTTGACTACCAATAACGTGGCCGAATATGAAGCACTCCTATCAGGACTTCGAATGGCAAAGCATCTGGGGGCAACTAGCATCCGAGTATATAGCGACTCTATGCTTGTCACCAGCCAGATCAAGGGAGAATTTGAAACACGCGAGGCATCCATGATCAAGTACTTGGAGAAAGCCAAGACTGCGATAGGAGAGTTCTCTCACTTCGAGATGGTTCACATCCCCAGGGAAGAGAATGTCCGAATAAACGCCCTCTCTTGTTTGGCATCGATGACCACAGTGTCCAACTCAAGATCCATTCTGATCGAGGGGCTATCAGTGCCAAGAATAGATGAAACTGCACCCCAGGTTAATGCCATCAACTACGAGCCATCTTGGATGGACCCCCTCTTGGATTTCCTACTGCGGCAACAACTCCCGAGCGACTGCGATGAGGCTCGCCGCACGCGAGCACGAGTGGCACATTTCATAGTGATTGATGGCCGCCTGTATCATCAGTCCCTCTCGACCCCGCTTCTAAGGTGCTTATTCCCCACGGAAGCCAGGCAAGCCATACAAGAGGTCCACGAGGGACTCTGCAGAATCCAGAGATTAGAGGATTTAAACTGTAATTTTAGTTTCAAAAATAAATAATAATAATA
Source organism: Amorphophallus titanum (assembly GCA_024336825.1). NCBI lineage: Eukaryota > Viridiplantae > Streptophyta > Magnoliopsida > Alismatales > Araceae > Amorphophallus > Amorphophallus titanum. The sequence continues at coordinate 30,241 of JANBPO010006054.1, forward strand.
ATAATCAGATTTTATTAAACTCGTTGCCGCCCTCTCTCTCTCCACTCGATTATTCTCTCTCCCTCGTATCTCTCACCCTCTCTCACCTATTCTCTCTCCTTCACCCCCTCTTTCGTCTCTTCTGGGCCGTGTCGACCCCGGATCGAGACGCAGGAGGTACCGTTGGAACCGGCTCGTCGCGAGGATCGCGTCAGTGTCATTCTTTTCACGATTTGTGGAATGTGGGATCGGGTCGGTTCGTGAGGTGTCGCGGTGCTTCGTCGCCCATTCATGCGCTTATCGAGGTTTTTATCGCCTAAAAAGGAGTGTGGAGGTACAGAGAAAAAGAAAATAAATCAGGACAATTCAACAATTAATTGAAATAAATAATCTAACTACAATAGAGTCCAGTCCAACAGAAAGTATAGTTTAAAGCAGGAAAATATACCACATGCCAAGTGAATACTCGGCCCAGCAAGCTGGCAGCTAAGGATCTCCACGCAACACCCTCGAACCTCGAGAACGAACCACCACACCTGAAAAATAGGGATGAGTCTTCAAACAGAGACTCAGAAGGGGTCCCGCGGAACCCCAACTGAGAAAAATAACGACGGAAAGGAAAGTAGCGCTAGCTAAACAACCATAGTAGGAATAGTGGACCGATAGCCGGTCAAAACTCGGCACTACAGTTACTCCTACTGGCAATAGAAAGGGAAATTTTTGATCTCACAATTGGGAACCGGACCACTCTAACACCAAACCTACTGAGGAAACACTCACGGTGACCCTACCGCAGAAGCCTGCCCCCATAGGCACGACCAACCAGGACCACACAATCCCACGCTGGCCCGGCGAGGCCTCGGTAATCCCTACCAAGCACCTCTGGCCACCACCTCGGGAAAACACGCTGGAACGGTCCAGAAGCCACGTCTCGCAGAAGGGAAGCGGAACCCGAAAACAGGAGAGTCACGACTCACATGACAGGAGTACCTGCCCACTAGAAGTGTGATATCCCGGACCCTTTCGGATCCTTATTTTCAGGTCTCGGACCTACTTTCTCAGAGCGTCCAGCTCTGTTGTGTCTGAAATTTCATTTCGGACATCTTTTGTGTTCGGATCGGCACGATCCGGGATCGTTTCGGGGGCTCGGAGACGTTCTACGGCTTTTCCCGCGTGTTTTCTGATTTTCGGCACCGTTTCTGGCAAATCCTTCGGCATGCCGTTGCGGGCGAATGTGGTCGTTCACCCCTCATTGGCGTGGCTAACATTTTTTCTCCTCAGGAGCCCACAGACTTTCATCTAATCCAGATGCTTCTTCATTTGGCAGCTCCCCTCGCACCTCTGCCTGATTGGGTGTGGGCCTACAAAATCCCCCAGGTAACGAAATCATACTCGAGGAAGAAGCTGAAGTCTGGGAGGTCACCATCGCCAAGCCCACGCGGAGAGGCAGTTGTCGACTTCGAGATGGAAGCTCCCTCACCAGCAAGGGAGGAACCTGCCCCGGCCAAGTCTTCGTCGGGCGAGAAGGTAGACTATGACTACTCTTCTGACGACGTGGCTTCGGGCGATGATTTTGTAAGTGTGAGCTTGTTCATGTAGGGCTCCCTTCGCAGCCAGCATTTGATCTTATCTTCCGTTATCTGGTTAACTTCCAAGAGCAAATCCAGCCGGGGGCCATGGAGGAAGCTGCGTCGGGCTCATTGGTTGACCAACCAGTGGGGATTGATGCGGGCTTGAGCAAGCTGGCATCATTGTTTGGGGTGCTACGACAAGAGGCGACCGCGGAGACCTCTGATACTCCCGTTCCAGGGAGTGAACCCTTGGAGGAGGGAGAATGATGTGGGACGAGACACACGGAGACTCAACATCCACTTGAGATGCACACCTAGGACTCTAGCAAGCTCGTGTTCGTCCCTTAATGAGGGAAGCGTCTGGACCTGCACGGTTGAGAAACAGGCAGCGAGTCAAGGGTGGTCTACTCACTCTCGTACTCGGGTCGAGTCACGGGACGGTCTCAGTCTCTCTCACAGCGGTGAAGTAAATATATCGAGCTAATGGCCCTAACACATGCTCTCTACCAGTGGCAAACAAGCATATACTAGGAAAGTAAAGTAACTACGACTACTAGGGGATGGCGAGTTTACCTCCACGCTCCGGGCGTGGGGAAGATGACCCCGGCCAAGATAGTAACTCCCGGTACAACAGTGAAAATTAATTACAGCAATAAAAAATGATGGCCCACTCCACACAAGGAGGTAATAGGCTACACACGACTCTGGGAGCACCAAACTTGGGTTGGCGGGCAGCACTTTGGACCGCTCCGGTGATGGCAAGCATCGGCAACCATGGGGCCCACATCCTGGTTGGCGGTCCGAGTGGGCCGAGAGTGGTACCACAGCAATGGTGGTTCCTGGAGGGACGATCCCGGTAAAGACAAGGTGCTGGTTCGCCTTGTGGATGGCGAGTCGGCCGGCCCGGGGGTGATCGGGATTTCTGTCCACGAGTTGTAACTTCTGTTCTGCTGCACACGAATGCCCAAATCAACGGGCGGCCGACACGCCGAGGGCGTGGGTTGTAGGGTTACACTCCCAACTCTCTCCACAGTGGTCGCTCACTTTGAAGGAAAGTTGGAACGAGCACTCTCACTGCCGACGGCACAACTAGAAGCAATACTAAGTTAAGCAGAATTAAACCAACAAGGAAAGGATCCGAGGCTCACCTGATCAGTGTGAAGATGCCGATCCCGACCGGAGATGAAGGCGAGCGGGGAGACGTAGGTATGCCCCTACACGCCGTGTCGATGTAGCTTCGGATGGTGACCTGTTCAAATTATACAAGCACTACTCCCCACACAGGGGGGTTAGACTAGGGGAGGGGAAATCAAGAGTTACACCCAAACACTACCTCCACACAGGGAGGGGCACTAAGCCGGCCAGGCGGGGAGGGGAGATTAGCTAAGTGGGTACCGGAAGGGCACCTCTCCGGTTCTATCCAAGTCTGCAACTGTAGGATAGTGAGTCACTGTAGTCGCTGCTGTGCACTCCCCTAAGCTCGAAAGTCACCAAAACTGGTGCCGGATCATCGCTGACAAACCCTGGTAAGCTGGAGAATTTTCGTGGATGAGCCCGTTGTCGTCACAGGCTGGGGTGGTTCCTGGAACAGGTCTTCTGCACTCTGGTTCGCACTGGCCCCAGGGTACAACAGCAACTGGATGCAGGTACCACGGCCGCTCTCGAAGTCCAATCGAGACGGGACCAAGTCGAGGATGACCATGAACAAGTCTTCTTCGATCGGCAGCCAGGGGGAGCACCAGACGATGCCGGGGCAGAGAGGAGGAGCCCATTAAGTGGGGAGGGGTCAGGTCAGGTCTAGGGTGACCTGTTCTGCACACCTGGGGGAAGTAAATCAGAAAATGCTCCTCCGGATGACGAATGGGATGCCACTTTTTTCTGATGGACGCCGACTGGTTGTAGGAGTGCTCGGCCAAGTGGCGCACTCAGAAGTTGTGGGATACGATCGTGGGATCTCCATGAAGTCATCTTAGGTTGCCAGCTGGTCTTGATTTGTGCAGTCAAGGGAGATCGATCCTCCCAAATAGCAAGGAGGTCGGATGCTGGCGAGACCACCACAGATGTGAAGCTTTCTCAACGAGCTTTCCGACAATGTATGGTACACCTTCAGATGATGTCGAATGACTCCGGGACAGGATCTGCAACTTGGGCCTTTGCTGCTGCCTGTGAACTGGACATGGTATAGTGGTGGAAGGGGGTGATAGTGGGGAGATGAGGAGAGGGAAATGGGGTGGGAATGCGCTGCATGTAATAGGATAATAGCTCGTTTTACATTCAATCATCGATGCGAAGAGAGAGAGAGAGACCCGTCCCATTACTCAATCCGAGTATAAGCACGGAAGAGTTGACTATCCGAATCATTGCCAATTCCTCAACCCGCACAGTCCCACGCATCCCTCGCTAGGGACGCCCGCGAGCTAGAGTCCCAGGTCGCGTGTCCGTCCCACATCATAGGGTGCACTGGAGACCTTCAACCATGGAGTGGAAGCAACTAGCCGAGGAAGAAGCTCCCGGGTTGGGAGGCTTGTGATGAACAAGAAGCTTGTCTACAGATCGGAGTGGGTGCTTGCGAATGGCATCTTCAGCACCTTCCTCTTCCTCCTCCAACAGGTGCGACACCCTCCCCTCTTCCTGCAAGCAGATAGAATAATGTTAAGCCCAAGGGATGCCTTCTTTAACTCTAAATATCGTTGTGTGTGGGAGGAGTTGCATCTCCGCGTGTGTGGATTAATTACGGGGTGAGTTTCCCCGAGTTCGTGTGTGTAGACGAAGCTGTGACTCTGTGTGGTTCAGTGTTCGGGGTGTGTTCCCCGATGTGTGTGTGTGTCTGCTGTGGTGGCAGTGTGTTGGGGCTTGTCCCCGTGTGTGTATTACTGTGGAAGCAACGTGTGTGTGGTTGGGGTTCATCCCCGTGTTGCTACGTTTCGTAGCATGGAGTGAAGTCTCACCGGATTGGGTGAGGGGTTGACGTAGGGAGCCCGTCGTGGTCCCGAACCACCTAAAAACCTTTGTGTTGCATGTGGTGTGCCTGTGCGACTATCCATCTCTCCTACCTCCATTCACAGGTCAATTGATAGGTTTTTATTCACTGCACCTCTACACATCGCTCCATCTGCTATCTTTGTTGAACTTGTTTTCATTGATTAGTTACATTATCTATCCGTGTGAGATCGGGAAGATCGAGAGAACACTTTTAATCTCACTTGTGTTAAGCAAATTAACATTGTTAACTTTGATTCCGCTGAGTTTTGTTTAGAGAGTTAAGATAGTTTTTAAAATCCACCATCTCAGCAAGGGGACAATTCAACCCCCGTTCTTGTCCCCCATCTACTCTGGGCCAACAATTGGTATCAGAGTAAGTCTCTGATTTTTTAGCGGACCTCACAGTCTAGGAGAAAAGATCGTTTCATGATGGCTAGTGTAAATGTGCTTTCTGTCTTTGATGGTTTTGATTTTGCATCATGGCTTGGAAAATTGTGTGTTTGGATTTCTAGTACTAATCCAAGGCTTTTGAAATTAAAGTTTGCAGCGTAGGGTGACCAGCGCGGGTAGAACCACTCGGCTTCCAATCGGCTCACCCGATCGGCCTCGACTCGCCTCCCCTCGGCTCCCTCGAGTGCGGCCCATCAACCCATGTTCCAGTAGCCCCGAAATTTACTATTGCAGTCCTTTACCTCCCTGTGTGGTGTAGGCCATATTTATGGAATTGTAATAATATTTATTTGTTATGTATCGGGGATGTCAGATTCGGCAGGGTTTCTTCCCCACGCGCTAGTCGTGGAGGTACGCGCACATTCCTTACACTCACATTTGCTTATCTAGTATGCAATATATATGTTGCGTTTGTGAGAATAGGGCCGTATCCAAATTGCAAGTCACCATGATTGTGAGGGTGAGAGCCGTTCCGTTGCTCCAGTCGAGCACCGAGCTCGGACTACACCACCCTAGGTAATAGTGGTTCCTTAACCACTGCGATCCCGTGTTTCCCTCGCAAGGGACGATCGTTAGGCTAGTTTGAGTTTCTGTTGAGAGATGTCTCCACTCGGAGAACAACACGGTGGTCAGCCACCCGGCTTACCTTTAGCGTGCTAGTGTTGGCCGCTCATCAAGTCCATCGTACATCTTAGCCTATTCGAGTCTCGTCCCACATCACTTTGGCTCCACTAATGATGATCTTAGTGAGGACTTTATAAAATTGATGCAAAGTGAATTTGAAATGAGTCTTATGGGAGAATTGACATTCTTTTTGGGACTGCAGGTTAAGCAAATGGAGGATGGCCTCTTCACCAGTCAAAGGAAATATGCATAGGAGCTTCTTAAGAAATTCAACCTCGGCATAGCTAAGTCGCAGCCAACTCCAATGTCCACATCACTTAAGCTAGACCAAGATGACAAAGGTAAATCAGTTAATCAAACACTCTTCAGAAGCATGATTGGATCCTTGCTATACTTGGCTGCCAGTTGGTCGGACATTCAGTTTGCTGTATGTTTATGTGCTTGATTTCAGTCAAATCCAAAAGAGTCTCATATGTCGGCCGTGAAATAGATTTTCAGATATAACTCTAGTACTTGTGATTTGGGACTTTGGTTTCCTTGCTATTCTAGTTTTGATTTGCTTTCGTATTTCGATGCTAACTATGCGGGATATAAAGTGGATCAAAAAAGTACAAGCGGGTACTGTCAGTTCCTTGGAGGTTGCATGGTCTCATGGGCTTCCAAGAAACAGAGTTCAGTGGCATTATCAACTGCCGAGGCCGAATATGTGGCCGTAGGTAGTTGTGTTGCCCAAGTGCTTTGGATCAAAATAGCAGGATCTCAGAACTATGCTCATGCACTTAATTAGACATTAGGTTACATGGTTATTAAATTTTAAACATGAGTATTTATTAAATGTTCAAAGGAATAACGACCATGCAGAAGGTCGTTTTATCAATATAGCGCCCATGGCTGGGTCGATATATCACTGTAACTCAGAAAACTTCGATATAGAAAACTACAAGTCACTGTTCTAACCTTTACTGATCTTTCTGCATGCATAGGACTCAATGATTACAAGTTTGGCTTAGAACTTGAGAACACCTACCTTGTGGGTTGATCTGGGCAATAAATCAGCAAAGAGAAAATATGAGATATGTAGTAGCAGAACTGCAACTGCAGGGAGTCGATCCTTTGACGACAATAAAAGAAAGAAGCAGCAACAATAATAGAACGGCAGCAGAGGAAGAAGAAGATGATTAATCTGCAGCAGCAGCAGCAGCACACGATCGAGGAAGAAGACTTGCTCCTTCACAAGTACGATAGATGGTGTAGTAAGAAGAGGAAGAAACATCAGCTTGACTTCTTCATGCAGCAGTATTTGATCGTGAAGCAGAAGATAAGAAGTGGAGGATGCCCTTCTTCACATACAGTCGCAGTAGGAAGTGTATTAGTAGAGAGGAAGATGCAGCTTCTGATGGCAACTTCAATCAGAACAGAGGAACCATCGGGCAGCCATTTACATTCGTGGAAAAGAGGAAGGAGGCACAGACGTTGCTTTCCTTGAAGAATATCAGCAACCATCTGGAAGGCGATGGAAGCAGAGGTTATCGTCGATGTAGAGAACCCAGAGGCAGTAACCTCTGAAGGGTTCCTGATGGGTTTATTTATAGGGAAGGAAGGGCTAATAGGGTTTAAGAGTTCTATCAGGATTTAAATTCCTTCGTAAGTTATCCTACTGGGTTTACAATTTCCTCATAATCATCCTACTCGATCTGAAACCTTCCCGAACAACAACCAGCATCCCAGTTCGAATAGAACACAGCTGATCAGTTTCTATCTTTCCATCTAGAAGGATATAGCACCCACTCAAGGGGGCGGTCTTTGAGAAATGACGCCCTAACCAAGGGCGCCCTTTCCCTGTTTGCTGGATATTTCATCCGATTGTCCCATTTGGGTTCCCTTCCGTGTAAGGCCCATTTATATGTGTTGTTTGTGTGTATTTTGGGCCTTGACTTATTTATTTATTTTTGATGTGACACGAGCTAGGACCTACTAGCAAGCACAATAGCGAACCGAAACGGGCCGTATTTGGCGGCCGACTCACATTTAATTGATTTTGGACCCGGCCGAAACCGGTACCGAAACCGGTACTACCATCCCTGGTGGTGGATGGGGGTCGTGCGGCGGCATCAGAGGCGGCTCCTGCATCGTCCGGCGATGATCTTATTGTCGTCCACGGCAGCAGGCGGGGTGGACTCCAGTCGTCCTCTTCGCATCCGGGCTCCTTGTCCACGTGAGTGGTTATCAAAGAAAAACCTGTGGGTAAGTGCAACGCCCCATCCGCAGTTAAGGTAACCCCCTTTAACCTACCAGGGAAACAAACAGGCCCTTAATGAGTGGAATAATTTGCAAGAATAATCATTCAGTAAAGAAGAAAAACAAGATTTATCACCAAAATAAAAAGGGCATTCAACTACAACACAGTTCATCAAAAAGTGCAATCACTTTGTCAAGCATGGATGCAAGAGCACTTGTATAACTATAGGGAGATGAGAATAACCGGTGACAACAACACTCCTGTATAATTTTGCAATGTAACGCAAACTGTTGGAGAATTCAAGTTTCAACAAGACTCACGCTCTGTTGGCCGCATCATGAGAGGTATATGGCTTCTTTTCTTTTTGTGATCGTCCAGAAGGCTTTCACTGTCTGCTGAAAATAAAGTTACTGGAACATACCGCAGAAGAAACAACAATATCTCCTGAAAAACAATGTCAAACAAACCTGGTGGAGACAAACAGTCAAGGGCCTCGTGGAAAATGGCAGCTTGCAACAGGTAACTCTGGAGTGTCTTCCTCAGGTCATCATAAAGAGCTTGCATTGCATCTATGCAAATAAGAATTAAGCCAAATGTAATCTTCACAATATCATATGAAAGAATCCATAAAACCAATCACAACCAGATAGAAGGAATTGGTTATTAGAGGCCACCATGCATACTTCAGATGCATCAATGGAATGCATAACTAGCCAATCCAGATCCTGATTGGGCGCTTCAACTCAGAATCAGTCGTGGCCGATCCAATTGTGCCCGCAAAATCCATTCCAATTAGAGAATTTAAACCAAATCAAACCAAATCCGGGTTGCGTTTGATAACACTGAAAAGTTAACTCTGAAATCTGAGATTCACATCTTACACCGAAGTGGGCAACACAGGTGTCCTGAATGCTGATTGAAATTGACTCTTTGATGACTACAAAGACAATGTCTGGGTGGATGATATGTTCATGATTTATCCATAGTAGTCAACACGACAAGGTGACACAAGGCGAGCTTGGGTCCCCCAGATGCCTAAGTGCTTAGGCGGTGTTGTTTAACTCACAGCAACCTCCGTGACAATATCACTTAATCGGTCAAAAGACCAGATTTCTATTCCAATCATCTTTTTCAAAATCTCTTTCTTCAGATTTTATTTACATATTTGTACTATGTCTTCTGGATGTGGAGGACGCCGACACCTCATGCTGAGATCCTCCCATCTCTTGATATATTCCACTGTCGTTTCACCATCATTTTGCTTGGCTGCCAACAGCCCAGTCACAGTCACCTCTGCCTCGATGACGTGGAATCTTTCGCTTAATTTGTACTGCATATCTGGCCAGTCTTGGATAGATCTAGTCGGTAAGTTGGAATACCATTCGAAGGCTGGTCCTGTCAGTGAAGACCCAAAGCACTTCAGTAGGTACGAGTCGTCCGCCGCTAAATCACCCATGACTGCTATATAGTGTGCAACATGCTCTTTTGGGGAGCCTTGCCCATCATATTTGTCAAATTTTGGGAGTTTATTGACGTCGGGGGACAGTCTTTTGGTAGCATGATAGGCTGGATACGGCACTTCATATGTGTTGAAGGGGGCGTAATCATCACTACCCCTCCTTGCTAGTCCTACCTCGACCATCTACTCGACCATTAACTTGTTCATCATAGCTGGCTCTTCGGGTTGAGGGCAGAGGTGAGCGGGTCACGCTAGTGGGGTGGCTGGAGCTATAGTATGGGGAAGCAAAGGCCCTGACATGGGAACCTACTGCTACACCTGAAGGGGCATTGGCCGTGCTGGCTGGAGCCACTGGAAATAATGCTGGGGAGTAGCCCAGCTCTAATCTGCAGATTGTGGAACAGCTGGTGAAGGAGCACCCCTGGGGTTGGAACCTTCCCGCGATGGCTCGTCTTGTGCCCCCGGTTGCTCGGGTCCTCAACGTGCTCAGTCTTTTCATTTAATTTTCTCTTTAGCAGTTTTATCTCCTGCTGGTATCCTTACAGCAGCATCAAGACGGCAGGGTCCACGGTTGTTTCATTACTAATGCCCTCGAGTGCTTCACCCAAAGAACCTTCAATTGACGGAGGCATGGGTGCTCCTTCTTGATCAGACGCCACTATTCTGGCGGTGACAGTAGTGGTGTTTTCTTTAGCAAGCTGCTTGCCCTTTGTAATTTGCAGTAGCTCGGCTTCGCCTTTACCCCGTCTTGTCACTGGGTCTGTTCTTCCAGCAATCTCGGCCGGCTCTTCTTGTTCATTTGGTAGGGGGCCAGGTGTACCCATCACCCCTATCATATTGCAGGTAAGAATTTGCATCATTCTTTTGTGCTTTTTGATTCCTCTTCGGGC
>JANBPO010006058.1:0-41822 GCA_024336825.1 Amorphophallus titanum
GTGGAGTTTTTGCCATTGTCCTTTTTATTCCTGCAAAATAAGTAAATTTATTTATTAGAATCACCTAATTCCATCAAACTGAATATTTTGATCTAAATTGTGATTACGTGTGATAAATGCATAGTGATGCATATTAAATCCCATAAAAGTTTGTTATAACATTAATTAACTTGTAAAAATATACACTTATCAGCTATAGGGCAAGCGAGGAGGACCTGATGACTCACCTGCTGAGGGAACATGGAGTGGCCAAGCCGCAACCTCGCTCTGCTTCTGCTTCCCCTTTTGGAGAGGGGGAAAAACAACTACCTGAGAACACAGCCCAACCAGGTCCAATTCGACCAAACTAGGCCAGCTCCCCAAAAGTGACAACCTCATTCTAGGCTCACTTACGCCAAGCCCAAAACCCACTCGGGCCAGCACTTCCTAGGTGACCCCTGGGTCTGAAACTTCGAGCGACAAGTTGATTGGGAAGGCCCCTACGGGAGCCCTGAACACCCTGTCTGAGCTACGCGCCCTCCACTCGGGAAGGCTCCCAGTCGGCGTCCCAGGCTCAGATCGACCGTTGGAAGCTCATCAATGTATCCATTACGTAGCAGGGAACTCCAAAGGATGAAGGAGAGCAAATGTCCTTGCGCTATAATGAGCCTATAATAAGGATGTAGCTTCTCCTGAATCCTCTCTACTCCTGGGACTCCCTGAATTCTTACGTTAAACGGACAAGCTATATAAACCATGGAAGACCCTCCGGTGAGGGAGGTGAGAGTCCTGAGTAAGAGCCACCACACTTCTTGGTGGAGAGTGATCTCACGCCCCTCTTCTCCTCCTGGCATCTCCCCCTGCATCTATGCTCTACCTTATTCGCTGACTTAAGCATCGGAGGGTTTTCCCCGGGGATTCATCCTTGGGCACCCCTGATTAGTTTCCTTCCTTGCAGTTCACACAGACGTGATGATCATGATCAAGATTCTTCCGAGATCACAGGGCTCAGGACCGACGCGAGATCACCCCTCTTCATCTGGCGCCGTCCGTGGGGAACGAGTGAAGAGTCATAATGGTGCTAAGAAATTCTGGTAGGAGGACTGTCGGCGGTGGAGGAAACACCGTGGGGAGAGGGGAAGGAGATCCTGTGCCTTCCCGCCCCAAGGGAAGCCTCCCCTCTAAAAATAACAATGATGGGGGCATCTCTAGCCCTTCATTTTTTTTACAGCCCCGGTTGCTCACCATCTTGGTTCCATTGTGTCCGTCGTAATTTTCTGAGTCGAGTTATGTAATTTTTATCCTGATGTACTATATGAGACACATGTATTTTCAGTATGAATGCTATGACATGACTTGTTTTTGGCTTCCAAAAGATGAATGCATGTATGCTAACATTGACTGACCCTTCCTAACAACGACCCCTAGGACTGACACGGGAGAGCGGGAGAGAGAGAGACTCGAGCAAAATGACTCAAAGACATACTAATACTAAGGCAGCAAAAAGAGAAACGGTCACATAATAGGCCGCTACTGGAGCCTAATGGCCTCTTGCAAGACCACTAATAGACAACCAGCCGGTAGCTCAAAGAAGATAGAAACGGCCCTCATTCGACCGCAAGATCCAAATCGACGGTCTTCCATTGACCATTTTCACTTAGAGGCGGCCTTATCGTGACCATTTAGCCCATCAAGGAGACGAAGTGTAATACCCTAGATCCTTATTGGGTCTTCTCAGATCTTTATTAGGTATTTTGGATTCTTATTGGAGAGTTTAGGATCACTTTTGTAGCTCCTGAGTTGAGTTTTACGATCCGTGTGGGTTTTTCTCTCATACAAGTTACGAAATCCTGTGGTGAGTTTATTCTTTAGTTCATCGACTCGTGGACATTACAGCTGCGATGTACTCTTTGAGAGGATCATTTCAACTATTTTTACATATTTTTTAAATTAGTAGATTTTTAGCTCAAAAATTAGAATTTTGGGAAATTAGGAAAATTCCTAATTTCCTTTCTATTTAACCCTCAACCCCCTCTCTCCTCCCTCATTTCTCTCATCCCTTTCTCTCTTTCGTTCTCTCTCGTCTCTGGACCATTCGACGCGAGGCGCACGACCGTGGAGAGCTTGCCGAGGTGGGGACGCAATGGAGTGATCAGATCGCGGGATGGAGCGGCGATTTGAGCGTGGCGTGGCACGATCCCTTAGTGGATTTTGAGATAGGCACTGTTCATGTTCCTGGCTATTTTCGGCGTGGATTAGTCGCTTCGGCACATGGTTTCTTCGGTGGAGGTAGGGAGATGGATCACCTACTTTCCTGCACCTTCCTTTGCGGTTTCATGCTAAACGGTGCGAGAACGAGCGAGTTTGGGCTCGTTGTAGTTTTTTATAGTTTATAGGGTTCGCCGAAAAATGGCGACGATTTTGCGATCAGTTAGTGTCAATGGACTCCCTGGGACGCAAGCATCCCATAATCACTGATCTCGTGTCGAATGGTGGTCATTCGGGGCCGGTAGGATCCCGGGAACCCCGTTAACCCTATTAGGGTTGATTTTGAAAAATTGCCTATTTCTCACTATTTCTTAGGAGAAAGAGAGAAGGTGAAGAAGGGGGCTGGTGCAAGCAGGGAATCTAGATTATACAAAGAGTTGGAGAGTACTGGTGAGTTATACTGTTTAGGAAACTTGGGAGGAGGCCAGGAAGGAAGGGGGGTTGGGGTTGTTATGGGCAGTTGGAAGGGGAAGGAGGAGAAGGCAAATAAAAAGATGGTGGTGACTGGTGAGTGTGACCTCATCCCCTGTTATCAGCAGAGGCCCATCATGGGTTCTAGCTGAGGCAACGGTAATGGTGGAAGAGGAAGAAGGCGAGGGAGGAGGGGCGTCCATGGCGCGATTGGCGGGATGACTGTACGGTTAACAAGATCGGAAGTCTTCTATTTTAGCTTATGCTTAAGTGATCTTCTATTAGTGAACTGTGGATCTTCTTTGCCAGCAAAAAGGATGAAGGAAGAAGACGAAGAAGGCGGCTTTCACGGGTGGCTACAAAAGAAAAATATGGATGGGTGTGGTGGTAGACAGTCGAGGAGAGAGAGGGAGAGGTCATGCATGGTAGGCCATGGGAGGAAAGAGAGAGACTTGAAAGAGGTCCAGAAAGAAGGATATGGTCTCCCAAGCTACAATCACGGCATGGACAAAGGGATTTGTGAGAGATCTTGTGGGTCTCTCTGTCGTCTTCCCAGTTACTCATAATCCCCGAGTCCAAGCCGATTCCTGTGCCCACCATGTGCCGGGGATGGCTGGGTGGGTGAGGAGGGTGGGGGGGAATGGGAGCGCACACTGCCAACGGGCTCCCACTTCAGATGAAACGAGTCCAAATGCATCACCCTCAGTGCAACCTTTGTCCCAAAACCTACTAATTTTTTGAGTGGTGATAACTTTGGTGATTTGGATCGTCATGGTTTTGCCATTTGTCATGTATAGGGACATTTAGCTGAAGCTATCCCCCCCTTTTTTTTCTGAAAGGTAGCTGAAGCAGTTCTTATCCTTTTGTTGGTTGGTAACTTTGTGCGTTTGGATGTTTAGACCATGGTTCACGGACTCGATCCAACTTGGGTCGACTCGAGCGTGTTATATTGTATCTAGAAAAACTCCATATGGTGTGGATCACCCCTAAGATAATCTAAGTCGGCCCAACTCACAATGAGTGAGAGAGAGGGGGAGAGGGAGGATATATATAATGCACGCCGAGCTCGAACATACTATCTCAGATCAAAGAAAATTCGATCCAATACGGATCACTAATTCAGCGAACCTTAGTTTAGGGCGCGTTTGGGTGGTATGTCACATGGGAAAATTTTTTCAAAATTTATAGACGGGAACACCCCTCCACCTCTCCCAGGTGGGCCGACACCAAGGTCGCTGGGCTACTACTAGTAGCTCCATCACGAGGTAAGAGAAAGCAACTCTACTGGGACATAAAGATGTATTTTTGTTCATAAAATAGCTTAAACATAGCGAAGAATGCATTAGAATAACCATTCCATTACTCTTAGGGTAGCAGAGACTATAACGGATCAGAGCTACCCCGTTATAGTACATAATGGATCGGCTCTGCCCCGTTATGGGGCATAACGGATCAGGTGGGGTGCGTTAAACTGACATGGCGCGCCTCCTCTGGTCCGTCATTTTCATCTGTTGAATTCCAAAACACAATGGTCATGACGGATCAGTGATGGTGCGTTATATGACATAACGCGCCTCCACTGGTCCGCTATGGCCACCTGAGTGATTTTTGTTAAGTTTAACTACTCAGAAACTATAACGGACCAATGGGGGTCCATTAAAGCCACCCGAACGTGGAAAATCCACAGTTTACCCATGACTATAATGGTCGTGGGAGGGGGCGTTATACTAACGACCTATCTAAGACATGCATGAGCATAACGGCCTGGGGTGGTCTGCCATATACGCATAACGCGCCAGAGGCAGTGCGTTAAACATATAACAGTCACTGGTGTGACCGCCATGTGAGCTGGGCGACAAACGGGTTCGGTTTGAAACCGAACCACTTCCCGGTCGATCGAAATCGACGGGTTCGCTTACACAAACCTATAAAAACGTAAAACCTGCCATGCCATACATCCATACAAGCCAATAGAAGCTAGAAAATGTAATTACAATGCCCATAAATGATTAAAAACATAAATTAACACATTTTTAGGGAAAAACTAAAAATGGACATTAACTAGGCCAAACGGCCGTGGATGGATGTGCATGTGGTATGGATGTGATCCTAGCGCGGAGGTGAATCCATCCCCCTACCTCATTCGTCCCGAAATCGACGTTTCGGTCGCATGCGGGCAAGGTGGGAACTGCGCCCCACTCGTCTCGTCTCGCTCCACCGTTCCTCGAACCGCGCGATGGAGGGCGTCAATGCGTTTCTCTCGTTGCACTGGTTCCAATGGTACCTCCTGCGTCTCGGTTCAGCCCTGAAATCACCAAAATCGAGAAGGAGAGAGAAAAGGAGAGAACGTTGGAGAGAGAGAGAGTGAGAGGGTGGTTCGAGAGAGAGAGAGTGTGTGTTATGGGAGAGAGAGAGTGAGTGGGGTGGGGAGGGTTTTTGATAAAAAAATTTTATTAAATATATATATCTAAGATTTTATTTGCCAGATGCCAATCCGTGTCCTGGTCTCTAGATATTTTGGGGATGAGCAGGTACTTCCGAAGATAGTTGTCAAGAAGACTTCCCTTGCCTTGGTGCCAGTTTCTCCTCGAGCGAAGCCGGTGGCAATCTCATTGCCCGCTGGAAGTCTTACCATTGATGCTGTTATTTCTTCTCGCACCATTGTAATTCAGTTCACTGGCCAAGAGGGGATCTCTACCCAGTTGGTGCTAACTCATATGGCCGCCAGGTAGATTATGAAGTCTATGTTCAAGGGGAAATTAGTCGTATCTTCCATGTTGTCAAAGGACATTCAGTACATTCTATGCAATCTCCCTCAGTTTATCAAGCCGGCCATGACATCGTCGTGTATCACTCTCCCTCAACTTCATCATTCTATTCTAGTAAGGGTGTTATGCTTCAAGTCTGATTGTCGAGTGGAGTTGCCGAATCTCTATGCCTTGGTACCGAGTTACAAGACTCCATGGTTTGCCGATCATCATTTCGAGGAGTTAGTTGTTCAAGAATGTCCGACAATAGTTAGCACTGGGTGTCTAAGGGCAACCGCCCAAATGAAGCTGCATGTTCATAACCGGGCCCAGTCGTCTGCTAGATGGGCCCGTTATTTGAGAAAATATTACAGATTAAGAAGCCCAGAGGTCTAAGCCCATGCCAGGTGGGTCCGTGTTCAAGATTTTCAGCCAAGAAGAGGCAACGGTGCAAGTTCAAAGGTTGCATGTTGTGCGTTCAGGGATCCACCTCTTCCTCCCCTTCTTTTCATTCATCTTTCCTTTTACTCAGTTCCCACCCTTGGGTGGTGTACCTTCCTCCATTTTTTCCTCCTTTCCTAGGTCTGTGCATCCCCATTCCTCTCTTTTTTCTCCGGATCCTCCAGATTTTCCCTCCTTTCGTAATTCTAGGCCTCGGGCTATGCCCTCTCATCATCCCGATCCTGGGACATCTTCTGATTCTTCTCCTCCGATATCTCCCTATTCTAATTTTCCTTCCCCGACCCCTGTCAGGTGATTCTCGTTCTCCTTCCCCGACCCAGTCGAGTGTCTATGATTCTCTTTCCCCGACCCTATTAGGTGGTCATTATTCTCCTTCACCGACCCTATCGGGTGATGCTCACTCTTCTTCCTTGACCCTGTCGGGTGGTCCTCATTCTCTTTCCCCGACCCTGTCGGGTGTCTATGGTTCTTCTTCCCTGACCTTGTCGGGTGATTCTAATTCTCCTTCCCCAACCCCGTCTGGTGATTATCATTCCTCTTATTAAGTTTTTGACAACCTGGGTTCTCCTAATTCTATAAATAGCCCCCTGGGCCAAAAGATGAGGCATCAAGCATCTACGAGAGATCAAGGACTCCTGCAGAAAATACTTGTTCGTTGTTTGGACCTTTGAGGGGTAGGTGATCCCCGGGTCTTGTATTTATGCCCTTAAGGGGCATTTTTGTCATTTTGTAATTGCTCCCCTCTGTGGACTGTGTTGTAAGTTTCTATGTCCCGGGACGGCTAAGTTATGTAGTTCCGCTCCTATGACGGGGAAATTACGGAAATGTCCTCCCTGAGATTGCGAGAAACAAAAGTCCTGTTGTTTGCAGTTTTACCCTACAACCTTTTGTAATTGAGGCTACACCCCTACTCCCCGCATTAGTGCAGATATATGTGATGTACAGTTGACAACTCGTCGACAACCCTTACACCCATTTGGACTCTAAACATATTCAATGTACTTTACAGATTTTCTTTATTCACCCGTCAGAGGAAATTATAAGAAAACCCTGACTTCTGAGACGGTTGCATACATGCCCCCACCTCCTCAAATTGATGTGTGTGGGCCTTCTATCAATCCCCTCGTCAGTCCATTGACTTGGGGACATTGTCAGCTCAGTCCGACATTTAGGTGCTGTCTCAAACCTAGATCCATGTAGGGTTTAGTAAAATTACTAAAATATCCTTGTGATCTAGAAATGTGCTAGTAGCCCTGTTGGCAATAATTTTTGCCTATCTACATGTTTAGTGGATTATGGCTTAAGCCCACCACTATAGAAAGGGGTGAAGCAACCTGCCTGTCTGAGGTGAACAACAACATAGTGGGATGGACCGCCGTAGCAGCAGGGTCCAGACAGATCTACAGTAGTGAGACAGACCCTCCACCTCTGCCTGTGTGATAAAATAGCAGTGGCTTAGACCCTGCAGCAGTGCGGAAGATCCTTCCTCTACCTCTGAGCATATAGCAGCCGGTGTGAAGCATCAGGCACCTCATCCCTCCCAGCGGGGACAGCAGACCTGCATCGCCTCCGGGGTGAAACATCATAGGAATCTCCGAGGTGGAACCTCCAGCAGGCAGGCCAGCACTTCCAGTCCAGCAGCAGACCTCCGGGGTGAAAACACCAGCAGCAGACCCTCTCCGAGGTGAAACCCGACATCAGCGGTGGGGTGAACCACCCCGGAGGTGGACAACAGTAGCGGGGTCAGCCCAGCTGCCCAGGCCAAAGGCTTCCCTCTGGGGTGAACAAGCCCATGGGATATGGTCACCCCACTTCCCCCGTCGGCATGGTGTCTCTTCGGAGGGTCTGGACGGGACGTGTCCTCCAGGGGTCTCTTCTGTTGAAGACTTGTTGTTGCTGTCGGATTGGCGAGGACGTATGGGCGTGCGATTTTGCACGTCCACACCGCCCCTTCAGCGGCACACTTCAAGTGCCTTCAACAGCACACTTTAAATCCCTTCAACGGCACGCTATCAAGGCCCTTCAGTGGCACGCTCCATGCCCTTCAGTGGCACACCCTGTGCCTTCTTCAACGGTACACCCTCAAGTGCCCTTCAACGGCACACCTCAACTGCTCCTCAGCGGCAGGGGCCAATTCTTCAACAGCACGGCTTCAAACGCCCTTCAGCGGCATGCTACAAGTGCTCTCCAGCGACGCACCACAGAGGCCTTCAACGGTACAACCCAATAGCCCTTTGGGCGGCACAACCCAAAGCTCCAGCGGCACGGCCTCATCCTTTAGCGGCACGGTCTAACCGGCGGCGTATCCGACAGAACGGATCTCACGCCACGTCCTACGGGATCCTTGGCGCGCAGCGACCTGTCCAAGGTGTCAAACGGAGAGCTAGCCACACTGCCTACTCCCCCTGCCACCAAGGACGCCCGGGTCAAGTCTCCATTAATGAACACGTTCCCGCCTCGTCACTGAGCGATTCAAAGCACCGTGCCACTGGAGTATAAAAAGGGCTCTCCATTAGCAAGACACAGAGAGACAGATATAGAGAGGGAGACAGATAGAAGGAGATATGCATCGACCCACCCAGAGGAGAGACACTCAGAGAAGAGAAAAAGGAGAAGAAGAAGAAGAAGAAGGAGTTTCCTCCTTCCGGCAATCTTCAGGAGAAGAGAGTAAGAGAGAGAGAGAGAGAGAGAATGTAGTAGGGAAGGGGAAGAATAGGGGGCCATTGCCTCTGCTCAACCCCTGCTCCCCCTCTTTTCTTGGCCTTCGTCTCCCCCTTCCTCTTGGCGTTCGTTCTTTGGTCCTTGGTGTGTCTGGTCCCCGTTTACCAGGAATAAAGAAAGTCTTCCGTTCTTGTTCTCTCCTCTGGCTACTTCTTTCCTTTGTGATGTCCTTCGTTGGAGGGAGTTTCCCCGCGTACCTTGCTCATTGACTCCCTCTTCCGTTGCTCTCGTTCGAGTTTCTCCGATGGCTTACTAAAGGTGTTGCCGTCTCCGGACGCCTACCTCTAATAGACGGGTTCCGTCACTCCTTGTGGGTGCAGTCCCTGTACTTCCCTTACGTCCTGAGTCAAGGGGAGGTGCTGTCAAAATTTTGCCAAGGTAGGGTGAGGGCAAAGGAAGAGAGGGAGAGGCTAAAGGTTGCTGAAAAATTTTCTACTAAGTAGTTGCGGGAGGTGGCGGAATTGTGGGGATCTCCTTCACGGCCGCAGAGAAGGATTTGAGGGGGGCCTATTCCAGAATTAACAAGAGATGGGGTGCAAGCGCGTGCGCGCGCGCAGGAGGGGGGTTGCAAGTTGCAGTAGAGGGAGGGCAAGGATTGTGGAGAGGGTAGGAAAGAGAGAAACATCTTAAGTTCTAAATGAGGATTGTCTCATACAATGTGAGAGGTTAAGTGGGATAAAGAAAAAGAGGGTGATGAGAGAGCTAATCAGGAGGTGCGAAATTGATATTCCTTGCATTCAAGAGACTAAGTGTGAGAGAGACGGTGTCGCTCTCTTGAAGGAGATCGGAGGGGCCCTCCTTTCCATGGAGGTCTCTTCCCCGACGATGGGCAGGTCCAGAGACATTATGATCCTATGGAATCCGTACGAGGTGGAGGTGACGCAGGACAGGGGGGTTAGCAGATGGATCATCTCTCTGCACTTCAAGAACATCAGGGATGACTTCTCTTGAGACTTCAGTAGGATGTATGGCCCTCAGCCTAGGAAGGAGAAACGACTATTGTGGGATAACTTGATTTGACACCACCTTTCTTCTGGACAGCATTAGTGTGTTGGAGGAGACTACAATATGAGGGCGACCCTGTGGGAGAGGATAGGGGATGTTACTTATGCCAGTGACATGGAAGACTTCTCTAACATCATCCAGGAGACAACTTTGGTGGACATTGGCATGGCTCATAGTTGCTTCACTTGGTCCAACCTGAAAGCAAATGCTTGTTCCTCTAGGTTGGACAGATTTCTACTTTCCGTTGATTGAGAAGACCACTTTCCTCATGTGCAGGTGATTGCGCTGGCGAGATCTATTTCCGACCATAAGGTCATCCCAGCTGAGTTTATGACAAAAGCTACAGTTTCAAGCTTGAGCAGGTTTGGTTCAGAGACACTGACTTTATGAAGACTTTCACAAGTACTTGGTATGCTCAGACTGTGGGTTCCTCTGATGGGTATTTTGGTGAGAAGATCGAAACATATTGTACAAATTCTTTAAGCTTGGAGAGCGGATAAAACCATCCCAGGAAGGGCAACAAAGGATAGAACTTCAGCAGCTTGAGGGCCTTGACTGTTTGGAGGAGACAGGTCTTATGGATGATAAGGACAGGATACTTACGGATATCTTGAGAGAGCAGTTTGACAAGATACTCGCTAGAGAGAAGATTTATTGGAGGCAGAGAGATTTTTAAAAGAGAGAGAGATTAAAGAGGGGGACAACACAACTTACTTTCAACGTATTGCTTATGTGAGGAAGGTCAACTCCATCTCTTGTATCATGGTGGGGGGGCCTCTCCTTCTCTGCAGATGAGAAGATTAGAGACCCAGCGAGAGACTTCTACTCGAGACTATTTATGAACGACGAGTTCTGTAGGCCGAGGATTGCAGGTGATCTTCTACCCCGCCTCTCCCCTGACAAGAGGGATGCTATCTCTCAGCCCTTTTTAGAGATGGAGGTCCACCAAGCGGTCTTCTCTCTTGCAGGTGATAGAGTCTCAAGTCTGGATGGCTTGAAAGGTCATCCAAGCTGCTCTTCTGGCAGCTGTGATGGAGTTTCGAGAGAGGAGGGTCACTTGAGACGTATTAATAAAACTCTCCTCATGCTCATCCCCAAGATGGGTGCTCTAGCATTTCGGGATTTTTGGCCCATCAGTTTGTTGAATGAAACCTGCAAGATCATCACCAAGGTGTTAGCAAGGAAATTGGTCACTACTATGGACAAATTAATCAGTCACTTCCAGAGAGCTTTCATTAGGGGGAGGCATATTCTAGATAACTTCTTAGTGGCGAATGAGTGTTTATTTGCTATGAAGAGCCAGGGGAGGAAAGGGGTGGTTCTAAAGCTAGATTTTGAGAAGACTTATGATAGGGTTAATTGGCAATGTCTCTTTGATGTACTAGACAGGATAGGCTTTGGAGACAGGTGGATTGGCTGGATACGGGCATGTATCTCTTCGGCTACCTTTGCGGTCCTCATCAATGGGAAGTCGTTCTCTTCGTTCCACAGTGGTAGGGAACTTCGTCAAGGGGGCCCTATGTCTCCGCTCATTTTTGTGCTTGTAACTAGTATTCTAAGTAGGGTGTGGCAGATGGCTGAGGCTGCTGATTTGATCAAAGGCTTTAAGGTGGTTAGAGGTGGTCCTACTCACTCACTTGCAATATGCATATGATATCATCTCATTCCTTGCTAAGGGTGAGTAGAATCCTTTCACGGGTAGACTCTTGTTGGAACTACTAGAGGAGGTCACTAACCTGAAAGTTTAACTTCAACAAGAGTCTTCTTATAGTGATGAACATAGAGGACAGGCCTCTCCTGGGGGCGGCCTTCTTGTTGAGTTGTAAGATTGGAGAGTTTCCAATTTCTTACTTGGGTCTCCCTCTTATCCTAGGTTCTCTTCGACATGCAAATTGGCTTCCCATCATTCAGAGGTATGAATCCAGGCGGGCTAGGTGAAGACTCAATTTCTTTCCATAGTTCTTATGGGAGCATAATGGTACTGTGCAGATCTATGTTGGATAGTCTCCCTACTTATTTTCTTTCCATATTTTGGATTCTGAAGACGGTGGCAAAGAAGATTGACTCTATTCAATGTAGGTTCTTTTGGCATGACAGTGGGGGGAGATGCAAAGGATGGCATGATATAGCATGGGGAAGACTAGTCACTAGCAAGAAACAAAGAGGGTTGGGGATCAAGAATGTAAAGGATTTCAACTTGGCCCTCTTGTGGTAAGTGGCTATGGAGGTCAGGGTATGGAGAGGATGCGTTGTCGACTTAGGTGGTCAAGCAGAAGTAGTTCAACAAGAGGAGAGTTTGGGACTTGGTTCCTACTTCTCTTCACAGGACTTCCCCTTGTTGGACGCCACGGAATTTATCCTATCTTATTATTTATTTCTTCGCATGGGAAGAATAATAATAAAATATTTAAAATGTTCTTTTTGAAAAGAAACATTAAGGGTTCCCCTGATACAGAGGGTGATTCCGTAACTGCGCATCGTATCAGATAATTTGGGTTCGGGTGCTAGACCTCTCCCCACTGACCGAAGTCAGTGTTGGTTTACATCGGCCTAACGTCCGAACACCTTTGTTTAACTGTCAAAAAAATCCCTAAGATCCTCTATATAGGCTCAGATATTCAGGGTACTCTCACTCAGAGGGCTCATAGCACCCATTCGTTCACCACCAACATATAGATAAAGTTAGGGTTAGGTCTAGACAAAATCCTAGGATTTAGGAATAGGGATGCAAGCATGCAAAAGTCATGGGCATTTTCGAGGCAACAAGGAGTTTTCTGGACCCTGAGGGTATTTTGGTAATTTTACCAGACCCTAGACCCAGGTTTGAGGTGATACCCGAGTGCTGAATTGAGCTAACAACACTCCCAGACCGAAAGGATGACAAGGGGTTTCATAGAAAGCGCTCATTTGTCAACTTGGTTGGAGGAAGGGTATATCTGTAGTGGCGATAATTGCCCCTTTCCTTTTTGGAGCGATCGCGGCGGTCCCCGTCACATCGCTCCCGCTTACTCCGACCCTCTCGTGGTGGGTCGGCGGATCTCTTGCGGTCGGATCGATCGGCTCTGACCGCACGGCCCAGGGCCGCTGTATTCTCCTCGAAGCGTGCGTGCTTCTGTGCCAGGGCGAGGAGGTCAGGAAGGGTCGTTGGGGCCTCGACCCCGAGGGCACGCCGGAGGATGTGGTCTCGCGTGCCCTGGGTAAGGGCTGTAGCGGCGATACCGATGTCGAGATGCGGGATCCGGAGCGCTTCCGCACGGAAGCGGGAGACAAAATCCCACAGCGTCTCTTCTTTGCCCTGCCTGAGGGCGAGCAGGGTCACCGCGGATCTGGGCACCTTTTGACAGCCGATGAAGTTCTCCTTGAACAACTTCTTGAGCTGCTAGAAGGAGGAAATAGTCCCGACCGACAGGGATTCGAACCAAGCCCGGGCGTTCTCCCAGAGGGTCGTCACGAACGCCAAGCACTTCACAGTGTCCGAGGCCCGATGGAACACTAGGTGGGACTCAAACTGTGAATGTGGTCGGTCGGGTCAGTGGCGCCGTCATAAGAGGTGAACGACGGTAGTTGGAGCTTTGGCAGGATAGAGACTTCCATTATTTCCCTGGAGAAGGGAGGATGGAAGTCCAGGTCGTCGTCGATCAGGCCGCGGTTCTTGACGGCCAAGAGGACGTCATCCAGGTATCAGACTTTGTCTTCCATTTCCTCGAAACACTGAGGTCGGCGATCCATCTCTGGGTTGGAATGGAGTGGGCTGTGCACCCTCAGCACGGGCATGCTGCGGGATTGTCGGGTCCTCGCGGCCGAGGCATGGGATGCCTCCTGCACTTGGCGGGGGTTCTCCCCAGTCTGGCCCCTCTCGTCTTCCCGTCGATAGGGTAAGGCGCATTGGGATTCGACCTGTTGGTTCCGAAGCTCCTGGCAGAGTTCTGTCAGGGCTCGGATCTGCTGACGAAGTTCGTCTAGGTCACTTGGGGTGACCTCCTATTGGGGATGAGCGGAAGAAGCTTCCTGCGATCCCCGACGGGAGTTGGACCCCTGGTCGGACCTACAGCCCCAGATGCTAGCGTTGCGGAGGCTTCCACGGGACGCCATAGCCTTTTTACTCGGATTCCCACAGACAGCGCCAAGAAGTGTAGAGGCTAAAAAATGGTTCCTATGTCACGTACCACCTTCTCTATTTATTTGTTGGGGAAGTCGTCTCGCGTCCGTGGAGGCCTGCGTAGCAAATTCTACAATATGAAACGGGTACAGCCCAAGCGTAGTTATCGCCGAAGGACTCTCCGGCGACCGACTGTTGCCCCCACGACGTCGGCCTTGACCTCATAACGGGCGGGAACGACCCATGAGCGCCGCAAGACTCGCCCCAGGACTAGCCGACGCCGGGATAATTGCCCACCATCAAAAAATTCCCATCATGATAGCGGAGAAACATTACTCTACTACGGATGCCCTTCCCTATCAAGGGATGAGGCTCCTCGCTCCAGGACAACCAGCTATAAAAGGGAGATCGACAGAAGAGAAGGATGGGGTGGTTTATTCCACTATTATGCTACCCCAGAGAAAAGAGCCACATGCCCCGTGTCACAGCGAGAAGAAGAGAGCGACTGCCTACATTCTAAGAGGAGTTCCTTCCAACGATCTTACCACCCAACGAGCACTCTTTGAGTGAGCACTGGGATAGGCGAGCACTCGTTCGGGAAGATCTCCATCGGCTCTTCGATCCCTTGCGGCGATCTCTCTCTCTCTATCTCTCTTTCCCTTCTCTGTATTCTGTCACTCTATTGCTGACTTAAGCATCGGAGGGTTGTCTCCTGTGGTAACGCCCGGGACTCCTTCTGACGTCTCTTTGACTTCCTGGTGTTTGCGGGCTTCCACGGACATGAGACAACTTCCCCAACAAATAAATAGAGAAGGTGGTACGTGTCCTAGGAACCATTTACCAGCCTCTACACTTCTTGGCGCCGTCTGTGAGAATCTCGAGTGAAAGGCTATGGCGTCCCGTGGAAGTCTCCACAACACCAGCCACCGGGGGCATCAGTCCCACCAGGGACCCAGCTCCCGGCGGGAGTCACAAGAAGCTTCTTCCGCCCATTCTCGGCAGGAGGTCACCCCAGATGACCTCGACGAACTGCGTCAACAGATCCGGGCCCTGACAGAACTCTGCCAGGAGCTCCGGGACCAACGGGTCAACCCCCAATGCATCTTGCCCGAACGATGGGAGGACGAGAGGTGCCAGACTGGGGGTGTAACGACCCGGAGATCCAGATACCGATAACCCGATAACATCGAGATATCGATATCAGGAACTGGGGACGTCACCCAAGAGGCTGATGAGGCCCCTGAAGGGTTAGTGGAGGTTGTCGAGAGATGGTGCAACGAATTGGAATTATAACAGGCAATGTTAATTAAAGTAACAAAATTAACATATTATGCGGAAGTAATTTAAAATTATTAGAGCGCTATATATATACAATAGTCTAGAATTTACAAATATACAAGTCACCAGCTGCTTGGCTTGGCAACTGAGGAACAGTTGGTGTGAGCTTCTTCTTGTTATTCTCAAAAAATCCAGAAACAGAACTAACAGATTCAGAAGACAAGTTGCCAGGAGAAGCAGCTCTAGCTTGCATCTTGAGGTTGTCAGAAGCCTCTGTCACTTTCTGCTTTGGGAATTTTTCAACAGACATCCATACAGGTGCTGCAGTAGGGACAGCACCAATGTAATTGCTTCCGGGTAATGGCGCAGTTGACATGAGTTGCTTTGCATTATCGTTGACCTTCTTCCTACCCGGCATGCTCCTTTGCTCAATAGGATCACCAATTCCTTGCTTGTGTCCACCGTGACTTGAGCAGTTGCCTAATGCTCTGATTTGATTGATAGGAATAAAGCCCGAGCAGCCACCAAACTTTCCTAGATCTTTTCCGCCAGAAAGACCTCTATTATCCATGCTTGAACTGGTACTTTCAGATTGATGAGACACCAATCCTGGTTGTTTATGTGTTTCAGATTCTTTGGTGCTTCTACTGCCAGATATCCTCCCTGCCGTCCCAGAAGCCGTGCCATCTGAGCACTGCACATGCCTCTGTGCTGTAATATCAACGGCTGGCTCACTCTTGACATATGAGATATTGGTGCCAACTTTAGCCTTGTAATCTCTTGCAGATGCCATATCTGATGGTTTACACTGAAGTAACATGGTATTCGTAACCATAGGCTGGGATCTATCACTAAACCCAAGCACAAATGGACTTTGATCAAGAGACATACAAGAGAAAGATGACTCCAATTGATTTGCTTTCATATTAATCACTCCCATGATTGATGAATCTGATGGAACTCTGTTGGCGATAAAAAGGTGATAAATGAGAAGGCCGGATGCACAATGTAAGAAATGATGGGGAAAAGGAAAAAAAGATAAAATAGAAAGAAAAAGGAATGCATGGGCATTTTCCCGTCCTTCTCCCCCTCCGAGCATTTATTGCTCGTTGACTTTTCTACACACGCGGGCAACCTCGGACATCCGTTGCCCCCCCTGCCCCGCGTGGCCAACGGCGACGATGCCAACATATCTGACCGATGAAGGCACCCCGTCTGCTAGGGGCCTACCCATCCTGTACAGGGAGAGGCCTCCCTCCTACTCCACCGCGGCCATGCGAAGAAGCAGCAACAGCCATGCCAGCAGCAATAGTAGTGGCAACAATAGATAGCAAAAAGAAAAAAAAGACAGAGGTTCTCCCCCTGAACGGGACCCCTGCATCCCCTATAAATACTAGCCCATCTTTGCTCTAGGATGCTCCTGACTAAGGGGAGACTATGTCGAATTTTGTTTAGAAATCTTTTCTGAATATATTCTTTTCTTTCTAATTTTGTTGCCTTTTTATTGTAGTTAGAGCGATGGCTTTAATCGCTTCTTCCGCAGTTGCGCAAGGGACCGATGCTCCATCTAGTGTGCGCCCAGTCGTCACATGGTAGAATGTTAATGATCTCGACTAAGGTTGGAGACGTATAGCGATGGTATCAGAATCTTCTGACTCAGAGACAGACTCCATGGATGTCGAATAGCTGACCCTTTCTAACAGAGGCCAGCTTTCATTCGAACGAGGTCAGGGCTATAGGATGGACTTCCCAAAAGATAAGCATTTAATGTCTTTTCTTGACCGCTTCAATCTCATGGGGAAGCGAGACATTCTAGCTATTCGGGCTACGGAGCATAGTATACTTGTGGGTCGAGACAGCATGATTGACTCGGTAGATTTATTTTTTGGGGGGAAATCGTGAGTGGGGAGCCATCACCGGTGTACTGGAATTAACTCCGGCTCAAGGACTGCTAACTCGGGCCCCAGAATTTACTCCCGCCAAGTGGGATTTATCCACAGGAAATACTCACAAAGAGAAGCACATGTTCGGTTTTTTCTTGGCCCCGTTGAAGTGGGGGTTCAGAGAAGAACCGTTCCTTTTGGACTATTTAACGATCAGGTTCAAACATCAGTTCACTATTGGCTAGTTTGTGAATTTGAAAGCCACTAATGCTCATGCCTTTCGGGACAGAGCTGTCGAATTCACAGAATACGTGCTTCAGCATTATGCTCCCATTTTGATGAGAGTCGGAATATATGAAAGTGTTTATGCTTCTCGCTTCCTGTACCCGATTTCAAAAGGCTTGTGCTACAGCATGATGGAGGTGTTTTGCCCCGAATACAAAACCTTTTAAACAGCGGAAGGGGAGACTTCTTTGGACTTATAGAGCTTGCATCAGCTATCCGGCCTCCCCATCGACGGTGAACCGTATGAAGAAGTATGCTGGTTGGACTGGCTCAAAGACCGCACTGACGGTGAAGGCCGATATTATCTTGGGTATCCATATCGATACCTGTGGACACACTTTCGGAACACTTCTTTTGTTTATTCGTTTGTTCGCCTGTTCATTCGTTTATTCGGTTTATTAGTGCGAGGGCGTGCCAGTCACCGAAGTGACAATTTATTCGGGCTTTGAGGAAGCCCATGGTGCGCTCGATCTGACTAGTCAGACGATTGTGTGTGTCATGTCGGGACAAAGAACCCGAGCGACATGTCCTACCTGGCCACATTTAAAATACACTAACTCGGCCACAATCACTGTGCATGACTTGCCCACATGAAAATCACCACATCTCAGACACGGCCCTGGCTGCTCAGTCATTCTATGTCATACTGGTCGAACCAATAACTGTTGCATAACCATCGACAGGACCATCTCCCCTTGTCCCTAATACCTCCTAGTCGACTTGCTTCTTCCAAATAACTGATCCATACATATAAACCTCGATCCCAATGAGGATTCACCTTCATGGGATAAGAAAGATGACATTCCTGGCTAGCTCGGAGACTACTGAATCACCTTTTGTTGTTGAGGAGGAATCTTCTATTGAATAGTATCTTGGTGAGCATATCTCGTTATCGATTCTCGGGTCCTTAAAATATCTCCCTCCAAAGCCACTGCAATCTAATATACATGTGATAATTAGTGCCTACTGAAACTCAGTTCTTAAGCCCCTAATAAAATGTTGAGTTCTCAATGTCTCATTCGCTGTCACATGTGGGGCATAATGACCTAGCTCCACAAATCGGGTATGATATTGAACCACTGTCATATCACCCTACACCAAATTCATGAACTGAAACATTCTTTTTGTTCGTAAGTATGCAAGGTTGAATCCTCGATCAAACACTTTAACAAAATCTTGCCATGAGATCTTCTGGAGTGGTTGGGACTAAAAGGTTATTTCCCATTCCGCAGTCCACCATAAGAGGGCCGATCATTGCAACTGATAACTCGCTAATAGGACTCTCTCATTCTTGGCGCATTCCATTGACCTAGACACTTATTCCATGGCGTCTATCCATGCTCTTGCCGTGTCAGGATCCGAATGACTTACAAACTGAGGTGGTTGAAATTGTAGAAATTCTTGCACAATTTGCCCACAACTACCCTTGCCATGAGCTACCCTCACCAGCCTCCTGACCTTGGCATTACTGACTCTGGTAGTTCATACCAGCAAGGAAATTCGCCTGATTTGGCACACTCGAGGCTGCCACCATAGGGGGAGATAACTCTCTATGCTGCCCTTCTTGGGCTTCTTCCAACAAGTCAGATAATAATCACACTCACTTTCTCAGTGCCATCCACACACTACTGGCACAAACACAAAAATAAGATGATAAGCAAGACAACATACCCTAAGCTAGTTGCCAATTGTCCTAGACTTTATGAACTATGTTTGTCCCTAAGGTTATGATGTGTGGATTGAAGAGTTTTGATGATGATCAAATGCAATGTGACTAGAAATTGTTTTGAGTGGATTGGCATGTTCATTAAGGTCAGCACAGGTCAATGCATATTCATATCATTAAGGTTAGTGCACATGCATATTGCATGTTCAATAAGGTCAGTGCAATAGAGGACCTTGCACTTACTAAGGTCGATGCACATGTGTACCCTATATTCATTAAGGTCGATGCAGGTTTAAACTTTAGTTCACTAAGGTCAATGCACGTTTGCATTTTGTGTTAACTAAGGTCAATGCACATCGATTTTGGTCTTTGGCAAGGGCTACACATATACGTGCATCTATTCTTCAAGGTCAGTGCACATGAATAATATGTTGCATACTAAGGTCGATGCACCTCATGCTAGCATAGAACAAAGGTCGAAGCACATCGAGGGGGAACAGTAACTAAGGTCGATGCACCTCATGCCAGCACAGAACGAAGGTCAGTGCACATCGAGTGGAAATGGTAACTAAGGTCAATCCACCTCATGCCAATGCAGAAAAAAAGTCGATGAACTTTGAGTGGGAACAGTAATAAAGGTCGATGCACCTCATGCCAACGTAGAACAAAAGTCGATGCACATCAAGTGGGAACAGTAACTAAGGTTGATGCACCTCATGCCAGCACAGTACAAAGGTTGATGCACATGAAGACTTAAAGCACCTTCAGGTCGGTGTAGCTGCCATGGGTAAAGAAGCAAGGTCGATGGAGCTAAGAAGGAAGGTTGGTGCAGCTGCCACGTCCAAAGAAGAAATCTTCAAGTGAATGCCTCGACGTAGCAAGTAGATGCAAGGATGCTCTCAGAAGCAAAATCAAAGTAATTGCCTTAATGCAGTAAGGCTATGGGAAATCAAATCTTTAAAGCTACAAGAGTCATGAGAAGAACGACAGTAGCAACAAGCTCGTGGAGCTCTTAGAAGCTTAATAAGGCAACAACAACGGAGGTACAAGTTGAAGGGGCAAAAGACCTTAAGCCACTATGGTTGGCATATCAGCAAGCACCACAATGATAGCAGTGATACTCAAGGGACAACGTAATAACTCAAGGCACATCAGCTCGAACTAAGTAGTGGCACGTTATGCCAGGTTAACTAATGATGGGCACGTGATCCCAGTTTGGCATGAAAAGTTATGTCTTCATGGCAAAGTCTCTGAGAGACCAATGATAAAGGAATATTCTCATTCCAGGTGGATTTACATGATTCGCTGGATACCTTTTTTCTGATACCCTATTCTCAGGGTTTAGGGTTTAGGGTTTAGGGTTTAGGGTTTAGGGTTTAGGGTTTAGGGTTTAGGGTTTAGGGTTTAGTGTTTAATGCCAAGCAGACTTTCTCCATAGGGGAGTAGCGGTACTCGGCACCGATCAATTTTCGACTGAGGTAGTAGAGCGGTTGCTCTTTGCCTTCCTCACTGATTTGCGCCAACAGAGCCCCCAATGAAGCGTCCATGGCGGTGATGTAGAGTATGAGGGGTTTACCCTTGACTGGTGCCCCCAGGACCGGCGGAGTGAGGAGGCACTCCTTGATTTGCTCAAAAGCCACCTGGCACTCTGAGTCCCATATGAATGGAGTGTCTTTCTTCATGAGCCTACTAAAAGGTGCACATCGACTGGAGAGGTTGGAAATGAACCTCCGAATGTAAGTCAGCCTTCCTTGAAATGAATTAAGCTTAGTAAGGTTGCTGGGTGGTGGAATCTCCCAGATTGCTTTGATCTTTCTGGGGTCCACCTCAATTCCTCGGTATCGAACGATGAAATTGAGAAACTTGCTACTGGATACGCCGAAGGTGAATTTCATAGCGTTTATCTTGAGTCCATATTGTCGGAGGCATTCGAAGACCTGGCGTAGATCGCACAAATGGTCTTCCCGCCTTTTAGTCTTCACGACGAGGTCATCGACGTAGCATTCAATGATATTGTGTAGCATATCATCGAATATTTTGGTCATGGCTCTCTGGTATGTAGCGGCGGCATTCTTCAAATTGAAGGGCATGCACTTGTAATTGAGCATCCCTTTAGGGGATCTAAAGGTAGTGTGATTCTTGCCTCTAAGGGACATCCGGTTCTGGTTATAACCAGACGACCCGTCCATGAAAGACTAGGCGAAGTCCTGTGGTCATGTCGACCATTATTTTGGTGACCAGGACTGGGAAGTCATCCTTTAGACATGCTTTGTTGAGGTCCCAAAAATCAGCGTAGATGCAGACTTGACCACTTTTCTTCTTGACTGGGACAATATTAGCGAGCTAGATCGGGTAGACGCTTGGCTCGATGAAGTCGACCTCCACCATTTTATTGACTTTGGCCAAAACTTGGAGTTCCAGCTCATGTTGCATGCGCCGTTGTTGTAGCAACCTTGAATTTTCAAAACATAAAAATCTTATCAAATTATTAAATAGTGACTTATTTAAAGTGGCCAATTAAATAAGAGACGCCCTTCAAAACTGCCGTCAATTGATCCGGATAAAACGGCAAGAATCTTATTTGGAATAAAATAATTAAATAGCGCCCCCTTCAGTTGCGCCAATTACTAAAACGGAGCGTTTCCTTCCAGACGTCAATTTATAAACCAACGCCCCTCACATAGTCGCCATTTATAAAGTCTTCAGAAATAAATGAGTGAGAAGCACCTGAATCAAAAAGAACACGAGTTGCATGACCATAAATCATAATCGTACCTTCAACGAGATGGGACATCACGGCTTTAGCACGGGTAATATGAGAAACCTTCCTTTTCGACTTTTGACTAGCTGCGGAAGACTGCTGAGAAGAAGCTAAAGCTTGAAGATAATACTGCTGAGGTTGAGGTGGTGGAGGAGGTCTGAACTGAGACGACTGTGGTTGAGAAAATTGAGAAAAATAAATAGGTTTTGGCCTCAACGGATAGTCTCGAATCACGTGCCCCAGTTGAACACAGCGAAAATAGACCACCGGCAACGAACAAGGCTTGCTTGAGTGACTACCACCACACCTCGGACACTGCCTCGGCTGACTCACTCCTGAACCTTGACGCTGTTGGAAAGAAGGCACTGACTGCTGAACAGTACCTGAGGATGCTTGCTGATCAAACTGCTTCTTAAATTTCTTGAACGTCTGCCTGGACTTGGATTTAGAGAAAGAAGCGCCACTAGCAGTAGGCATAGCAAACGGGACTCCTGTCACTGTCGGCTGACTAAC
Organism: Amorphophallus titanum; assembly: GCA_024336825.1. Lineage (NCBI taxonomy): Eukaryota > Viridiplantae > Streptophyta > Magnoliopsida > Alismatales > Araceae > Amorphophallus > Amorphophallus titanum. Next base: position 22,079 of record JANBPO010006058.1, read on the forward strand.
ATGTTGATATTGCACACTGGGCTGAACTGACCCATCTTGAGTACGCCCTTGGGATCTAGCCATGTCAAGCTCTAATGTTGTAGCTGCCTGACATGCTGCATCCATCTCTGCCACCCAAGTCGCAATCAACGACTGCCTCAACTCGACTTTCAAACCACGCAGAAATTGCTCAGTCTTTAAGGCTTCATCAGCAAGAACATGGGGCACATGCCGACCCAATTCCATAAACTTATTCCGATATTATAGCACAGTCATATCACCTTGAGCCAGTTCCATGAATTGATGCATCTTGTCCATTCTGAGATAAGTCAGACTGTACGTGCGCTCGAAGGACGTGACAAACTCTGTCCAAGTGATCTGACAAAGTGGACGAGAACAAAAAGCAACCTCCCACTCTATGGTCCACCACGCGAGTGCTGCTCCCTGAAGCTGGAATGTAGCAAGCATAACTTTTTCATCCTCCGTGCACTCCATTGAACGGAATACATGCTCGGTTGCATCAAGCCACACTCTAGCCGCATCAGGATTTGCCTAACCTTCATAAGCCAGTGGGTGGAACAACAAAAACTCTTTTAGTGCTCTGCCATGCCCACCTGGTAATTCATCTCCAGCTAGAGTAGGATCAGCTTGGACTCGACCTGGAGCATTCACTGGAGGAGGTGAGGTACCACTTTCCTCCCTTTGAATGCGACCTCTTCTTCGAGCTCAATCAAATCTCGGGTGTGTGGACGACCCGAGCCAGAGGGAGGTGGTGGTGATGCCTCCATCAGTTAGGCCACCAAGGCCAACCGACTTAAAACATTGACCCAGTCAAACACACAGTAGCGGCCTAAGCCAGGCGCGCTACAACACGTTGGCGGTCATAACTAGTGCCGCCAACTCGAACCGACAGACACTAAAATCAAGGAGCAACGAACCTTGGCGCACCACCATAGGGGCACCGGAGGCAAGAAGCAGTCTAAGGTTGAGCCGCCAACCTAAACCAGCCTCGAACTAACCGACACACTGAAGGATGTGCCAGTCTATCGTGGGGCCACCAGAGACTAGTAGCGGTCACTGGAACGACCGCTAACACGTTACGATGGGAAAACTGTGGAATTGGCCGATCTCGGCCGTTCCACGCCCCATTCGCATCTAAATGCAGGGGAAACAACCCTAGATGATGAAAAACACCTTCCACAGTCCAGAAGGGTCACATGCAACAGCTAAATCGCAAGAAACGGGCAATTCCAACGAATCTCCCCTAATTGGGTCACCAGGGTTCCCAGACTCGTATTGGCCCAAAATGATGACCAATCGACACGAAATCAACGGATCTGGAATGCTAACATGCTGGGGGTCACAATGAAACTAACTAGGTGAAAAACTATCACCGTTTTCTTGCGAACCCGACGTACACCCCCCGAGCATGCTTTACCCAAACTGGACTAAAACCCGCTCGTACGCACACCGTACGACGTGAAACTGTAGGGAAATATAGAGGAGAAGTAGGTGATCCATCTCCCTACCTCCACCGAAGAAATCGTGTGTCGAAGCGACTAAACTACGCCGAAAACTGCCGAATCAACAAATCACGTCGGCTTCGAATCCACCGAGGGATCGCGCCGCGCCACGCTTAATCCATCACCCCATCGCGCGTCCCGATCACTCCATCGTGTCCTCACCTCAGCCAGCTCCATAACGGTATGCACCCCACGTCGAGAGACCTAGAGAGGAGAGAGAACGGAGAGAGAGAGTGAGACGTGAGAAATGAGGGAGGAGAGAGGGTGAAGAAGATTAAATAGAAAAGAAATTAGGATTTTTTTCTAATTTTTAAAATTCTAATTTTTGTGCCCGAAATAGACTAATTCAGAAAAATACGTAAAAATAGCTGAAACGATCCTCTCAAAGAGCACATCATAGCTGTAGCATCCTCGAGTCGATGAACTGAGAAGTAAACTCACTGTAGGGTTCTGTAACTTGTACGGGAGAAAAACTCACACCCAGTGAGCGGGTGAGCCAACGGCACACCCTTGGCCTCCATATGCCCTCCATATGCCTTCAACGGCACACCCTTGGCTCAGCCGCTCACCGGCACGCCCCCCCTTTTGACTCTTGCCCGGCACACCCCTGGCCTCTCTTAGCCCGGCACACTCCTCCAGCCCCTATAGGCTCCTTGGCCGGCACACTAGTCGCCAGTCTCTTCCTCTTGCCCGGTACACCCCTAGCCAGTCCTAGAGAGGTCTCCGGTCCGTCGTTTCTTCCAGGTTTTTTGAAATTTTATCAAAGGTGTTGCCGTTCTCGAGCACCCACCTCCAATTGTCGGGTTCCGCCACTCCATGTGGGCGCGTTCCCTGTATCTCCTTTACGCTCAGGTCAAGGGGAGATGCTGCCGAAATTTTGTTGGAAAGTACTAATATGGTAAAGGCAAGAGGGAGCAACGACAAATGGAACAATAACACGTTAAAAGACAAGGAAACAACAAACTAATGAAATAAACAACAATAAAATGCTTCAACTAATGCCGAGGAACTGCAGACAATATGGAAAGAACCGGATCGAATCTCAACTAAGCAACTCAAACATTCATTCTACAAGGGAGAAATAAGTGAAAATGATTGATAGAAAAGAAGAGAAAACCCCATATAAGCTATACCAAATCAAAAAGGAGAAGTGAAGAACAATGCATAAGAAGCTGAGGAGGAGTGGGCCTCTCACAACCCCCACTCGGCACACCTGCCTCTGACCCTTCACCAGTGCAACCTGCCTTTGCCCTTCGCCAGCACGCCCCAGTCTAGCCTTCCCTGGTGCACCTCCAACTTCCCAGCCCGGCACACCCCTTCGGAACCCAGGCCGGCACACTTTAGCCCTCACCTCCACCGGCACGCACCTTCCCGCGCCTTCCCCGACACACTTGGCCAGGCCTCCGTCGGCACGCTCCCCATTCCATCCCTGGCACACTCGGCCAGGCCTCCGCCGACACGCTCCCCATTCCTTACTCGGTACACTTGCCAGCGCCAGACACGCTCTGCCCAGCTCCCACCCGGCATGCTCTCCCTGGCTTGTTCGGTACGCCCCGCCTTAGTCTCCAACAGCCCACTCCTCCTTGTATGCAATAAAAAAATGTAAATAAAAAAGGGGGAAATATCGATAATGATCAAAACAAAAAATTACAATAAAAAGGGGGGTATAGTGATAATGATGATAATAATAATGATAATAAAAAATAAATATATAATAAATAAATAAATCTAAATGTGTAATGAATGAACTAAAAAAGAGTGATTGTACGAATGCTTTTCTGAATTACCCTGTCAAGTTAAGGAGATCCACTACTTATTATAGTGTGTTCTTCTTTGACTTTGCATAAGGGAAAATGAATAAAATGCCTTAGTGATGGATGATGTCCTGTAGTTGGGTCCCAGGCTTCTGTATGCCTGCATCTTATGGACTTTGTCTCGGCACTCCGTGGACGAATTTCCTTTATGTATCTTGGCATATCCCACAATAAGGGGAGGTGCTGCTAGAATTTGTCCAAGAGGCTAGTCTGTCATATCGACTTTCTTCTTCTAAAAAAATCACCCCTTTTAGGCCATGGAGGTCTGCCAACTCTTATGGCGTATTCTTCGATGGCCTCATTAAAAGGGAAGAGTAAATAAACTGCCTTCATGGCAAATAATGTCTCACGGTTGTTATCGGTCCTCCCGACCTTCGGGCTTTGGTATGCCCACGCATTACAGATTCCGTCTCGGCTCCCCGTGGATGGGTATCCTATATATCCTATGGCATATCTAGGGATAAGGGGAGATGCTGGCGAAATTAAACCAGGGAGGCTGCATCATGCCATGCTATTCCTGGTATTCCGACAACCCCACTAGGTCACGGGGCTTCATGATATATCATGGTGAGAGCTCCAACAACATCGGTGGGAAAATAAAACTTAAATACCCCAAAGGCGAACAGCACCCCTAAACTTCTATGTCCCTTGGCTTGCGGTCGCACTACCTCCCCTGGGAGCTCTTATGTGCACTCTGTGGCGCTAATGGGTCAAGAATAATCGGCAAAACTCACTCGGGCTATCATCTTTGATATGTCCATCAGTTTCGGAACTTGTCTCAACACTTCATGGATGGGTCTCCTATACCTCTTCCCCCAAAATATTCTAGGGCAGGGAGAGGTGCTACCGAAATTTCTATTTGAATTTGTTGAATAAATATGTGAATGAAGATCCAATAAGAGAATAAATCAAAACAATTACGATAATGGCAATAGGACGATCTCCAACCTACTTGCATAAGTGTGTAGCAACTTCCATCTATATATCCACTTATAGTCGCACGAATATGAGTGCTTGCATTTTTTGATTCGTTGGTATATCAAATGGTGATTTGCGAAAGGTCGGATTACGTCTGGCTAGAAGCTATCATTACGCATGATGGTGGTCTTTGGATCTATGTTCTTTGCCCTCGTACTAAGAACGGGTTAAATAAAATTAATATTGCCATATTACTTGCTTGTGTGTATGATTAAATCTTGTTCTATTTCATAAAATGAGCATTATCTGTGGGATAAGCTTTATGCAGGATGGGAGACATCAAGACTCGAGTTCCTTCTGAGGCACCACCCTTAAAAGAGATTGTCAGATGCGTCGGGACTTTGTGTCTTTAATTTTTAGGACCCTTATTTATCTGGCACGCATGTGACCGGGCTCATGACGTCCCGCAGGGCTTTGCCACTCTTGCCACGCCTTTGATTTTCACAAATTTACATTCATTAACACATTTTTTACTTTCACTCAAAAATAGCAAGAAAAAGGGCAAAAACCCCGAAAGGGTGAAGAGGAGAGAGTAGAAAGAGGAGAAGAAGAATCATCTGACATGGTCAGAGAAAAGAAATGAGAATCACCAGAAAGGGTCTTGGAAGAAGAATAAGAAACACCTGACAGGGTCGGGGAAAGAAAATGATAGACACCGGACAAGGTCGAGGAAAGAAAATAGGAGAAACTTGGGGATACCGGAGGAGAAAGTTCAGAAGAAATCCCAAAAGTCAGATGAAAGGATGAGATAGGCTGAGACCTAAAATCATGAGAAAATGGAGGATTTGGAGGCTCCAGATGAGGGGAGAAAGAAGAATGGGGGTTTGCGGAACCAAAAAGCGAGGAGAAAATCATGGAAACTAGATTAGAGGAAGGGAGGCACACCACCCAAGGGTGGGAACCGCGCAGAAGAAAGGATGAGTGAAAAGGAGAAGGAGAAGTGGACCCTTGAGTGCACAGCTGACGGCCCTTAAACTTGTGTCATCGCCTCTTCTTAGCTGACACTTCTTGAGGATGCACCTGCCTGGCGCAGGCTTGGACCTTTGGCCTTCCTGTCTTGAAATATCTTCTCATATAACGGGCCCGTCTGGTAGACGACCTATCCCGGTCATGAAAATGTAACTTCATCGGGGCGATTGCCCCTAGACACTCAGTGCTAACTATAGGTAGACATTCTTGAACAGATAACTCCTCTAATGAATGAATACTAGAAAGTCACGGAGTTTTGTCACTTTACACTAGTAGCTTGCGATTCGGCAACTCCACTCGGAAATCAGTCTTGAAGCATAACTCCCTTAATAAAGGAGCAGGACGGGTCTGAGGGAGAGTAATACATGGCGTTGAGATGGCCGACTTACCAATAAACGAAGGGAGATTGCATGAAATGTACAGAAAGTCTTTTGACAACATGGAAGATATGGCCAATTGTCACTGAAGTCCCGCGATCAATGACACCCAAGAGGGGGGGTGAATTGGGTGTTTATCAATTTTAAGAAAACTTTTGTCTTTTGACAAAATATGTGATAAACACCCCCCGTTTCTCTCACATTAAATTTGCCATATTTTTGGCAGACATTCGTTACTAAAATTCGGATGCTTATTAAAGTACAGAGTGTTTAATAAAGTAGCATGCTCACCCCTCAATGCAGATGTCTTCTCGTTATTCAAGATTTTAGCGTCTCTTTCGTTGATATTAATCTCTGGCTTGTAAGACCCTCAATTCATGGTGAGTAATCAAGGGTTTTCTCCCTTTCGGGGAGATGTAATTAACGTCGATGCCTATACGGTGCGACAAAATTCTAGTCCTAACACAAATATCACATTTGCCTAGTTAGTCAGGTCGAGCGCACAATAAATTTGTCATGGAAGTGACTGGCACACCTATAAAATAAATAAAACTTACAATAAATCATAAAATAATATCAAGAACAAAAAAAAACGTGTCACCACCTCCCAGATATCTTGAGCGTATATCTAGGCTGATTTGGGCCTCTAGACCCCTCAAATGAAAATCATGTCGGTTAAGATTTATCCTGATGACAATGCCGTCATGCCACGCTTAGGCTCCTAGTTGCTTCCGACCACAAGGATACACCGAGAAAGTGTTCGAGGTAAAAGATTTACCCGACCCGGGTCTATTTTCTCACAACTCTAGATGGTATATAATGGAACACCCTAGAACCCTAACGACCAACCGCACAATACTGACCTGGAATCAGGCTCCGTCACACCCATAGGTGACGCCCTTGCATTGACCTAAGCCCGTTAAAATAAGAAAACATCAAGGTGGTAGATAGAGGTCTTGATCGACCAGAAGCACCGAGACTCCTTCGCGGCAATGACTTTTTACTTTTCATAGTGGACAACCATAAGTGTGTTTTGTTGAAACAAGGTTGCAGGTCTTAGCGGGGTTCACCCTTCGGGACCTCCATTGAGCCTTCATCTTTGGGGAGAGAAGGAAGAATATGGGACACAACCCTCTTGAGAGGACCGACAAAGCCGTTAATCTGGCGAGCTAATAGGGAATCTACTCGACTCTCCCCTTTCAGGCAACTTCGGGCCAAACCTCGAGCGTTTGCATTTCGTTGCCCCTTTTGTGAGATTTGACTTTTGCTTTGAGGGGTTTTGTTTATTGGAATCAAGCATGGTCACGACCAAGCTTTTCATTTGACCTTGATTGTCATTTTTTTTCTTTTTTTTTTGAGGGAGATATAATTATTTGATGCTTGGGAATCCCTCATGTATGCCTGCGGGGACATTGTTCTCTTCTCGTGCTCTGACCCAAGCTCGAGGAGATGGACCCTACTCTTACCTTAAGAGGATCATACTTCGGTTTCTTATGCGCAGCATTTTAAGGGCACCGACTATCTCATTTGGTCGCAGAGGAAGAGAATAAAGATTACGGCTTTCATAAAGACATTCGGGGTGAGGCCTCGCCATAGACGGTGCTACCATTTTTGGATAAAACACGTGCGTATGTGCATGTTGTCTTCCTTTTAATGGGCATATGCCGACATGGCCGGACAGAGATCTCTGCTGTTCTGGTAGACCAAGACTCGAGACCTACCAAACCTCAATGGACCCTATCCTAGAATGAAGGGTGGATCCAATGACTTGGCTCCATGATGATCACCAGGCATTAGTTAGTTTTTTTTATACAAGGTCTCACAAATAGATTTTTTTTAAATAGACCCCATTCCATGGGTAGGTGAGTTCCACCCCATCATCATCCACTAACTTGTAGGCATTACCTGAGTAGACCTCTTTAATGACATACAGACCTTCCTAATTTTCTTGCAATGTTACTTTAAGATCGGTGGCTTTAGTGAGTTTCCTCTTTAATACAAGTTCACCTACCTTGAATTTTCTCTGAAGAACTTTCTTTGCATAATAACGTGCAATTCTCTGGCGATAAACTTGTGCATGATCGACCACGATCATCCGCTTCTTATCTAATAGTTCTAGTTGGGCTAGCAAATTCTCTCGGCGTTGCTCGGGATCATGCTCAGGATCCAGCTGTCCTTTTAGTGAGGGAATAAATATTTCATATAGGAGTACCACTTATGTCCCAAAAGTTAGTGCATACGGGTTTGACCCATAGGAGTTTGAACAAAAGTGCGATAAGCTCAGAGGGCCTCGACGATGCGATCTGGCCAATCAGAGTAGTGGTGAGATTTGCAAGTTTTCTTGATAATTCTTATGAGTGTTTTATTTGTGGCTTCAACTTGCTCGTTTCCTTGTGGGTAGTATGGAGATGAATGATGCAAGTTAATGTCATATTTATCACACATGTCGCGGAGCTCTTGTGATATGAGCTACGATCCATTGTCGATAATGATGTCATGTGGGATGCCAAACCTGACGAGGATGTTGTGCTTGATGAATTTCACCACCATTGATGCCTTGACTTCCGTGAATGCCTCAGCTTCTGCCCACTTCATGAATTACTCTGTAGAGGTGAGGTTGAAGGATTTTCTTCAGACTTCTCTGGTTTTGTCTTCCAAGGGACCGACTACGTCGAAAGCCCATATGGCGAAAGGCAGATGAGCTATCAGAGGGTGGAGTGAAGATGAAGGAGCATGAACCTTGTCCGCATGGAGTTGGCATTTAATGCAATGATAGACATAACAAGCACATTCCTCTTGTATGGTAGGCCAATAGTATTGCCGAAGGAGTTTTTGAGCAAGCATGCGACCATTTACATGGCCACAACATTCACTGGAATGCGCAGCCTCGATGACTGCACCTGTGGCGACCCAGATCCCGGATACTAGATATACCCGATAGGACTATCAAATACACCTGATATCACTTGGAACCCGCGAGGCCTCCCAAGAGCGGCAAAGCTCTGAAGGGATAAAAGGATTATCGAGTAGCACATTGAAGCCATAGAGATATAACAGTAAGCAATTAAATTTCATTAGCTTGATTTGCTAAAATAACATAAATAAAATTACTTTTTAACTAACAGATTACATTTAACAATTATATAAAAGAGTCTAGTCCAAAGGAAAGACAAGTAGTCTAACAGTACAGTCGACAGAAAAGAAAGACATACCAAGAAAGTCAGGGAAAGCCCGAGGAAGGTACCAGCTGGCAGCTATGAACTCGCACACCAGGAACTGCGGAAGCAGAATGAACAACGATCCACCTGAAAAGTAGGGGTGAGCTTCGTGTCACTGGCTCAATAGGGGTCACGTGGATCTCCACTGGAAAACACGCAGCAACACGGAACAAGTAAAATAACAGGTGTAGCAAAGCTAGAAAAATTACACTACAAAGCTGTAAAGCTACACTAGAAAACTGTAAAAGAAAAGACAGGGAGTAGGAGTAGGGAATAGTCTAGGAAGGGGGGAAGAACCAGTATTAGACAAGTGGCTGCCGAACTAATCTCGGCACCCTAAACTACTCCAAGCAGCAACAGGAAGGCGACTCTGAGCTGACGAAGTCAGGAGTTGCCGATCTGTCGACGCTGCAAGGGACTTGTAAAACAGACAAAAGAAACCTAGGAAAAACCTAGATAGATGTAGACCTGGATGACACGACTAGGACATCGTGCACACTATCCCACACATGACTAGAACATCATGTATATGATAGGAAACTGACCTCGAGTACAGCCACGAGAGGGCTAACCTGGGAGGTCACGATGCGCGAGAAGCGCAAAGAGAACCGCGAAGAGTCACGTGCCACGTGACTAGAGTACCTTTCACCAGAAAAACAACCAGCTACGTCCACTAATGTCTTATGCTGCACCTGCTAGTGTCTTGTCTGTGTAGCTTACCGCAAGGTCTTGGCCGAGACCAAGACACTGTCAGAACCAGAATAGTACAATAGTCGCGAGTGACTAGTCAGGTTCACGTCTGATGACGCAAGTCTAATGCTCCTGACTACGTGTGCACACACTGGCTCTTGCCTAAGCCAGACCTCTAGCTAGTTTTCTCCCCCTGGAGGACGCTACGGTAACCGCGAGAGTCGACGAAAACTAACTTACAAATCGTAAATCAGAAAGTGCCCCGCTATAAAAGCCGGCACGCCGAAGCATGCCGTAAGGCTACGACTAGTGGAGGCTCACAAGACACAGAGACTCAAAACACGAGTGCTCAAGTACAGACATGCTAATCATGCACTGTCACCCGTACTACAAAGCACCAATCGCAACAGAGCCACTGCCGACAAACTTAGGACAAGGTAACTAGACCTACTCACATAATGATCCTTGAGTTAGATGACTCGGAGGCAAGATCATCACTGATAGCGGAACAAGCCGCCAATCGGTCCAATCCTAAGCTAGATAAAACGACGCTGTCGAAAGAAACACCACGTGAAGACTTGAGGGAACATCGAGAACCCTCAGCACACCTGGACACGTAGCACGAGGTAAGATGATATCTGACTGCAGCCAGAACCATGTCTTGAATTGGACAGAACCGTCGAGACACATGGTTACGTGTCAACCACTAGGTGACCCCGGGTTCACCGGAACCAAATAATGACGACTCTATAGTAGGGAAGAGAACTCTACTACAAGCAAGAAGACTCTTGGCTACCTTATAATGTAGTCTTAGCCCTCATAGGATGTCAAGAGACATCCACGGAAAAGCAGGTAGACCACAAGGACAAGCCAAGACAAACAGAAACACAAACACCGGAGGATGACGCTTTGGGTAAGGCGAACTGTCACTCAATCGCTAGGCAGACCTGGTAGTCAAGGAACAGTCGCCACGCAACCAAAGATAAGGATGCTGACAGTTCTAGATTGAGTTGTTAGGGAACTATCGCAGTCAGAGAAAAAACCGCACTCAGTCACCTGAACCGACCTATCCAGAGACTACCGACACACAGACACCGCCTTAGAACACAAACCTAAGACAGACGGACACAAGACAAGCCATTATGGCCAACATATAAGACCAAGGGGATGGGCGGTTACAAGGGGGCCGCCCAATGGATGAACGGTCCATAGAGGGCCGCTCAAGGGTCAGACGCCTAAAGGGATGGGCGGTCACAATGTGGCCACTCAAGGGGATGAACGGTTGGGGACCAACCGCACAACGGACAGACCCCTAAAGACTAAAGAGGATGGACGGTCAAGGCAGGACTGCCCAAGGGGATGAGCGATCAAGCTTTGGCCACTCAAGCCCACGACCCAGTCCAGTTCCTGGTCAAAACGGTCTTGATCGGACTGCTGAACAGAACCGACTTACAACAGTGCCAGTCAAAACGGTCTTGACCGGACCACCTAACGCGACCGACATACAACTGTTGACAAAGGGTTATTGGATGTATTTCATTTTTTATTTTATTTTATTTATTTGTTGGCGTGCCAGTCACATATGTGACAAATTTATTATGCACTTATCTGATAGATCAGACAATTATGGGTGATCGTGTCGGGATCAAAAGTCTGCCATACCATAAAGGCTATGACATTAATTACGCCCTTCCTGAGAAGGACAATCCTTGATTAAACGCCAAAGTAGGAGGTCTCAGAGGGCATTTAAAATATTAATGTGCGTATAATAACTAAGCGTGTGAATGACGAGCTTATTTAAAGGCACGGATCAAATCCGGCAGCATCTCCCCTTGGCTTCAAATTGTGCCAAGTAAGGATAGGAGACCGTCCATGCAGTGGCAGGACGGAATCTGAGCAATGGTTAGGGTGCTGTCCCTTGATGTACGCCTTCAAGGAGACATCCCAACTAGTTAGTTTTCCCCAAGGGACGGAGCCGAAAGGGGTACGCATTGACGATGCTCCCTTGGCTTATTGGGGTTGTCGTTATTAAATCTTGATTCCGGCAGCATTTCCCCACTTGTTTTGGGTCGTGCCAAAGAAGAGATAGGCCATCACCCACGGAATGCTGGGATGAAGGTCAGAACGGGAGAGCACTGAGGCTCCTAAACAGTGTAATCACCTTACAGTGACGTTTAATCTCCCCCCTTTGGAAGTCGATGGGACACATGCAAAGGTAGAGCCCTTCGAACTTACGGGGTTACATATGTGTGCCCGATTCGGGACAATGGAATGTAGGGGAGGTCCTTCCCTGTTTGTTTATTTCCTGGGATTTTAGTGAAGGCTCATGGGCATCCTCGGATAAATCTAACAAGGTTAGGGAGAGGTTTAAACAAGACTTGTGGAAGGCTCTCAGCGCACGAGGCACTGAACAGATGAAGACCCTCGACGCGACAGGTTCCCGGCACGCTGGAGGTGGGATATCGGCGTGGCATAGGGTGAAAGGGATATCAGCGCAGGGTGATCGGCGCGGCCATTGGAGGGAAGAGAGGGAGAAGCTCTTGACTAAGAAAGAAGTTTGAATGAAGAGGCTCCCGACGCGGCTAGCTCCCGACGCGTGAACCCCCGCGCCGTGGACTATTCACGGCACCGGGAAGGTTTGGCGCCGAGAGGGTACAGGGCTATATGGTACTCTATTTTTGGAGTTTTCAGGGAATTAAATGGAAGGAACAACGGCCTGTTCCAGGGATTTTGGGATCAAAATGTGGTCTGTAATAGGGTATTTACAAGATAATGGGAGGGATTGTTAAGAGGCAGAGCAGATTAGGGGGTGGATTTAGGGGATTCATGCCAGGGGAACTCGAGCCATCATAGTTTCATCAACACCCTGGAGATTAATTCAATTTCATCATATGTCACCCTGGGAACCAAGAGATGATGCCTCTGGCCCCAGGAGCACCTAGATGATGCCTGAAATCAGGTATTATTGTAACCAGGGAATCCGGAACACTTCAACTACTTCCAGTAGTAGTATTGCTGAACACTGGTCATCCCAGAAGTCAGGAGATGGTCTGTCTCCAACTCTGGAAACGACCTGCTAACCCCAAGCAGACCTCAAGGGGTGGTGATGAAATCTCATAGCGATTAAATCTCACACGGTATATAAACATTTCTGACAGAGATAGTGAAAGCTTAGACAGTAATCGACCCACAGAAGAAATGACGAGTATATAATTTTGGGCAAAGCTTAGACACCAGCCTGATTCTAGCATCTTGTACTAGCTCAGCTTCGTCCTACCCCAGTAGCAGTTCTTTCTCTACACCTTCCATCGACACTTCTACGAGTCATATTAGATCCGTCGTCTAAAATAAGGTAGACGGCATCGAGGAATGCATGGAGACACATCTTACTCAAGCGGTTGCTACCCTCCTCTCTCAGGTGGAGATTTTGACTCAGGGAGGACCCTTGAGCACAACACAGCCCTCTCATGTGAGTATTTAATTTTACTTTTAATTTCGTGGACTTTAGAGTTATAATATTACTACTTAGTTCAAAGAATTCAGCTTTAAGAGTCTAAGATTTGAAACATGAAATTAAAAATTGCTCCAACACAAAAGACCTAGGATTTTGGGGGTGTAAGATGTAAAATATTGGTTTGATCAGTGTGTTGATTATTCCAACATGACCTGTGTGGGGAGTGTGACTTAGGGGAGCTGATGAAATCCGAAACGGATACCCAGTTTGGGCTCGGTGCTCAAACTAGCCATTTCCAAACTAATTTAGTTTGAAATAAATCTAAGGTTAGGGGTTTCAGGGTCCAACATATGAAATATTGATCTGATCGACATGCCGATTGTTTCAACACGACCTGGGTGGGGAGTGTCAGTTGGGAGAGTTGACGGAATCTAAAATGGATACCTGGTTTGGGCTCGACGCTCAAACTAGTCATTTCTTTCCAAATTATTTTAGTTTGAAATAAATCCAAGGTTAGGGGTTTCGGGGGCCCAACATATGAAATATCGATCTGATCGACATGTCGATTATTCCAACACGACCTGGGTGGGGAGTGTGACTTGGGGGAGTTGACGGAGTTAGTCTTCATACTATTTGAGAGAAACTTGGCCATTAATAAATCTTGGGTTAGTTCTATATTGCATGCTCTGTCCGTGTGTGTCGAATGCACTACGCTCTGATTGACATGATCGTTGTAGACATCGTCACGCCACTTCCGAGTTATCTTCCACTCTCGGGGCGTGACACGGGACTACTAGCGAGCTTGCCAACTTTGCGAGGGCGTCGGCTTGAGAATTCTCTCCTCTAGCAACGTGGCCTATCTCAAGGAGGTAGAACCGCTCCATGAGCCTTTGCCTTAGTGTGGTAAGGGAGTAGCTCCTGCTTCCGGACATCGAATTGTCCCTGGAATTGCTTGACGACCAGCAATGAATCACCAAATACTTGCAGCATTTTAATCTCCATTTGCAAAGCAATCTGGAGGCCGGTATTCAGAGCTTCATACTCTACTTCGTTATTTGTGCAGGGCTTGTGGATGCAACAGGACATGTGCACCACTTCTCTATCTGGAGATTTAAGAACGATGCCAACTCCGGCCTGTATCTTGGTACACCCAGAGGGTGTTGTTTCTGTTCTGGAAGCTCCGTCAAAATATAGTTGCCAGATGGGCTACTGGACTTGGTTTGCTTCCAGCACCTCATCTTCGGGTCGTTCTGTGACCAACGGAGAGTCTTCGGGCACGGGGTGTGCCACGAAGAAGTCCGCGACAGCTTGCCCTTTGATTGCCTTTTGTGGCACATAAGTGATGTCAAACTCCATCAACAGTATGACCCACTTGCCGAGGCACCCCTTCGGGACAGGCTGGGAGAGAATATGCTTGACAGGGTCAGCCCTGGAAATCAAGCTCACTTCATGGGATAGCACATAGTGCCTCAGCTTCTTGACTGCGAAGACCAAGGTGAGGTAGACCTTCTCGATAGGAGTGTACTTAGCTTCCGCCCCTACCAATCTTTAGCTGAGGTAGTAAAGAGCGTGCTCCTTTCCCTCGTCATTGTTCTGGGCGAGCATCACCCCCAGTGAGTATTCGGTAGTCGCTATGTAAAGGATGAGTGGCTTGCCTTTAATAGGTGCCCCTAGCATAAGCGGAGTTTTCAAATAATACTTCAGCTGATCGAAGGCGTGCTAGCATTCATCACCCCAGTTGAAGGGCGCATTCTTCATCATCAGTTTGTGGAAGGGTTGGTAGCACCTTGACAGATTGGAGACGTACCTGTGGATGTAGGCTAGCCGACCTTGTAGAGACCTGAGCTCTCCCAGATTCTTCGGAGGTGGCAGCTCCTGGATGGCTCTTATTTTGAGGGGGTCGATCTCGATCCCTCCATGCCAGACAATGAAGTCCACAAATTTTTCACTGGAGACACCAAAAGCGCACTTCATCGGGTTCATCTTCAGCTCATACTGTCAGAGCCTCTAGAAAATAACCCTGAGGTCACTCAGATAGTCGCCTCTCCTCTTCGTCTTCACGACTAAGTCATCGATGTAACATTCGACCTTGCTATAGAGTAGCTCGTCGAATATCTTGGTCATCGCCCATTGGTACATGGCGCCAGCATTCTTGAGGCTGAAGGGCATTCTTTTGTAATGGAAGATCCCCTTGGGCGACCTAAAAGCTGTTTGAATCTGGTCGTACTCGGCTATCCAGATCTAGTTGTAGCCGGACGAACCATCCATGAAAGAAAGGGCCTCATGACCTGTAGTTGCATCGATCATCACTTCGGTGATTGGTACCGAGAAATCGTTCTTTCGGACAAGCCTTATTCAGGTCACGTAAATCCATATAGATCCTGATCTGTCCATTTCTTCACCAGCATGATGTTGGCCAGCCAGGTGGTGTATTGATTCTCTGCCACAAAGTTGACATCTATAAGCTTGTCGACTTCTTTGCAGACCTATTTTATCAATTCTGGTCACATGCACTGGGGAGGCTGCTTTACCGGCTCCATTTTGGGATCAATTGCCAATATATGCTGTGTTACTTCGGGGCTGAGATCGGGCATCTCTTTGTAATTCCAAGCGAAGCAATCATGGAACTCCTACAGGAACCTCACGTACTCCTCTCTCTCTCAAGGAGGTATAAGGGCACTCAGAAATGTTGGCCTGGGATCACTTTCCGTGCTAAGGTTAATTTGGATCAGCTCGTCGATGGTGGCCTGGCCACCATCTTCAATTTTTGGTGGGGCCGACAGTAAATCGACAAAGTCTTGATCTTTACCCTCCTCAGCCTCGAGGATGCCATAGGTCTCTCCTTGCTCGTTTGACCCGGTGCCAAAGCGGCATTCACCTCGCATCCCTCCAGGGCTACAGTTGACGGGCCTGTGGGGTTTCCTGGTGTGGAGGGGCACAAGGCTACCCCGGAGTCTTCCAGGCAATCATCATATAGATGGCTTCGGTTGGGGCCGAGGCTGCTGCATCTTTAGGAGCCTGGTGCTGGGCGGAGATAGTGTAGACTCCCCTCCTGGGGCCACCTATCATATGGGGACGTGGCAGGGCCACTGCATAGTCCCCCATTCTTAGATCATCCCTATCAATCAGGTCTTGAGCTATGTCTTTGAAGACGTAACAATCCTCAATGGCGTGACCAAGTATCTGGTGATAGGGGCAGAATAGTGGGTCACCGCTTCTCCGGATATCTTGAGGCCTTTTGGAACTTGGGAGGAAAACCTTGCCATAGTGGCAGGCCTAATCAAAGATGCCTTGGGTCTTTTCTCTTAGGAAGGAGTAGGGCTTCTGTAACTTCTCTTGTAATGTAAGGTCTCACCCAGCTGGCTGTCTGGCTGAAGGGCTCGCCGTGTTCCTTACCCTCCTTGCTGACTGGACGGAGGTATCGGGGCTGGTGGTTCGGGACCAAGACACGTTTTCACCCCACAGGCAGAGGGAACCCTGGGTCAGGTCTGCCACTAGTGCCGCCAGTTCAGCCAATTGTGCCTTTAGCATCTCAATCTCCCGTTGCTAGCTATAGTACAAGGCGAGCATAATGGGGTCATATCGGGGAGGGCCTGAGACGCGGCCCATACCTCCGCTTCCTGCCTCACCAACAGAGGGGGATGATGGAACCCTAATGATGCGGTCCCCCGAGGTCGACCCTTTGGAAGAGGGGAAGACCTTCCCCACACGCCTACGGTGGAGGGGGTTCCAGAGGAACACTTCTTCATCTTGTGTCTCTTCAGCCGGTGACAGAGGTTGCTTGTCGTGGCGGGCTCCCTGTAGGGCCGTAGCCTTGACGGGGTCACTACCGGGTGGAGCCAGCATCGATATCACGTTGGCCTCGTAGTGGTCTTCTGGTGAGAAGCCCAAGCCTGGATGCTTGGTAATCCGTAGCAGCCTCTGGTCCAAGTTTGGCAGGTTCTACATCTTCTCAAACATCTCCTTCTGGCTGGAGGGTTAATAAAGAGGGATCCTTTATTTTCTGACTACCTCGGCCACGTTGTCAGTCATATAGGGAAGCCCCGCAATTCAGATCTGCGGGTCATGGAGATTGTCAGGGTGTCGGCAATCATCATCTCCTCTGACTGGCTGTTCTCCGGCCACATAGAAAATAGTGGGCGGGCCTTCAGGATTCGACACCTCAAAGGTCCTCAGCTGCAAAATTTTGAACAAGCGTCATGATCTGGCTAAAAGTGGGTAGTATCTCCCCATACCCATGGGAATGCTCAATTTCACAAAAGGGCTATCACACGGGGTTACCGGTGTCAAGCCATAAACAATTGAGAAGCCCCGATGGGACTACCTCGGAACCCAAGATCAACACTTAGTGAATCCTAAGGGCTAGCCTACTAAGGACTCGTGAGGGTCCGGGAGAATCGGAACTCGCAGAGATGCGACATATAGCCACCTGAATGGCACTTTATATATCACCTTGTGGAAGGGGCTTCCAGGGAATGTGTTATAATTCGATAGACCCCTTTTAACCCATAGTGAATAGAGGCTGATCGACTAAAAAGAATGTGGAAGAAACTGTTCCCCTCCCTGATAATTGATCTGTGGTCTCAATCAAAGGATAAAACATAGCTCTGTTGAGAAGCACTTCCCTATCTAATGGTAGGGCACAATCGAATAGGGCAATCGGGGAAAATAATCAGTGCATCCTTTTTAAGCCAGAATGAGCAGTCCTGGCCCATTTGGTTGGGATCGTGCTCGGGGTAGGAATGACTGGGAGAAAGAAAATCCAGCGAGTGAGCATAGCCCCTCAGAAACACTATATCGAATACCTTAAAGGGGAGACACGAGATAGCATTCCGGGACAGATTTATAGAAGGGTTGCCTTAGGCCCCTACGACTCATCCGGGGAATGAGAGGGCGCTCAACGACTTCCCTTATCAGACCATCCATCTGGTAGCAGACACACGCACACCGCCCAATCGACGATATAGACACGTAGAGTGATATAGACACATAGAGTGATTAGTCATTAGAAGAACCCTGGGAGGGGATTTACTGTCTCCCCATGAGGGCGTGGCCACAGGCCATTGTCAGGGACTCATATGCCCGATCGATCTTGGGATCATTGGAGGAAATGTAGCCACCTATGGAGCCTCCTCACGATCGGGGGAGAAAAGGTGGAAATCAGAGGAATGATCAAAGAAAAAGGTAAATGGTGCACGTACGCATAGCAATTCGATGGGCGAGAAATGTAGATAAGAGATGGGCCAAAATCTTTTTATTCCAAACAGGAAAATACAAAGACACGACCAATGGCCTTGATTACAGAGAAATGCCAACTAAAATAAATATTCTGCAGAATAAAGCACAATGAGAAATACGGGAAAAGAACAATCCAAGTACTCTGCCCACCTTCCTCCTCCTTTTCACTCTGCTTCTGATCTTCTCCTTCTCTTGTTGTCCTCTCCTCCCCCTCTATTCTCCCAAAGAAATGCTTGCGTGCTGGGAGATATCTATATTTGGAGATGATCAAATCATTTCCTCAAATGTGTCTTAGACTTGAATCTTTCTTCTAAAGTTCTCTCCTCACCTCATTTTCACTGCTCATTCTGAACTCACCCCTTATGTGTTGCTGATGTCAAAGGGGGAGAGAGTTGTTAATAAGTCATCATATCTGTACATCAAAGAGGGAGTCACCTTTCATTGCCTGTTGTCTTCATGT
Organism: Amorphophallus titanum; assembly: GCA_024336825.1. Taxonomy (NCBI): domain Eukaryota; kingdom Viridiplantae; phylum Streptophyta; class Magnoliopsida; order Alismatales; family Araceae; genus Amorphophallus; species Amorphophallus titanum. Next base: position 40,779 of record JANBPO010006058.1, read on the forward strand.
GTTCATTGCATATCATGTTGAGTTCTTCATGTTCATGTACTTAAATTCTTGATGTGCTACATGCAAAGATTCAAAATTTTGAGCACAATGACTCATAGTTGCCATCATCAAAAAAGGGGGAGAATGTTGTGTATTTTGATGATGTCTCACTATAAGTCATTGACCAATTAAGTTAGAAACTCAAGAATCATCTCTTCAAGTGGCTGGGTGTGTAGATGTCCAACCAAGCTTGAAGATTGCACCGACCCCACCATTGGATGTGTCAATGCATTTGCCATAAGAAGAAAAAGTCCACATAGGTCTAGACTATGTCGACCTCATGGCTTCCCTGCGTCGACTCTAGATGCATCCCCAGCAAGTAGGTGAGCATAAGAAATGAAGGAGTCGACCCATAGGATCGACCCCTTTTCTACTAGCATTCTGCCATGCCAGACTACGTAAACCCCATCAACTCAGGTCATCGACGCATGGCTCTCTCAGAGAGTGCTATAAATGCATCTCCAAGTACATGCGTCAACGCACCCCACTCAGGGCGTCGACAAAGAGGCCCCTCGAGAAGTAATTTTGAAGCTCATTCTCAATAGAGGCGTCAACGCATGGGTGATGCTGCGTGAACACACTCAAGGAACCTTTGATAAATTCTGTCAAAACTATACTTTTTGAAAAAATCATCCAGGAACCAAGAATAGCAATCGTAAACATCCAAAAATATGATTTTTGAGGTGTGAAAAAAGTTCCTAGGATAGATAATTGCCCTTGTCATCATTTGACTACCAAAACTACTTTTTGGACAAAAGATTTGTTAGTTTACAATTGTGAGAATGGTCAGCTTTCAAGGTAACCTTCTTTTTGTATCCAACCAATGAGAGATGGGTCTATAAAATCTTGTTGGACAGAAGGATGTCCTTCCTGTAGGCCAACCAATGAAAATTGAGATTCTACAGGGGATCTCGGTCAAACTTCACTTATTTATTCCAGCCAATCAAATTCCAAATATTTGGAGGGAAATTTCTCTACCTCTTGTGCCTATAAATTGGATAGGAC
>JANBPO010006061.1:0-190597 GCA_024336825.1 Amorphophallus titanum
TTTCATGCATGGTCAGGTATTGGCTTAAAGCTCATTGAATGCATTTTCTCCAGTGTCTGAAATAGGGTCGACCCATGGGGTCGACTCCTTGTTGTTAGAGTCAATCACTTAAGCTAGCACAAGTCCATGCATACATAAGCCCGTGCAGGCTTTTGGCCTTAGTAGAAAATCAAAGTCCATGTATTCTTAAGTCCGTGCATGTGTCTGTCTGTTGAATGTTCAAGTCCGTTCACGTATTGTAGCAAGGTCCACCTGATTTTTAAGCCCATGCATGTTTTTATCTCTACACACAAAGTCCGTGCACAATGTTCACACACTTCTGCTTTCCAACACCGAATTGAATTGACAATTAAGTTGAACTATCACCTTTTTACGTGAAGAGTCACATTTGTTAGATGCAACTGCCCTAGTTACTCAGTGTAGTTTACTATTTTGCCGCATTAAGATCAGAGTTAGCTTGCCACATCATGCTTGACCCGCTATCACTTCATTGGTGAAGGGGTGCAGATTCTTAGTGGGCAAAGGCTATTGCTCTGTTGAAATCTGTTTGCTCAACATGTTTTTTTTGTTTGATATAGTACCAGATCAGAGTTAGTCAAGAAAGCGCCTTTTGACACAAACCACCTCACATCTCAGTTGAAGTGCGCCCGGTTACTCAACAGGTCTCAACCATTGCTCTGCAATAAGTGCTTTGAAAAATTTCTCAACGGAAATGGTTATTTGACCACAATACTCAACGTGGAGTCTATCAATGAAGATTATCACTGGATAAATATAAGTAGACAGTGGGACACCAAAAAATGGTACACAAGTCATATCGACAAGAGTAAACCTGATGAGTTCCCCCTGTCAGGTTGGTTGGCTTCAGATTTCAAAAAGTTGTTGAGTTTAATCCCTCATTTCAATGAATAGCCAAGATGCTAAGTGCAGGAGTTTTTTTTAGAGTGGTCAGTCAATAAAAATTAGTCTTAGAAAAGAATCTCTTCGTGAAATAATCTACAAGAGAGTGGAAGGATGAACAAGGATGGTATATGCTCCCCCTTAATGAGTGCAATGATTTAGATGACAGGATGTATGCATAAACATCGTGAGACTATGAGGAAAGACATGGAGTGTAGGTATGAATTTGACTTGAATAAATGTTATCAACTCCCCCTTAATCCGTGCACACTAAAATGTAATGTGAAAATACCCTTGATACCTGGCGGAGGACTTGTCTCATTCATAGTGAGTGTTCCCAGGCAGACTGAGCCTACCGTTTCACACATCACCATTTTATATTGAGCAAATAAGCTTCATCAGCAGCCAAGTCTTCCATGACTGTTGTATAATAAGCAATATGTTCCTTGGGGGAGCCTTGCCCATTGAATTTCTCAAACTTTGGTGGTCTACTGGTGCCTGGGGGTAGTTTCTTTGCAACATATTGTGGAGGACATGGTACCCGGTAGAAATCAAAGGTGCCAAAGTCACCATTAGCCCTTTCGGACAGCTTCATTTCTATCATCTTTTCTATCATCAGCTTGTTCACTACAGTGGGATCCACAGGCTCTGGGTAGAAGTGTGCTTGCTGCTGTGTAAAGGGGGTCATCATGACCATTGCATGCAAGCCTGGCTGCAATCCTGACGGAGAGGGTTGCACTTGGAATGCCGCAGGTTGTGCTATCGGCTATTGCGGGAAGGGCTGACATGGAGCTTTCTCATGATTTGCTTGGTGGGAAATGATGAGCACACAACCTCCACCGAGCTAAAAATCTCTTTTGCTGGTTCAGCCTGCTTGGAGACAGGGGTTTGTTCATTCTTGTCATTCAACTGCCTTTTAAGAGATTCAATCTCTTGCTATTATCTCCTGAACATCATCAGAATAGCTTGGTCCAGGGCTGTAGCCATAGGCATTTCTTTTGTCATCTGACTGGACGTCCCTTCAGCCATGATCATTAGTGGCACATCTTCTTCTTCTGAGGTCACCACATTTGTAGTCAAGTTGGTGATCTCCGGTAAGTCATTAATTTTTGCAAGCCTTTCTTTTACTGCCTGGCCTCCCCTTGTTATGGGTCCGAGCCTTTGAGCTAGCTTGATTAAATCTTCAGATTGGTCGGGCAGAGCATCGTACCCAATCATTCCTATCATATTGCAAGCAAAGATCTACAATTTTCCCTTTTGCCTCAAAGCTTTTCTTCGAGCGTGACTAGGGAAGGTCAATTGGTCGAATATAGACACTCTTTTTCCCTTCTCTTTCTCTTGTAGGGTATCTTCTAAATATTCGTCCCTTCGGCCATCTTCAAACTCGTTGGAGCCCGAACATGAGATTCCTGACATTATCTCTTCCTTATTATCTTTCTCTTCTTCTTCGGCGCCCATGGCACGGAGCAACCTTTGCTGCCCTAGGGATGAATTCCCCAGGCAGTGGAAATAGTCTTGGACTACCTTGTTCATCTCTTGTTGACTATGCCTCTAGGGATCAGCTTAAGGCATCAGTTGCTCTTGTGTCTTTGGCTGATAAGCCAGTCTTCTCATCTAGGCAGTTTGATACATCCTCCGGGGATACTGGAACACCTCTACTTGATGGTATCGGGTCATTCCCAGTATCCAAATCTTGGGTCGTTACACATGTTGAACATTTTCTTATTGTTCCGTGCCCCCCTCAAACTCATGTGTTGGGAATTTACCGTCACGTCTATATATAATAAATTTTCGGGAGCTAGGGCTCCTCGCAAATGAATGTTAATGCCACGTGGAAGCACTCGGGATAATAATCAAATATCATTGTATCTTTTATCGATTTTACTCATGATAGGGCGTGCCAATCACGTGTGTGACAATGTGTTCAGGTTCCAAGACTGGCCGGGATGGTCTGGACTAACCGAAAGCATGCGCTCCTTCTGATCACTATGCAGACGATGGTGGGCATTGGGTCGGGACTGGCGACCCACCGTGCCATTAAAGTCGATCACGACGATAAGAGGGGAAAACGTGCAGATTAATTGTCAAGCAATGCGGTTGCATGCCCGATAAGTCGATTCCTATAAAAAGAAGAGAGAGCGTGTTGAAAAGTCTAGCTACCTTAAAAGCCCCACATCGGGGTGCGCATGAAAAGGTATTCAGAGCCAACTATCACATGTTGTAGTTACTCCTGCTTTCCATGCCGTCGTTATTTTCGGTTGGGGTTCTGCGAGACCCCTATTGAGCCAGTGATAGGAGGCTCACCCCTGGTTTTCAGGTGTGGCGGTTCTTCCTCGAGGTGCGAGAGCACTCCATGGTGGTTCTTAGTTCCTAGCTCGTCGGGCCAAGTGTTCACTCGGTATTGGGTTCGTTCACTATCTTAAACTGTACTTTCTGTTGGACTGGACTCTGTTGTAGTTAGTTGTTTATTTCTGTTAATTATTGAATTGTCCTACTTTATTTCCTATTTCTATATACACCACATCCATTCTTTTAGCCCTTCTGAGTCCTCTGGATCGTGGGCAGCGGGCCAGGATTCAAATGGTATCAGGTCATTCCTGGTATCCGAATCTTGGGTCGTTACACTTGTTGACCATTTCCTTATTGTTTCATGCCCCCCTTAAACTCATGTGTTGGAAATTTACCATCACGTCTATATATAATAAATTTCTAGGAGCTAGGGCTCCTCGCAAATGAATATTAATGTCACGTGGAAGCACTCAAGATAATAATCAAATATCATTGTATCTTTTATCGATTTTACTCACGATAGGGCATGCCAATCACGTGTGTGACAATGTGTTCAGGTTCCAAGACTGGGATGGTTTGGACTAACCGAAGGCATGCACTCCTTCTGATCACTATGCAGACGATGGTGGGCATTGGGTCGGGACTGGCGACCCACCGTGCCATAAAGGTCGATCACGATGATAAGAGGGGAAAATGTGTAGATTAATCACCAAGCAATGGGGCAGCATGGCCGATAAGTTGATTCCTATAAAAGGAAGAGTGTGTGTGTTGAAAATCCTAGCTACCTTGAAAGCCCCACATCGGGGTGGGTGCGAAAAGGAATTCAGAGCCGTATCGATCACATGTTGACCATTTCCTTATTGTTTCATGCCCCCCTCAAACTCATGTGTTGTGAATTTACCGTCACGTCTATATGTAATGAATTTTCAGGAGCTAGGGCTCGTCATGGGGAATATTAATGCCACGTGGAAGCACTCAGGATAATAATCAAATATCATTGTATCTTTTATCAATTTTACTCACGATAGGGCATGCCAATCACGTGTGTAACAATGTGTTCAGGTTCCAAGACTGGGATGGTCTGGACTAACCGAAGGCATGCGCTCCTTCTGATCACTATGCAGACGATGGTGGGCATTGGGTCGGGACTGGCGACCCGCCGTGCCATAAAGGTCGATCATGATGATAAGAGGGAAAAATGTATAGATTAATTGCCAAGCAATGGGGCTGCATGGCTGACAAGTCGATTCCTATAAAAAGAAGAGAGGGCGTGTTGAAAAGTCTAGCTACCTTAAAAGCCCACATCAGGGTGCACGCGAAAAGGTATTCAGAGCCAACTATCACATGTTGTAGTTACTCCTGCTTTCCGTGCCACCGTTGTTTTCGGTTGGGGTTCCGTGGGACCCCTATTGAGCCAGTGATAGGAGGCTCACCCCTGATTTTCAGGCGTGGCGGCTCTTCCTCGAGGTTCAAGGGCGCTGCGTGGTGATTCTCAGTTGCCAGCTCACAAGGCTGAGTGTTCACTCGGTATTGGGTTCGTTCTCTGCCTTAGACTATACTTTCTGTTGGACTGGACTCTGTTGTAGTTAGTTATTTATTTCTGTTAATTGTTGAATTATCCTATTTTATTTCCTATTTCTATGTACACCACACCTATCCTTTTAGCCCTTCCGAGCTCTTCGGTTCGTGGGCGGCAGGCCAGGATTCGAATGGTATCGAGTCTTCCCGGTATCCGGATCTTGGGTCATTACAATCCATGACCTATGAAAATATGATCTGAGACTCGAAGATATTACAAAACCTCTCAACCTATCTCCCTCGATCCGAGCTTCACAACCTTCATCCGATCTTCATGTGTTGTCCCGAGGTGCTTTGCCTCCACGCTCGATATGAGTTTCATCACCTTTAGCTAAGCAACGTCAAGCCTTGGGGAGGTCTACCCGAGCGGCCTCATCGTGCCACATTCCCGCATGAGGGTGTCGAGGCACTTTCCACTGTTGCCACAGATTCTTGAGGGGCATCCAACCCAACCTCAATCCAAGCAAACCTTTATTCGAAACTGACCAAACTTGCTCGATCCCAAGTAATGTTTCTCGAGTAAACCTTTATCTGCAACTTTGCTTTCCTGTAGGAGAATCATGGTAAAAGAAAAAATGGCCACATGAAGCTGTCATCAAATGAGACTAGCCCACCCACACATGGAAACGTGTTCCCAACAATCTCCCCCTCCAGCCTCATGCAAGAGACTCTACCTTGCCATAGTAGATCTTGCCCAATATAATTTGCTCAAATAACATTCATCCCTACCGAGCTCCTACACTTGTTATGCTTCTCGATTGGTAGGGTCTTCATCATCATGTTAGAAGGATTTCCATCTATGCGAATCTTCTCCAACTACATCAGCTTCTTCTCAAGAATGTCTCAGATCTAGTGATACCAAACATCAACATGTTTCGTTCTAGAGTGATAAGCTAAATTCTTTGATAAGTGTATAGCGCTCTGGCTATCACAGTGCAACATATAAGCCTTCTGCATGAGACTAATGCCTTGGAGAATCTTCTTCATCCATAGCATCTCTTTGTATGCCTCTGTAGCTGTAATATACTTTGTTTCTGTAGTGGATAGAGCAACACATTTCTACGATCTAGATTGCCATGAAATAGCTCCCTCTGCAAAAGTAAATATATAACCAGATATGGACTTCCTACCATCCAAGTCTCTGGCCATGTCTACTTCTACAAATCCTTCTATCTTTGTCTTCATGCCACCAAAGTATAGACAACGATTTGTAGTGCCTCTAAGATACCTGAGAATCCACTTCACTAATGCCCAGTATTCTTTGCTTGGATTTAACAAGTATCTACTAACCATGCGTACTGTGTAAGCTAAGTCTGGGCGTGTGCACACCATAGCATACATGAGACTTTGAACTGCTACAGTATATATATATAGCTTCTTCATCGTTTCCCCTTCTCAATATCATGAGATAGGTGGAATACGACCATCCCCACACTTCAAGCATCATGTGTCTGGATACCCAGACTCCCCTCACATGTGTATGCTTATCAATTGCTTGGGTATATGCTCGATACCGTAATCCTAAAATTACTGCCCTCTCTTCCCGTGGGCTTTGTAACCTATGTATCTCCCCAGTGACCCCGTAACGATGAGCAACTACGCCCTGTGTGCTTAACTATTTTGGTGTATTGGTGATCGAACCATTATGTCCTTCTTTACCCTGAGAATGGGACCGGAGGCAGTCTGCCGGAATGACCTACCTCCCTCCTTCTTGCTACACGGGTGACATTCCAGTGCTATTAAGCGTTTCCCATGTATATAATGACGCCAATTTGTTAACCGGGGAGGAGGAACATCCCCCCATCAGTGCTCTTGCTGTTAGTTTCCCTTTGAATCACCTAGAGGCCATGGGATCCCATCCTCTCATGACATGGGGCCCCATGAGTCACCAAAGGTGATGGATCCTCTGACTCAATATCTGATTAAAACCCACATTCCTTACGGGAAGTGTGGTGGCCATGGATCATGGAACCCCTCGTAGGCTAGGCCTCGAGGTCTCCTCCCATCTGGGCCGTCCCATTGAATAGTCATAGACCCACGAAACATCGATGCCCCTTATAGGCTAGCCCTAGGGGTTTCCATCCGTTTGGGTTCGCCGGTCGCCGTCTTGGCCTCCCAACATTCAGGAGCTTACCCAAATTCCGTGGGTATGCCTCCGCTTCTCCCCCGTGACCCTCTGGATATAGGGAGATGCTGCCCAATTTTTTTGATTAATTCAGCTAAGTCCATTGTAATTCAATTCATGATGGCTCTGGATGCAATTCAAAATGAAAATTGATTGTGCTTGTGTATGAACCTCGCACAAGTCTTGATTTGTCATGTTTACAGGACAATTAGGACCTGAACTCACTTAGTAATCAACACTAATCATTTGTGCAAACAACTAGTTAATGAACTAAGTTGCAATCTAACTCAAATGATCCAAAACCCTGAAAATCCTCAAAAATTGACAAAGTTTCTAATCCGGCGCACCATATTCCGACGCCTACCCCCTCCGCGCCGTTTTAACCATACACTCAAAATCCTCGAATCTTTAGCCTCATCTTCTCGACGCGACCCAATCCGGCGCGCACCATGCACACCGCGCCGGTTGGGCTGCCTTACAACCCCGTGCTGATTTAACCCTTTCCCTACAACCCTCAGAACCATCAAAGTAAGGTGGTCTGGTCACTGAGTGACCTTCAGCAACCTGTCCCCAGGTAGCCATTCCAGTATAGAGCTCTTGGTCGTTGGACCAATTGAATTGAGCACCCGCTCTGATACCACGTGTTGTACAGGTGGAATGGCGGTCTAGAGGGGGGTGAATAGATCCAGCCCCAAATTCAAAAACTATTACAGATTTATGTGAACAATTTAAACTATGCGACTTAAGCGGAAATTAAAGTGTATTCTCTATGCATAACAATGACGGACCTAGGCACGCATCTAGCGAAAGTTACAAGTGAATGCAAACAATCACACACAAAAGGAGATAGAGATTTTTAGGTGGTTCGGCCAGACATCCAGTCTGCCTACATCCACCCCTCACCAAACCCAGTGAGGCTTCCTTCCTCTGACTCACAGCTTGAATACACCGCTGACTTACAGCTTGAACACTCCGCTGACTCACCGCTTGAACAACCTCAGATCCGAGCAACCCAGCTCGATCTGAGCATTTCGCTGACGAATAGCTTGATTAACAGAATAGAAAAGTAAAATGAAAGATTGAATATAGGACATAAATGCAGATCGAGTATAGAGTTCTCCTGATGATTGGGAATCTCGATCTGTAGATGAAGTTCACCAAGCTTCTTCTCTAATTTCAGATCCCAGTTGATATGATGCTTTTACTGCCGGTGCTTCTCCTGCTGCTGCCCTTCTGATGCTGCTCTTCTGCTCGTAGAGGTTGTGCTACACTCTGATCTCCTAGGACTTTTCTGGTTTTCTTTTTTTCTTTCTTCTTCTTGATATAGGTCGCACAACCCCTTTTTCTCTTTTCTTCCCACGAGTTGTAGACCTATTTTTCCAGCCTCTTCCCCTTTTTACTTCGTTGCTCCTCTTCTACATTTGCCTTCCTGGCATCTCTTTTCTTATTTTTGAATAACTCCATGATATCTGCTGGTTCAGCTGGAGAATCGGTGGAAAATCTCCTATTTTTATGCAAAGAGGTTAAAGACCAAGTCTTCTCCATGTGACACAAGAGAATCTGATGAAAACCCATGTTTCTTGGCACATCTGGACCCTCTATGTGTGTGCCATAATGGATCCATGCCTTGGGTATCGGTTCTAGTAACAATTGAGTTTGTTTTAAGGTTTATAACTCGCATTTCTGCCGTTGGTCGACTCACAGGCAGTTTTGGTCGACTCTCACCACCTGCCAGTAAAACCCAGTTTCTGTTGTGAACCAGGAGTCGACTCTCAGTCACCTTTTGGTCGACTCTCTCCATTTAGATGATTATGCTTGGTGAGGAGGATGTGATTGCAGCATACTATCTCATCCTTGTGTTCTAATATCAAGAGAGCTTGCTTATGTTGATGAGTTGATAGTGGTCGTCGGAATTGTGTTGGATAGGATGTCTCAGACTTCCATAAATGCTGCATATGCATTGAATGAGGTAAAAAATCAATTATGATTTGTTTAGGTCGCATGACTAATCCACTGGCCATTTATGTAAACTCGTGTGACATTTTAATCATGTGTGCCATATGAAGACATTTAGCTAGAGAGTTAGTTCATTCACTCTGTTGGTGGCCATTACGGCACGAGTTGGACTTGATCTAGGAAAATTAAATGTACACTCCACAAAACCATCAACTGATTAACACTTTGAGGGCTTTTGTACTTATAGATGTCACTTTATTTTTTTTATTTTTCTCATCTTTGTAGTGGAGTGGTGGCTTAATTATGGCAAAAGCGTGCACACATTGACGAGATTGCAATCAATGTGTTATCTCAAACATCAACCTCCAGTGGGTGTGAGTGGATTGCATTACATTTTTATTGGTCCATACCAAGCTAAAAAACTGAATAATACACCAAAGGTTGGACAAACTAGTTTATGTTCATTACAATACGAGGCTCGGGGTCAAACATTTGTAGATGGATGCAACGAAAGGAGAGGGAGATTATGATCTCACAGATGTTGCCTTCCTCAGAGATAATGAAGATCATGTGGTATCATGGATTGCAAGAGCAACAATAGAATGAGGTGAGCCTAAGCTAGATGAAGAGGCAGATGATCTAAGAGATCTACTGTAGCCTAACACTTTCTAATTTTAGTTTTTCATCAACAAATGAATCAAGTAGATGACGAGACTCTGAGAGAGGTTAGGCATGCTCCAGTGGATGTTCTTGACAAGGATGCGAACTTGGATGATGAACTTATTATTGAGGACTGGTAACGTAAAAGTTCGTCATTTAAAACATACGCGCTAACAATCTTAAAATCGAACTCGCACAAAATGATCAAAAGAGAATGTAGTACTATGACAAACACGGGTCGAATCCACAGGGAAGAAGAGATTTTTAGAGTTAAAAAATCTTGGAGTCCTTTGGAAAACACTTGTGATTTTATTTTACTTTAAAGAAAATAGTGAAATGAAGAACAAACCAAACACTTAATTAAAAACACCTATGATTATGCGTCTATGCTATAGAAATTAATTGCATGAAGTGAAAAGAAGAGATAGAAGAAGGAGGTAGAGAGGGAAGAAGATCAAGAACCATGCTTACAAAAGTGTAAATTTAAACACATTAAAAATACACCATGAGCATGGTCTAAATTGCACAAATACAAGAAAAGTCAGAAATAGCAGTAATCCACCACTCCCTTTCCCTTGGAGGTTTTCAGTACAAGATATGGTAGTGGTGCACAGTGGAACTACATATTCCATCAACGTGATCAACTGCTAGAGTCTCGCAACCAACATGCGAAAGCACCAACAGACTCACTCTACGAGTCTACAAATATCGTATAGCTATACAAAATAGCGTATTAAACTCACATTAAATTATCAGAACACATCCGTGGTATGAGTTATAGGATATCAATCGGGTCGGCTCAACAACTTTACTTGCCATTGCCATGGTCACTACCACCAAAAAGGGTAACAAATAGCCATTTTTATACTAGTTCCTCTTTATCTATCAGTCCGAGGGATGAATGTCACAATACACACATGCTCGTGTTATCCCAAGGAAGAGAGGATACCATACTCGCTGACAAATCCATCGTAAATTAAACCGTGACAAAAACTCTGAGCTATGATACCACTGTTGGAAAACCTCACGGGATATATACAACAAATATATATAATTAACCAAACGAGTTCAGAATTGGAGGACATACCTCGCAGCGGAAACGAGACGTACACACGTAACAATAGAAGCAGAAGCATAAACACGTGTGTACCTTTGATATTCGGGTACAAGATCAGCTACCAGAGTTGACCCCTACCCGTGAATCATCACGGAGTCATAGAGTCGGCTACTAGAGTCCGCTCCAAGAGTCCACACTCCAAATCTAGAGACTATGGTGATAGTTCCCCCAGAGATGCATACCACACTCATTACAGGACCAACCCGCAACAAATATCATGCAATAGGCATACCGACGCACTACTCTCGTTGCTATTCCATCTAACATATAGAGGAGAAGATGAGGAGAGAGAAGGGACAGGGAGACCCGAGAGACGGGGCTGCCGCAACCATCACAGGCGCTATGCTCTCGAGTTCTCTCTCTATATGCACACATCCTCTCTCTTATATACTTCTCTTCTCACCTCACAAACATACCTTGACCAAGGGAGATGAACTCCCACCATGGTACATCTCCCGGTGTCCTTGTACTCATCGGACTAACTTGGGCAGGGAGACGTTGTCCACCGACACGCCATCTTCCTTGCCTCGCACACATAGTGCCATCTCCCCTTGACACATGTGCTCTCCTCTCTCTTTATATCTCTTTCTCCCACTATCTCTCTTATATTTTTCTTACATTTAACGTGTAAAATCAAGGTGTCAATTAGAAAAAAAATGTTTGTAAAATTGAGTGTTCAGTAGAAAAAATTAGGATTTTCTTAGAAATAGGGTATATACATGAAAAAAAATTCCAAAATCATCGAACCCGTACTCCCGATATTTTTTCGAGATCTCTCCGAGATCTCTTCTCTTCCGCCTTTCCGAGACGGAACCAATATTCGAGACGGAAAACCCCGCCTTCTACTTCAAAACCTTATGGCTTCACTCCAAAAAATCCAACTCATCTAATGCATGCACCTGAAACTCATCATACCCCTCAGAACGTGCCAATTATTTTCATAACATCCATTCGGGACATAAGTGCTTGAAGCTCTTGGGCGATACTAAATGCATCTAATGGCAAAAGTTGAACCGTTGATCCTACTCAGTTAAATGAAGGGATGTCCCTCTAGATGTTTTAGGTCAGAATAATATTATGCTTCCAGAAAATGAAACTACCACAATATCCAACCCATTGTACAAAAATCTAACCACAAAGCTTTGGTGGCCACCCATACTTCATTAACATCTCCCATCATCTAATCGTCAAGAGAGTCCTCCGCCTCAACTTGCTCACATGTATGTATGTTGAATCTACGCAAAGTGCACACGAATTACAAGTTCTTTATCTTCTTGCTCATCCATTGCCTTTTTTTTTGGATGATCGGGGGAAACCCACCCTTGCCACCAACCTCAGTGTGCAGCCACTTTGGACCTACGGACCCCATAGCGTGCACAGCATGGGGTCCGCCAGCTGGGGCAAGGTGAGGCTTGGTAAAAGCCGAGTGGTGCTGCCCAAACCCGAGCCAGAGAACCACTCATGTGTGCGGAGTCTGCGGACACTATGGTGAAGGCACACTGCACTTAGCTGCCAACAGGAATCAAACGTGCGACCTCGTTGTTGCCAACGAAGTGCGGAACCATTCAACCCACTCGTCGGGTCCTCTCATCCATTTCTATTGGGTGCAGTAGAACAATGTAAAGCACACAATATCCAGAAGAATAATCAGAACAAAAGGATATGTCAGAGACTAACCTATCAAGTTGATTATTAACCTTCCGCGACCTGAACATCATACCACTTGGGCTGAATGTCCAGTCATGTACTATCAAATACAAAAGAAACATGATAAAAGATAGACAAATGTTGTCTAACTAGCTCGTTATACTACTTTAGTGCTTTTCACATGTAGGTCAATTTTTCATCTCATTATAGAAAGAGAAAATTTAAATATATGCACATTTTTATCCATAGGAGAAAATTGCTCCAAAAAGGATCTGAAAGACCTAATAAGAATCTAAGAAGACCCATTAAGGATTCAGGGTATTACAACCATGGTCTGCCCCCATGTGCACAGACCTATCCAGAGGCTTTAAACTCTGGTAGATACTCAGGAAACTCATGAAAGTCTGAAACTTGATGAAAACAAAACTGAAAATGAACATGGTGGTCGTCCCCACGTCCCCTTAATCCCTCTTTAAAGTGTAGAAAATATTTTGAAATCATTCTAATGCATCATTGACCCTTAAAATTTGAGGTAAGGTGCCTACCTTTGAAATGTTCAACCGATGATCCGAGGATGATATCCACACCCCAGATCCTTCTAAGCTTCACCCTTTCGATCTAGGGATGAGATCCACACCCCAGATCTTCCCAAGACCTTGCCTGTCGTCCTAGGAACTTTTTCCACATCCTACAAGGCACAGTCCACCCCCTAGATTGCTGGCTTGAAGAGGAGTTAGTGCCAAGCACCCCTTTGGGTTTGAACATATGTGACCCTTCGACCAATGGTCATAAGTGCTAGTGGGCGCACTCTTCCGTTGGGAATTAGGTTTGGGTGTCTTCAGATGAAATCAAAAGAACTTCCAGATATAACTTTGGGTCATGATTTCATCACATTTTAGTATCCCTAGCCTGTGTTATGATTTTCGTAATATTTTCATTTATTTTCCCCTGTTTCAGTCGCGGCCCTTCGGTAGCCCAATGTAATTTGGGTATATCCCTACCATGCAGGTAGTATTTGGCCTCGACCTCAATAGAGAAGATGTAGCTAACATCCCTTTAGAAATTATGGCCTAAGTTTCAGGTCATTTCAATCATCATAGACAAAGTTATGAATTTCCCATTAATTACCTGTGAATTCACCCAACAGTCACACCTCTTCGCGACAGCTAGCTCTAAAAGGCTCAAAACCTTGGGTTCTGACACGAATTGGGTTTCCACCTTATCATAAGGGTTTGGGCTAAGGGCCCAATCTTTCCAATGAGCCAAGTTTCACCTAAATTTGAACATCCTATAATAAGTTACGAATTTCTTAAGGACCCTTCAATAATTTGTCTAGATTTCTAGTTCGTTGAGTTCATGGGTCCGAATTATACTCAATTGGGCCAGTGCCCATTTGGCGGTCATAACATCCTCTCCCCCTTAAAATAATTTCATCCTCAAAATTGACTTGAGAAATTTCTTTAACAGGAAACTTTTACGCACAGAATAGTTGAGGGTATTCCTGGCGCATCTTGTCCTCCGGCTCCCAAGTTGCTTCCTTTAAACCCCCCCCAGGGGGTTTAGGTGGGCTGGGTGCTAGGGAGAAGTGGGGGCGGTCCCCACCCTATAAAATTCCTATTTTTTGTCTTTTTTTCTTTCCAAATTAACTAAGAAGAAAAGGACAATTGCTGGGAGGATACGTGGAGACTTGTGAGCGTGTTGACTATCGAGGACCTTGTCGTGGACGTTCTTTGCGACTTCTTCCACAAACGGGGATGCTGAATGGTCCCTTGCACGAACCTTGAATCACGAAACTAGGAATTTGCATGAACTGGAACTGGGGAGGACCGTCAGGCCTCCGGGCTGGGAAGAAGGCGCGGCCCCCAGGGAGTTCGCCCTCCCTAGGGCGCACGGCGACACCTTGGGGCAGGCCGCGACCCCGAGGGATGGCCCCCGGGGGTCTTGCCTCGTCGTCTGGGAATGTCCTTTGGGGGACACTAGTCTCCGGAGTGCTGGGACGGGCCCGTGAGGGCCGTTGTTCTTCGAATCGTAGTAGCCACTCGCAAGGTGTTTGGGTAAATACCCGACATACCTCAGGTTGTCGAACGACTTAGGTAGCTGGCCAAGGGACCCCAAAGTGGGCCTTGGGCTGAGGATGGGAGCTCGTGGGAGCTAAGAAGAGGCACTTTTAGGCACATGGGCTATGCCTTGAGCTACGTGTTGTGTTGCACGGCAGGTTGGCAAGGTAGCCTCGGGTTGACCTAAGAGCTAAAGATGAGTGGCTCGTCGCCACGTGTCTGAGGGTCGGGGGTGGCCCCGGCTCACTGGGGGTTCGTTGTAGGACCTAATTAGCATGCTAGAATCACGGGTTGGCCCATGGTTTGACATCGGAGGGCTGGAATATGTGCGCCCACAATGCGCTCGGAATAATGCTGAACACACGTACACGCGTACTGCGGGCCTCCAAAGCCTGTGGTTGACCTGATTAGGTCTCCCTTTGACCTTGAAGGGTTGAAAGAAGGCATCTTAAGGCTGACTCCCAGCCTTTTCGCTAGGTGCCACATGGTGTGGCTTAGCGTCGGGGCACCCCCGGGTTGTCCCAGGCGGCCATGTGGGATACGGGGAAAGCCCGTAGGTGAGTAGCCGGGCTTGGTCCCGGATGGTCGCTTATGTAACCGTATGTCACGGCAAGCTAATTAGGGCCCTTGAAGGGACCCGCAGGGTCATAGACAGGGCTAGGTAGCCCATGCCTTAAAGGTGTTCAGGAAAATTGCCAAACCCTTATTTCTTGGTATTTTGCTGAGAAATCATTCGGGTACAACAATCATATTAATCACTTTTGAGAATCTCTAGGCTCAAACTGCAATAGTCGTCTACGCCAATCTGCATAGCTTTTCTATCGACTTTGAGCTATCAACATTTTCTGTCGGATCAGACGTACCACATCAACACATTACTGAATCATATCCGGTCCTATCAATAGTCGATCACTAGTCTCAAACCAGTTCAACGGCGTATGCAAGGACGCCCATACAAAGCTTCATATAGTGCCATATCAATGCTGGAATGATAACTATTTTTATAAGCGAATTCCACCAATGGCAAGTGTTGACTCCACGAACCCTGCCAATCCAGACAATGTGATCGTAGCATATCTTCTAATCAGACTGACCATCAGATTGTGGATGATACGCTGAACTAAATACCAGTTCTGTACCCAACGCCTTTTGAAAACTGTGCCAGAAGCCAGAAGTAAAACGCAGGTCACGATCTGACACAATGGATATTGGAATTTCATGCAATGGCACAATCCTTGCAACATAAAGCTCGGCCAACTTCTGAACATTCCATGACACTTTAATTGGCAATAATCTCGCTGTCTTAGTTAAACAATCAACTAACAGCCAAATTCCATCATAGCCTTGTGAAGTTCGTGATAAACCCACAACAAAATCAGTCGTAACATGATCCCATTTCCACATCGGAATCTCCAAAGATTGAAGCATTCCTCCAGGCCTTTGATGCTCAACTTTAACCTGTTGGCATGTCAAACACTTAGGCACGAAATCAGCTACATCCCTTTTCATACATGGCCACCACAATTACCTTTTTAGATTTTGATACATTTTTGTAGTGCTGGGATGAATAACATAACGGGATCCATGAGCTTCACGTAAAATGACATTTCTCAACAAATCATCAGCTGGAACATAAAATCTCCCTCTAAAATTGGCCACTGAATCATCAATGAACTCCACATCAGGCATTAACACAATGCGGGACAATTTAGAATATGCTTGCTGTGCCTCCCTGATCTGCTGATAAATAGCTGGAGTCATCACTAGACTAGCAAAAACAACTACCATCGGATCACGAGGAATTTTCAATCTGAACGTCTCACAAGGAAATTATTCCCACAACTTTCATTCTTGAATTAACAAATGACTGATTTGCACTTTCCTACTCAATGCATCAGTCACTACATTCATTTTACCTGGCTGGTAAGATAGAGTAAAATCATAATCATTTATATGCTCCATCCACCAGTGCTGACGAAGATTCAAATCTTTTTACGAAAACACATATTTCAAGCTTTGATGATCCGTGAAGACCTCAAATTTCTGGACGGAACCTAGATTCGCACCACTAAGGATCCGCTAAACTACAGGTGTTACAGACCCTCCCCCTTAAAAGAAATTTCATCCTCGAAATTAGATGAAAGGACAAGGAGGAAACTGACAACACGACACACCCTACCGACCGAAAAAAATAACTGAATGAAACAGAAATAGATATCTTGAAAATAGAAGGCTGACTTTTCACGTGACATGAAGTAGACTCGCTTAAGATGGCAGTCAACCATGGCGCCATAAAGTTTCAGCCAATTCATACCAAGAATCGCGTCATAGTTGGCCAACTATAATGCATAAAGCCCCGCTTGCAGTTTCCGAGCACTGACCATAACCGGAGAATTTTTCAAGCACAGAGGAGCAGACATGTAATCGCCAGACGGCAACTCCACGAGTAATTCACAGGAAACTTCATTCACCGACTTTCCGATACGAGCAATAAAATCCTCGGAGATAAAAGAATGGGTTGCACTTGAATCGATAAGAACACGCACTGAGCGATCATAAATTGAAATTGTACCTTTGATCAGATTAGACGCCAACGCCTCCGCACGAGTGATGTGAGTGACTCTGGCTCTCGGCGGATGGTTAGCGGCAAACGACTGCTGAGAAGGAGTGGGAACTGGCAATTGAAACGGTTGGGGTTGAGGCGATGGAGGAAACAGAACTGCGGCTGCTGCGACTAAGAAGTCTGAGAGAACTGCACCATCTGCGGTCTCAACGGACAGTTTCAGGAAACGTGCCCCGACTGATCGCAGCGATAACAGACAACCGGCAAAGAGAATGGCACACTCGGATGACTGCCACCACACCTAGAACATAACCTCGGCTGAAAAGTAACAAAATCTTGACCCGGTCGAACTGAAGAAACGGACTACTGACTAGGATCAGAAAATGACGACTGATCGAACCTCTTCTTCTTCTTCTTAAATCGAAAATCCCTGCTCTGAGATTGCGAGAAGGAAGCACCATCGGCAGCAGGGAAGGTGGGAGAAGCTCCTAGAACAGAAGACTGGTGGGGCGGCTGATGCTGCACGATTGACGGAACCATCTCAGTCTGAGAAAGTTCTCGAGTCCTTGCCAACTCTAACTCTAGCGCGATGGTGGCTTGATATGCAGAATCCAACTCAGTCACACGGGTAGCGAATAGCGGCAAGCTCAATTCCACTTTCAGTCTGCGCAGAAACTACTGAGTCCTTACAGTCTCATCGGCAAAGATGTGGGGTGCATACTGGCCCAGCTCAATGAACTTATCTCGATATTGTAGCACTCACCTTTGCAAGCAATGCTTGCAACCTTTTTAGTTTCCACTTCATTTTGTAATTGTTCATACTTTTTTAACAACATAGACTGTTCTTCTCTCATGCATGCCTTTTTTATTCTTCTTCATCTTTCTTCTTCCTTCTTCCTCCTCCATCCCTCCCGTGGAGAACCCTCCCCCCTTCCTCTCTCTCTTCCTCCGGTGAGACCACAGTGGCGCTCCCCTCCGACTGCAGACGGCGGTGAGGCGATGGCGCGATGACAGTGAGGTGATCGTGGCGGCGCGTGGTCCATGGGATTTCATGGAAGAACGGGAGTTTCAAGTGGTATTTTGAAGATCGGCGGCGATCCGACGTGCCTCGGGCGAAGCCGAGGTAGGGTGACAGTCCCCTAGCTCCGTAGTTTCCTTTCCCATGATTTCTAGGCCGATGGGAGGTCGAGTGGGGTTCATTTGAGCTCGAGAGGGGAAAATCATGTTTTGGGGATGATGGGCGGATCTAGCATTTTACTGCTTGGTTTGGAGGTTTGAGGGCATCATTAAATGCCTAGGACCATGGGGACAAGCTTTCCCCTTGTTTCCCCATCAACCGGAGTTGTTTGGGGCGTGAAACGACGTTTTTCGGTGAGGTTCGCCGTTCTCGGGTCACTGGGATGTAAACGGTCCTAACAGAAGCTGTTTACACCCCTGAGCGGCCTAGCGATAGACCGTTTACCGACCCTAGAGTGTCGGTGGGGTACACGGTCCATCGTTCGACCGTGTCACTCCTGGACGGCCCATAGGCCGACCGTTTACCCTGTGGAGCCAGCGTGACTCCTGAGGTGTTTGTGACCATTGAGTTTCTGACCATTGCACAGTATTGGGGCTACACGGTCATGGAAGGACCGTTTAGTTCTTCTGAATAGTCCCAAGCTAGACCATTGATTTTCCAATGGCGCAAGGAGACCGTTTAGCTTTTGTGCCATTGGGCGATTGGGTGGCCCAACGGGGACCGCTCAGATCCTCAAGCGGCCTATCGTTGGGCCGTGTACGCCCTGAACGGTCTGAGGATGACCATGTGGTTTCTCATTCAGACCAGAAGTTGGACGGTCTAGATGGAGACCGTTCACTGTCTGGGGCGGTCCAAGGAGGGCCGTTTAAGTTTTACACAGTCCAGGGAAGACCGTACCTATCTGTTGAGGGGTAGTTTGTTGGAGACCGTTCTAGTTTGTCAAACGGCTTGTGATGGACTGTCTTAGTACTTGAAGCGGCCCATCGACCGACCATGTACACACGAACAGCCCAGGGTGGACCATTTATGGTGTGTTGTCTTATCGATAGCCTACTTCTTACTGATTCAAGTCGCTGGTGAGTGGACCTCGATCCACGTGTTGATGCATGGCCTGACTGATGCTGGGCATCATGTGGGGGCCATGCATTAGGGTGCCGTGGGGTCCTGGGAGGTGGTGTTCTCGGCTTGTTACTGTGAGTCGGTGTCGGTGCGAGGAGCGGTCCTTGTACCTTGTCTGGTTCAGACATCGTTTCCGTTGACTAGAGAGTCTACTCCTTCAGTGACCTGTCCACTAGTCGTAGCTTTCCTGCACGCGCGGGTGCGGACCCACTCGGGAGTGGTGGAGAGTGTGACCTGGTGAGAGATGATTTTTAGGCTGGTTTGTCGTAGGGCCCATTGCCTTTGCTGCCCAAGTCCGACTGGGGGGAAAACCAACTAGAGGACCCGACCTAGAGCAGATGGTCTGTGTGTGCACACGTAGTTGGGGGCTCAGGACGCGCGCTGACGAGCGTGACCCCAGCTAGTCGTTGTTCGTGGTACTTGTAACGTGTCTCAGTTTCCGCCTGGGACGTGTAGGGAGACACTTGTGACGTGGTGTAAGACGTCAGGGGATGCATTCGGTCGTTCTTCTTGTGGATAGTGCTCCTGTCTCCTGGCAGGTGTGGACTTGTGTTTTGACGTTCTGAGATTGGTCTGTACGGTACACTAGTGTAGTTGGCTTTTTCGTTTATTTATTATTGGCTGTCGATTCTATCGTACTTCTGTTAGATAGCGCTACCTTTCGTGCTCGCCTGTGTTTCTTGCCTTATTTTTCGTGCAAGGTGGGGGTCCGCGGGATCCTTACTAAGCCTATGAAATGAGGCTCATTCCCTGTGTGTTTTTACCATATTTTAGGTGAGGCCGAGTCTTCGGGTGGTGTGGCGGAGTTTCAGCGTGGTTCTACTAGTCAATGTTAGTTGCCAGTTGCTAGAGCCGGGGTATGTCCCGTGTACTTGTACTTTTCTACTGTACTTATATTTGGACATGAGATATACTAGACCTTGTAGCAGTTAGTTATTTATTTAATTTTTGCATCCTTATTTGGTTAATTATTGTGCTATCTCTGTGATTATTTTAGCTTCTTACGTACCCTCACACCATCCTTTAACTCTTCCGAGTCTTCGGACTCGTGGGTGGCAGGCCGAGGTTCGGGTTGCGCCAGTTCCTTTCCGGTACTCAGATCTCGGGTCGTTACAAGTGCATCATACTCGACGAGTTTGTCATCCTCGTAGACCTTTCCCGATGCCAGAAGCCGGAGCTGTGCATCTATGGACCCCATCTTCTCCAGGTTGTTCGGATTACGAGCCATCTCGCCCACTCCCGTAGCTTCCCCAACCCAGTCCTCCGCCTATGCACCTCTATATACACAGATAGGGATGATCACACATGGGAGAGGTCATGGAGAGGGAAGACCAAGGAACGCCCAGGAAAAGGGTCCCCAGGGAGACCCAAACGGATCACCCCGCGTGCGGGAAGCCTGCCCTTTTGCGAGCAGAAAGGCCGGGGAAGATGAAGAAAGAGATGGCGCTAGAAACCAACAACACGGGCAGCCTCCTGCGGCCTCAGATTTTTCGCCTCCCCCAAAACCTTTACCTTTCCACTACTTTTCCTATGCCCTGCTCTGCTCCCGAGAGCGACCCGACGGTGGCACTCCACGGGAGGCAGGGGAAGTACTCCCCGTGCATCTTCGGACGTAGCGGGGAAGCAGCAGCGACGGAGGTGGGGATCGCCGTGGGAAGACGAAGAAGACGAAGATGAAGATTCGCACTGGCCACAGAAGCTCCACTGCCTTCTCCAGGCGACATAGTGGGGCGTTCCGAGAAAGCGAAGAGGAAAGATCCAAAAGGAGAGTCGATCGGGGACATCACCGTCGTCGCCGCCGCCGTGAGATCAAGGAGAGATGTGGGGCTGGAGAGTGGGAGCTATGGAGTACGGAGAGGGGAGGAGAGAAACCCTAGCGGGAGGAGAGACGCCGATCGATGCGGGAGTGGAGAATGCAGGATGCTCACGGATGCCCCGAAATGAGGGTATTAACGGCGGCCCGAAAAGTTGAGGCTGAAATCATTCATTTCAGATATGAAAAACGTCGCCCGAAATCACATCTGCCCCGAAACGAATTGATCCGAATACGAAGAAAATTTCGGATTCGAATCGGGTAATCGGTTTTGCCGATCCATGGACAGGGCTAACTTTACCTATCCAACTGGCAGGTACTGTAGCCGGCGCCTTTGAAATCTCTACTGTAGATTGATTTGGTAGAGAGTATGGGTGTGACCCCACAGAAGACCACCTGGTCACCCCCTACTTGCCATAAGCCTCCCAAGCCTAGTCACGCGAACACCCAACAGGCAGGCAGTCGCGTGACCGCTACTGGCATAGGGCGGTCCTCAGGCAACCGCTACAATCTTCCGTGAGCGAAGATTGAGGAAACGTGGAAAGATGAAATTTTTTCCACTCCAATCCCCTTAGATCGATACCATCTCATAAGAAATCATGTCTACGACTCTTAAGGATTGAGTGGAGCCCACAATATGACTCTACTTTCGACCTAATCTAGTAACCCTTACTCAAACCCTATAAATAGGTCTCAATGTCGACCAGCGTGAACCCTAATATTGGATCACATTTTTCGAAGGTAAGGAGACCCTATCTCAGGCAAAGCCTTTTAAGGATTTTACTCTCCTTTATGTGGTCTAACATCCCTCCAATTTTTGTGCTAGGAGGTCAAGCCTTTAAGGGTCTAGGAACCCCGGAAGTTGTCGTTTTGCTGCAGTCTGTACAGGAAATAGTGCGGCCGTCCAGTGAAGATCAGGAGATTAGAAGCCCTAAATGAGGTAATTTCATGTTGAGTCTTTAGAATGAGTTATTCTCCTTTATATCTTCTACCTACCCTCCAATTCCATGAACTTAGGTCAAGAGGTCAAGGAGATAGGAGGGGGAGAAGTTACTGGTTCCACACAGGACGCGCAAGACTGAGGTGTTCTTCCAAAAGGAAATTGGAAGTCTAGGAACCCAATTAAACATAGGTTATCTCATGGATGGCTGAATTAACGTGTTAGGAACAAAAGTCCTCTGTTCCCTCCTATTTTCATTGATTATACATGGAGTATTTTCATTTTGCTAGCACTGCGCATATAGAGTCACCACAACATGCACGAATCCTTCCCTTTAACAAGAAGATGATAATTTTGATTTGATTTATGAAATTCTAAGCATCTCCATGTCTTATTTTCCTTCTATCATGACTTACCTTCATGTTTACTAGAATCTCCATGCATAACTTGCCCTAGAGTAGGTCTTAATGGCACTATTTTGACCTTTCTGGCTGGTAGGCATAAGATGGTCTTGCCGAGACCGCTACTGTCCATTAGCAGTCCCTGAATGACCACGTAGTCACCATAGGGGTCAATGACTGACCGCTACTAATTTCATGAAAATTGTTAATATTTTATTTAATTATTTATATGATCTAGTGTCAAGCATGTCATAGCCTAGGTGTTTTAGACCCTGTTCATGGCACATTTTCATCCTTCATGATGGCATGTTTTTAACATACGCATTATCGCCATTATGGACCTTACGTCTGAATCAGCGCAAAAACTCTTTCCTTGCATTGGTATTAGATTCTTGCCGATGAATGAACCTTGTCTGGAGCAATTTGTGTAAGTCCCACTGGAAATCTGCTTCTCATATAATGTTAACCTGGACCCTTTATCCTCGTTAATGAATAAACCCATCTTTGCTTCAGCATTTAGCCAATGTTGATGAACAAACCAACATTGATCCTCGTCATCATCGATGAGATAGGTGAATATAATGTTAACTTGGACCTTTCATCCTTGTTAATGACTAAACCCACCTTTACTTCGACATTTAGCCAATGTTGATGAACAAACCATCATTGACAACTAAACTCATCTTCACTTCGGCATTAGCCTGATGACAGTAATCAAACCAAACCATCGCCAGACACCTCATTGGGAAATGGCAAATATGTTCACTAAAAAAAATAAAATGAAGCTTAAAATAGAGGTGCCTCGCCAGACTTGGCCCGACATCCTGGACAAGGGTAAAAATGGCTACAACCCGGCTACAGCGAAAACTCGAAAGGGTGCTGTGAGCAAAATTGGGTACCCCGTCACGTGAATGCCCGAAAGGGTGTGTGTAATGCCTTGGATACTTTGGATCGGAATCAGAGAGCTTTCGGACGCCTTCATGGGTCCCGAATTGTGTTTTACGATCCATGCGAGTTTTTCCCCTGTATAAGTTACGGAATCCCATGGAGAGTGAACCGTTGAGTTTTGAGACTTTGAGATGCTACAGATGCATTGTGCTCTTTCCGATGGTCACGTAGGCTATTTTTTCATATTTTTTTAAATTTATGAAATTTTGGGTTGAAAATCAGATTTTAGGAAATTTGCATAATTTCCTTTTCTTTTTAACCCTTAACCTCTCTCCTCTCTCCCCTCACGTTTCTCATTTCTCTACCTCTGTTTTCTCTCCTCTCTTCTCCTATCCCCCGAGCAGGTGACCATGGTGGAGATGGGTGAGGTGGCGATGGCATGGAGTTGACCTGAGGCGTGATGGCGTGAAGATCGGAGCGTGATGTTGGCGCGATCCCATTCGTGGATTCAAAGCCGGCGTGGGTTGTTTGTGTGATTGTTTTCGGCATGGATTGGCCGTTTCGGTACGCGAGATCTTCGGTAGAGGTAGGGGGACAGATGCCCTACTCTTTTCCTGCGTTCCCTCACGATTTGGAGCCGAACGATGTACGTTTGAGTGGGTTTTCCTCTGTTGGGGTGAAAAGCATGTTTTGGGGTGTTGCACTAAAATGAGAGAGGGATTTGAATTTGGTTTAATGGGTGGGGTTAAGACTGGCCTAGGGGATGTGAAAGGGTGTGTTGGGGTGGGGGATTCTCCCTTGGGAGAGGAGAGATGTTTAAAGTATTTTATGAAACTGTGGCATTATTTTATATCCCGATGGAATTACTTTCTCTTTCCTCGTGATGGAATCACTAGTCGTAGCCCAGCGACCTCTAGTGTCGGCCCACCCGGGAGAGGTGGAGGGGCGTTCCCGTCGTACAGTTCTTAAGCTAGTTACCGAGGGCCCCCGGCTCTTTACTATAGCGTCCTACGAGAGGGGGGGGAACTAACTAGAGACCTGACTCTAGGCAGGCGTCAGTGTGTGCACACGTGGTCAGAAGCCTGGACTGACACTGAAGAGTGTTACTCTGACTAGTACTTAGTTCTGGTACTGTTATGCCTCTCGCTTGTTGTGTTTCTCTGACTTGCGAGTAGCTTGAGACGCAGTATAAGTCGTCAGTGGACGTATCTAGTCTCTACTTTCTAGTGGTCTCTTCTTTTTCCTATCACCGGGTTAGTTGAGGCTTATTCTATTGGTAGATATAGTTCCTGACGCTTATATTTATATTTATTGGCATATAGTTAGTTGTTTAAATTGTTTAGATAGGTTCTACAGCTTTACTATAACTGTGCTTTACTTGTGCCAATTGCCTATTTATTACTTTAAATGTATGCTCTAATTACTTTTATATTTGTATGCCTGTATGTTTAGTTACAAGGTAGGGATCCGCGTGACCCCTACTGAGTCTGGCTGTGACTCACCCTTCCTTCTTTTAGGTGAATAGCCCCGCCGTCTCCCGGAGCTTCACGAGCTTTTGATGACTATCTGTAGTAGTGCCAGCAATAGTCAGTCTGCCTTTTTGTACTTTTGACCGGGGTATGTCCCGTGTAGTTGTACTTTTAGACTCATTCTTTTAATTGTGGGACTTGTTTAATTGTAGATCTGGACTATTGTATATATTTTACCACTCTAATATTTTAAATTGCTTCCACATTAATATTAATTTTGCTGCTATAGTTAATATTACGTGTTTATAGTTCCAATTCATTATACATCCCCTTGACAAGCTCCCCCTAACCCTTACGGGACCTCATCAGTCTCTTGGGTGGCATCCCTAGTTCTTGGTAGTGGTAATCCGATGATATCGAATTCTATCGGTACCTGGAGCTCGGGGTCGTTACACTAACTGTCATGATTTATATTGAACAGAGTTAACTAGGGCACTTCATGACATAGGTTGTCTACATTTCTATCTAGAGACCTACGTCCACCCCTCACTCAACAGAGTGAGGCTTCACTAGTGCCAAGGCACTATCCGCTTATTCACAGCTTCTCACAGAGAGAAAGACTCTCTCCAAACTGCTATCCTACAGCTTGCTGGTGTACAAAGCCCGAAGACCATAGATCTGAGCTTCTCTCAGTTTGTCTTCCTACACGCAGGTAGGGACCAATGCTAATGTATGAGTTTGAGTAAGAAAACAAAAGAGAAACAAATTTGATAGATAGGATGAAGCAATGAAAGTTGATAGAAGAGAAAGTCTTGTTTGAAAACTGGAAGAAGCTCTAGAGCGACTTCTAATCTCTTGGCCTCTTCACCACGGACTCAAGAGAAACCCAGGCGGATCTTCCTAGCTACTGCACAGAGGATTGGAGACGCAATATTCTTTACAGTCCAGGCTCCAGAAAATGAAGGAGAGGTGTCCACCCCGATGCCTTCACGTCGGTACGACGGGATGATGAGATCTCCCTCACGAGCTCTTCAATGCTGCAGGATGTTCTCTCCACTAGTTCATCAGCTTCTGCAGAGGAGAGGAAACTTCGAATGCTTCATCTCCAAGCTTTCTTTTGTACATTCAGCCCTACAGGACGTTGCTCTCTACTATTCTCTATTTGCTTCCTACTTCCCTTGTCTATTCTGCCGTGCACGCCAGGAGTGTGAGCAGATAAGGGAACCACATCTTCAGTGGGCCCCACCTTTGGAAGATACCTTTGTTTGCCAATCATTTCCTTTGAAAAAGTAACCTTCCAGAAGCATTTTCATGTAAGAATGGATCCCAATGAGTGAGTACGGATCTTGGAAATAGACTGCTATTGAACTCAGATCCATTCTGGGTGAACTTGATGGTGTCGACACTTTTTAGCTGAAGTGTCAACACTTCCTGCTGTTTGCAAGAAGAAACGTAGAAATCATCACCAACAGGTCGACACTCCTAACCCTACAAGTCGACACGGGTAGCACAGACGCATGCAGCTTGAACTATCGTGTCGGCACATGGCCCTGGTGGTGTTGAGGCATGAGCGCTTGGCAGAGACGCTTGGCCGTCACGTTTAACTAAAGTGTCGATACGTTTAGTTGGAAGTGTTAACACATTGAGTGCTTTAGAACTCAAACAGAAACATGAAAAGCCTTCGTTTGTTCTTGTATTGTCGACACTCCTGACAAGTGAGGTCGACACTTTGAACGTACTAAATTTGTCTCATGAACACTTGGACATTTCGATTTGAAAAATAACAAAGCCTTAGACTTAGACTCGAACTCTCAAACAAGAGAGCAAGGTATCTTCTATAGAAGCAGAGACCACAAAGGCTCAAAATCTTCAATCTGGCACTCTCTTCTCTTTTTGGACTCTTCTCTCTCTTTCTCAGATGTAAAGCTTTTCTTCAGTAGGGATGAACGACAATCGACTGTGTACTTTTTCTTTAGTCTTTCTCACTTCTTTGGTATGAGGTCCAGCAGTATATATATGAGGTTGTAGGGAGGATGGAGTGTGGAGACCACGCTTCTTGCCCTGGGAGTCTTCTAGAATAAATTAGGCCTCTCTACCATGTGTTAGGGACAAGGGCTCTCGGATCATGTGCCCTAGCCCCTCTTCAGATTGATGTTCCACGAAATAATCGAATCCCTATCATAATTAACCATCACCTAGTTAATATAAGGTTCTTATGCAGAGAAGAGAAATATGCACAGGGTTAACATATTGAAATGTTCACAAAGTGCACGGACTTGTCTACAAGCAAAAATGCAAGGACTTCAAGATGTGCTCGGACTTGAAGCAGTGAGCACAGACTTGTTGGACATCAGAAAAGTCTGCACAGGGTTTGACAAGCACGGACCCTATGAAGGAGTGCAAGGAGTTTATGAGACCGTGCAAGGACTTTGTCTCAATGAGAAACCTGCACGGGGTTTGATGCCCATGGGGTTTGTGTATTCGTGCAAGGACTTTGATGATAGTAAGAAAAATGCATGGGGTTTTATGTCCACGGACATAAGATGCTCGGGGTTAGGCTCAACACAAAGTGCACGGACTTTAGTGAGACATGCATAGACTTCGTTGATGAAGAAATGCACGGACTTGTTGAGACATGCACGGACTTGTTGAGACATGCACAGACTAGAGTGAATGTACACAGACTTCGTTGATGAAGAAATGCACGGACTTGTAGAGACATGCACAGACTAGAGTGAACGTACACAGACTTCGTTGAAGCATAAGTGCACGGACTTTAGTGAAATGTGCACAGACCTCGATTTCAAACAACCAAGGCATATTGTTGACAGATGAAATATGAGCAGATACAGAAATAAGACCAGTATCAACAATGAAGACCCTTGGAATTCTGGCAAAGTTAGAACTAAAGAAGAGCCATCATTATTAGCTACTTACCCGACTGAAGCCCTTCCCGGCCAGGCTGATGCCCGGTGTTGCCATCGTCCAGGTGGCAGTACTGATAAAAATTGCAGTCTACTGACTGATGAAAACCTCTAGGAATGTTCTGATGAAAACTGTATTGACTCACTGATGAGAAGCCTTATAAAAATCACTTTCCCATCGTTCAAAAATCATTTTCAGGCAGATCATTTTCTATCCTGAGAGTCTATAACTAGATCTACAGGAAAACACGTTGCTTGCAGAGCCTCTCATTTCCAATCATCTTATTTGATGGCTTTGAAAAAAATATATGTTTTATATCTGTGAGTCCTCTTTCCAACGACACTAACCACGCCCCGATCCTCCTCCATATCTAAGCACAATAATTCTTGTCGTCGAGGCACGCAATTCTGTTCCTTGTGTAGGCCAGAAAGAGTAGCCCGTGAGACATTCATGCAAAAAATACCAAAGCTCAATCTCAGCAACTGCCGCTCCCAGGAGTTGACTAGGGATGTCCTGCCAATGTAACAGCCAAGCGGCGCCTTCATAAGACCCAAGGAGGGTGACATTCCTTTGGAAGCCATTGCTTGCTATCTTGTAACTCAGAACTAAGTCGACGCAGCACCGAGTCGGTGTAGTATCGAGTCAGATTAGTAGGCCGAGTTTGTCCCGAGAACCCTTCCGGCGTGCTTCCCATTAACCTAGGATCGGTCCTCCATGGCCCCACTTGTACCCCTTTACCTCCCTACGTGGAGTGGGCAAGAATTCACTATTGTAACTATTGACTAATTATTTTACCGAGAGTTACCGTAACTGGTCGGGGTCGTCTTCCCCACGCCCGGAGCGTGGAGGTAAACTCGCCACCCTCCTCGTAGGCATTTGCTATCCTTGTATGTGCTTTTATATGTCACTACTAGAGTGATAGGTTAATTTAGCTCGCTCCAATTTCAAATCACCGCTACGAGAGAGAGAGAGACCCGTCCCGTGACCCAACCCGGGCACGAAAGTGAGTTGACCACCCTAGCTCTTGCCGATTTCTCAACCGCGCACGTCTGATGCTTCCCTCGCTTGGGGACGATCGTGAGCTTGTCTACAGTCCAAGGATTGCATATCAACTTGGAGTCGAGTCCGCGCGTCTGTCCCGCATCAACCAGACTTATACCGCTTGACCCATGTGCCTTACCTTCTTGACTGAATACATATTTCATGCTTCACATTTCCAAGACACACCTACAAAATAAATTTCTCATTTTGCACTCTTAGGTACCCAAGCCATCTTGGGTCCTTGTGGGTTAGCACTCTTGGCATGTGATTTTCATTTTTTGACAATATTAAAATCATCATTTTTTATAAAGAAACAATCATGCATCATATGCCTAGATTTGTCACAATAATCACAGCATGACTTTGAATACTTAAAAATATGAAGATTCTTTGAAGCATATCTATGCTCCTGCTTCATCTCTTCACCCTCTCTTTGCTCCTTGGCCATTCTCCATGTGGGCTTTCGACATTGTCGGTCCGCTCGATGATCCCAATTCTCAGATCAAACAAAAATCTTTCATCCTTACTACAACTGAGTACTTCACCAAGTGGGCTGAAGCTGAAGCATACATGGAGATCAAAGTAACCACGGTGTGCAAATTCATCATGAAGAACATTATTTCATGGTTTGGAGTGCCAAGCAGCATCGTCACCGACAACGGACCCCAATTCGTCTCTCAAGAGCTCCAGGACCTATGTAAGAAGTTAAATATTGCATTGCATCATTCATCTCTATATTACCCTCAAGGTAACGACCAAGCCGAATCCACTAATAAAACCCTTCTTAGAATCATAAAGAAAACATGTGAATCTCACAAATTTGCTGATTGGCCTGAAAGATTAGTGGAAGCTCTATGGGCTTACCGCACCTCCATCCGTACTCCCACGGGAAAAACCCCCTACACTCTTACCTACGAGATGGAGGAGGTGGTCCCATATGAGATTCTGATTCCTTCCCTAAGGGTACAACACGATAAGGAACTTAATCTCGATGAACGTTGAGAGGTATTGCTGGTCTAGTTAGAACTCTTGGATGAGAAGAGACTTAATACGGCCGATAACGTGTCTGCTTATCAAAAGAGAGTTTCGCGTTATTTTTAAAAGAAGGTAATCGAACATAAATTCCAAGTAGGTGATATGATTTTGAAACGCAAGTTCATTCGGTCTGCAGGTCCTAGGTCTAAATTACAACCTAACTAGGAAGGGCCATTCGTCGTTAAAGAGGCTTATCCAGGGAACGCATATCGCTTATTTAATGCAGAAGGTGAGGAGCTGTCTTACGCTTGGAATGGGTTGTATCTTAAGTATTTTTTTTCTTAGAGTTAAGCCAGTGCCACCCCAGTAGCAAGGTGTTTCCCTTTTGCCACGAAGGAGGACCCTGAACACGACAATCACACACACTATACGATGTCCCTGGTCAGGTTCCCCGAATTTGTAGTCACCATTTCTCCTTGGCCATGCTTGGGGGAAAGCCACGGTCCCTGTCCGTTTCTCTCCTTGGCTGACTCTAGGAGCAAGAGGTGAATAAGGGGGGGCAATGACTAATCTAGACACCTCGATGAGAGGAGGTCT
The DNA here is from genome assembly GCA_024336825.1 of Amorphophallus titanum. Taxonomy (NCBI): domain Eukaryota; kingdom Viridiplantae; phylum Streptophyta; class Magnoliopsida; order Alismatales; family Araceae; genus Amorphophallus; species Amorphophallus titanum. The sequence continues at coordinate 30,079 of JANBPO010006061.1, forward strand.
CAAATAGGGGCAGTCCGTTATGACCTGATGCCACAAAGAAAAAGCAACAAAAGAAAAGAAAAAAGGAGCAACCATCATGACAAAAATAAAAGTCCATATCAAAAGTCCTCTATGCATATATTACCCTAGATTAGGCCTATAACTTGGTTTTAGTTTCTGCTTACAGCAGACAAGAAATGCTCTCCTTGAGACCGCTATCATCAGATAGCGGCCTTGCGACTGACCGCTACCATCAGGATGTGGTTCTTATCTAACTACTATTTTCTCTCTATTTTTGCTGCCTGTTAACACTAAATAGAACGCAGAACTACCCTATTAATTATATGTTAAGCCCAGGTAACTAGGTCTTATTCCTAGTTATGACCCCAGATTCATATTAATGGTTATATTGTGCATCCCTCTTGGTAGATTTCATCGCTTACATGCTTTAAAATTTTATTTTAACCCTATGTTAATTTCATGCCAAAACCATATAGTCTTGTATTAATATTATATTTCATATGCTTTATGCACTTGTTCATGGATGAATTAATCATTATTTTTTGCATGATTCTCTCTCGTGTTTGAGTCTTTCTTAAGTGCAAGGCACGTATTTTGGTACGATGTCATTAGTTACATCTTGCACTTGATAGGAATACCTTCTTAGACTTGTGAACCTCTCTGCTGGATATTCCTTCTGTCGGATTAGGGGATCATGTTTCAAGGTCTCCGTAAGTCTCCACGAGCCTGGGATTCCCACTAGGATGTTGAGTTGGTTGTACCTTAAAAGTCAAATGGATTAGAAAGCACATGTTCATACTGGTGTTTTTTTATGCCCTGGCTAGTTGCGGCCACCAGGAGACCACCACTATCAAGTAGCGGCCCTCACACGACTGTAATCTTCCAGATATTCCACTGCGTCAACCCTTTCCCTCACTGGCATCGACTCTGCCAAAGAAACGGTCCATACTTGACTGCCAATTCAATATTGTGGTCCTTGCATGGTCGTAACTTCATGAAATGATCCAGACATGACCGCATTCTACCTGCATGTTCTTAACCTGAGGTTTGACCCATGGGTTGATTCTTCTATGTTCCTAGATGGTCTAATGATTGTCAAGAACTTAACATCTTATTCAATAAATTATTAATGAAATATGAAAGTTAAAGAATGTACCGTTATGCTACCGGATTCTTTTCGTGGCATGACCTTACCTTTAATTCGGTCGTTGAACTCTCCTGATCATATTTGGTACGTTCCTACCTTGATATTGTTATCATGAACTATTGCTTGAACTTGTTACATTATTGGCCGGACTTTATTGTTATACTCGTGGAAGTAGCTTGATTTATAACGTGAAGATGCAGATCGGGCACTGATTGTGTCCAAGGGCTCGACGCTAGCCCCCTCAAGGGCATGTCTTGGGCTCTTTTACAGAGTACTAATGACAACTTGCCAGACTTTTGTTATTTGCTGAGTTGTCCCACTTTTCTTCCTGTGGAAGAGTGTTGCGTGTATGGACTGACGACCACTTACTGTTAGTCGTGCTTGATTCTTCTACTGTATACTGGTACAGGGGGCAGAGGGCTGGGCTTACCCGAGTTCGGGTACAAGAATAGGGAGCTGAGTACGAAGAATGGTGCAACTGGGTGGTGGGTACTGAGAGCTGAGTGTTGGGTACTGGGAAGTATGGAAGATGGCTAGGTGTTGGAGGCTAGTCCTCTGGAGGATAGAAGCCTGTGTTGTATGAGGCCGGTATAGCCCTACGGGGATGTGACAGTCTACGTGGTTAGGGCAACTAAGGAGATTCTGGAGTGTGCCAGTTGTAGGTCGAGCGATAGGGTATCGACTATTGCCATGTTGTTAGCCAAAAATGTAATTCACATTAGCCTGGGAAACTGGGGCCGAGCTGGCCGGGGAAGGCATTGCGGCCAAGAGCCGGGACTGGGACAAGGACTGGAGGTTGGGACTGGGTCTAGGACTGGAACTTGTTATTGAGACTGGGATTGTAACTGGGGATGGGGACTGGAATCGGAGCCGGCTGACTGGCCATCGGAGGCATTGTAGTCGGGATACTGGGGCTGTAAACTGAAGCTGGAACTGGCCAGCTAGCCTACAAAGGCATTGTAGCTAGAATACTGGGGTTGGCAACTGGAACTGGCCGGCTAGCCTGCGAAGGCGTTGTAGCTGGAATACTAGAGCTGGCAACTGGAACTGGAACTGGAACTGGGTGGCTAGCCTGCGAAGGCATTGTTGCCGGAATACTAGAGCTAGAGACTGGAACTGGAGCTGGGCCGCTAGCCTGTGAAGGTGTTGTAGCCAGAATACTGGAGCTGAAGATTGGGATTGGAGCTGGCCGGCTAGCCTGTGAAGGCATTATAGCCAGAATACTGGAGCTGGAGACTGGTGATGGCCAACCCTCATGGGTGTGTTGGCCGCCATTGTTGTGGGATGATGTCGAGGCTGTCATCGGTGAGATGTTATGTTCGACAACCTTGAAGGAGTGAGGAGTAGAGTGAAAGAGAGTTTCTCTTTTTTTTACCAGCTCTATCACCCTTACGGGTTTTCACCAGAGCTAGCCCCCTTTTACTTTTTTCGATACGCCCTTGTGGGTTTTCACACCGAGGGGTTACTCGATTTTACTTGAGGTGTCCTTTCAGATTTTCACCTCAGCTGGGTTGGTGGCAATTAAACCTACAAAAAGGAATAGTTAGCCCAGTAAACTATGTCCACATGACAATAGCTTCATGTTCTCATATATTTCATGCATTTTGGGATTTGTTTTGATTTTGTTTATTCAATTGGAAATATTAAACCATTTGAAATTTGAACTTTACACAAGGCATTCTAAAACCACGCTTAAGGACACTTAATCCGCATTTTGATTGGATTGACACGGCACGAGAAAGATACGTAATGTGGGATTTTGTTATCATCAAAATCATTCAGAGAGACTCAACAAGGGGAGCACGTCGGATTAACCCCTCATTGTGTTTATTCAAGCCGATGTCAGTCTGCGGATCTCAGACTGACTCCAGGAGTTGACTTGAACTTTCATCTCATCGTGGCCGTATAGAACCGACATGAGAAGTGTTGGGAAAGCCTTCTGGCCACTGAACGACCAACTTTGATGTTATCTGTGTCCTCAGTTTAGACACTCGGGTTTTCCACTGATACGGCCTTCGACACCTTGTTCTGAGTAATCAGAGATGCTCCTTGACCAAAGGGGGGTTCTTATCAGGTGGCGGACCACCAGGCACATTCTCGTCCTGATCGGACGATAGATGGGGGTTTGTTCGGCACGACCGAGTCGATACTGGTTTGTTGGGCAAGCCGAATGGCATTACAAGTTTGTTGTGGATTTCTTCTGACCATCATGAGGTGGAGTCCCTGACGCTCTTGTCAGGTAACCCGAGGCCTCAGTAGTCTGAGAGGACCCTTGTGTATCACTTTTTCTTCGACTTTTTACACTTTGGCGGGGCCACATTCTTTGGTCATTCAGGCGTGATCACCATTGAACATATTTCACGTGCCAACAGCCCTCCACATTGATTTTGATCAAATTGGGTTTGGACATTTGACTTGGAAAGGCATGGAGCTTGATATGGAGGATTGAGGATTTTCCCAAGAGAAATTATTTTGATCTCCTCACTTAAAGATAGAAGTGTAAGAAGGTGTAGGGAGGTTTTGGCATGTTGAAGCTTAATCATACGGAAGGAATGGCATTTGTTCCCCTAAATAAGATTGAGCAAATTGGTTTTGGTTTTGGGGAAGATAAGAAGATTGGGCTACCATGGGTGTGGAGTTCTCTTGTTGGGCCGACCAAGGATTTGGGCTTTCATTGAAGGTCGGGTAATCACCTATATAATGGGCCTACTGAGTCCATGTATGATCATCTTGAAAGGTAGGTGGTGTAAAGGAGCATGGGCCCATTGGAATGAAGTGATTTTGGATCAAGCAATAAGTTTGGTATCTTGGCCCACAATCAACCAAATGAGATGAAACTTAGCCCATTAGAAAGATTACGTCCTTGACCCAAACTCTTCTGTTGAGGTGGAAATCCAATTCACATAAGAACCCAAGGTTCTGAGCCTTTTTCTGACAGCTACGACAAAAAAGGCGTGACTGTTGGGTGAATTCGCACGTAATTAATCAAAAAATCATAACTTCATATCTAGTTGATGAAATTTCCTAAAACCAAGGCCACAAATTTTGAATGTGACATTATCTACAACTTCTCTGTTGAGGTTGAGGCCAAATACTACCTGGATGCTAAAGTTATACTCGGATTACCTCGGGCTATCGAAAGGTCATGACTGGAATGAGGGAGAATAAATGATAATCTTGCGAAAATCATAACTTGGGCTAGGAATGAGGAAATTTGATGAAACCACATCTCAAAGTTATATCTATAAGTCCTCTTCATTTCATCTGAAGAATCTCAATCCAAATCCCAACATAAGAGCACACCCACTTGCATTTATGAGTAGGTAGATGAAGGGTCGCGACTGGAATAGAGGAGAAATGACATTAATATAGAGAAAATCATAACTCATGCCAGCATTGATGAAATTCGATGAGACCATGACCTAGAGTTAGATATCGAAGTCCTCTTCATTTCATATGAAGACATCTCAGCCTACTTCCTAGCAGAAGAGTGTGTCCAATAATGTTTACGACTGGAGGTCAAAAGGTCACACCTGTTCAAACCCGAAGAGGTGCTTAGCATTAACTCCTCTTTAAAACCAGCGACCTTGGAGCTTGTTAGAGCCTTGAGGGACGTGGATAAAGCCTTAGGAGGTTTGAAAACTATATAAGGAGGTGGGTTTCAAGGGTGGTAAACCTTTAGCAACCATTCCCATAAACCCTCCATCACCTTCTAGCTTTCTTATGTGAGAAGAAAGTGAGGGACCCCGTCTCTTCATGGGCGGACCATCCGGTTCGTAGGTGGACAATCCGGTGCATGGGTGGTCGATTCGACGCATGGAGGACGATCCTACATCAACCTGGGGTCGAGGGGGAAAAAGTTTTTGGAGGATCTAGGGTGTGGATATCATCCCCAGATCATCGGTTTATCATTTCGAAGGTAGGCACTTATCCTCAAATCATAGGGGTCAATGATGCATTAAAATGATTTCAAAGTAGTTTCTATATGCCAAAGAGGGATTAAGCGCATGTGGGGTTGACTACCATGTTTATTTTCTTATTTTTACATCAAGCTATGTGCTTTTGAGAGGTTTCTTAGAATTTTACAACGCCTTTGAAAACCCAAAAACCATACCTCAACCTAACTCACACACCATGAACTTCATGAAATATGCTTGTCATACGTGCAACCAGGTGGGACACACCAGCAACCAGTGTTGACTCAATCATAATATGAGAGCCATTAAGCAAGTTTGGATCCCTAAGATTTTATTGGATAGTCTGAACTGTGACTGTAGACCCAAATTTATTTGGGTTCCAAAGAGTTCTGCTTAATGCTTTTTGTGCAAGATTGCCTAGCAACCCATCAGAACCATTGGTACATAGACAACGACTGCTCACGGCACACGATGGGAGACAAGAAGAAATTTAGTCACCTATCTAAGAAGGATGGAGGCCAAGTAAGGTATGGAGGGAAGGACAAAGGAAAGGTAATTGGCACAGGCACCGTGGGTAAGAATTCCTCCAACTCTATTGATAATGTGATGCTTGTTGAGGGTCTTGAGCATAATTTACTCAGCATAAGCCAGCTGTGTGACAAAGGCCATAAGGTATTGTTTGATGCTACTGAATGCAAAATCTTTGAGATAAATTCTGAATCTGTGCTCTTTATAGGTCATAGAGTTAATAACGTTTACATGGTAGATCTTGATGCATCCATTTCTGAATGTCTATGCTTGACTGCCAACCAACTCAGTGATGCAATACTATGGCACCAACGACTGCGACATGTTAGCTATGGGACTCTGCACAAACTGTCCAAACATGAGATAGTTAAAGGTTTGCCAAAATTGCCCGATGCAAAAGTTGGTCAGGTTTGTAAAGCATGTTCCCTAGGTAAGCAAACAAGAAAATCCTTCAATTCTAGAAGTGAGCCACTATCATCCACTCCTTTTGAATTCCTGCATATGGACTTATTCGGTCCAACAAGAACAGCTAGAATTAATGGGAAAAGATTTGGATATGCGATAGTTGATGACTTTTCCTGCTTTTCATGGATTTTCTTCCTCGTTAATAAGAATGATGCCTTTCTTGTGTTTTAAAATTTTTTCAAAAAAGTAAAGCAAGAAGACAAATTCAAAATCTCTATCATACTGTCTGATAATGGAGGAGAATTTAGAAATTCATCCTTTTCTAAACTATGTCATCAAGAAGGTCTAACACATAGATTTTTTTCTCCCAAGACCACATAGCAAAATGGCATTGTGGAGAAGAGGAACCGAACAATTGTAATGATCGCCCAGACCATATTAATTGAGAGTGAACTTCCAAGGAAGTTCTAGGCTGAAGCTGCCAACACGGCTTGCTGCATAATCAATAAGGGCACGTAGGAAGAGCAAGAATATATGAAAGGAGAAGAACTATCAAGCTTGTTGAAGAAGAAACCTCCTTCTGCGGAGCTCCTGGAGATAGTGCAAGACTGAAGATCCTCTTCCTCCAGCTGAGAAGCTTGCAAGTGACAGCAAACACCATCCCTGCACAGCTTTATTCTCCAAAGTGTTTTGCTGAGAACGCATCCACCGTCTCTATTGCAGCTTTGGTGAAGACCTAGGAGAAAGACGAAGAAGACACAGGCTTCGTCTCCTCCTGTCCAGACAGAAGCTTTCCTCTTGCATAGAGCTTCCTTGTTATATTTTATCTGGGTGTTCATACTTTTGTTTATTTTTCTTCAAAATAATCTCTCTTATCACTGTGCCCTATCTATGAGTAGGAAGACAGATGGCGTTGGTCACCGGTCTGTGGTTGTTGGGTTGTGAACCATCAAGCTATTTGGCAGTAGTGTTGTGAGAGTTTATCTCTTGGTTAGAAGCTGTGAATCAGTGGTAGTGCTATTGCAGTAGTGAAGCCTCACCGTGTTGTGTGAGAGGTGGACGTAGGTCTCTGGATAGAGACCGAACCGCCTTAAAACTTGTATTTTGTGGATTGCATCTCCTTGAGTTCTTTCACTAGATGCTTGGTAGGATCGTGGCTTATCATCATTTGATCATTTGGTTGGTATCCTTCATCCATATCTCACTTACCTAGTCTTAGCACTAGATTTAGTTTTTATTTCCGCAAAGAAGGGCAAAAAAAGGGGCTGATCTATTCACCCCTCCCCTCTAGATCCACCTATCACGACTCTACACATGGTATCAGACCTAGTCTCTCTGTATGTGGTCTAACGACCTTGAGAGAACTGGTGATATGGTGACCAAAAGTCCTCTGGCTGAAGGACATTCCATAAATAGACCTCCCTTTTTCACTGGAACCAACTATCCTTACTGGAAAAACTGCATGCAAGTTTTCATCTGAGCTCAAGATCATGAAGTCTGGCAAGTGATCAACAAGGGTCCATTTGAGCTGCCTGAAGATGAGGACACATGGACCAAGGAACAGATCAGGCAATCGACACTCAAATGGGGTGCAAAGCACATAATGCAATGTGCTCTTCATCTGATGGAGTTCTCAAGGGTGTCAACTTGTGCCACTGCAAAAGAAATGTGGGACCGTCTTGAGGTAATATATGAAGGGACACAGTAGGTACGTACTACTAAAGTAAACCTTCTTGTTACTGAATATGAGAAGTTCAGAATGAAACCTGAAGAGAGCATTTCTGATATGTATGCTAGTTTTGGTCTATTATCCACCTAATTATCCTTTTAAGGTGTAATTATCCCTAAAATCCGTAGATAAGCTAAATAATCTTCTAGAATATGGGCTAAACTTATTGGGTTTAGTTTTTAATTTATTTGGACTTTATTTATTAAGGCTAGGCTATTTAATTAACCTAGTTGGACCTTATAACCCAATGTTAAGTTATTAATTCATTTTAAGCCTTATAATTGCCAAATAAATTTTAAAAAATATCTAAATAAATTTAAAAATAAATTTAATAATTCTGGGTCACTACAATTTGTCCCTGTGTGTGGTGAGGACATCGTTCGCGTGAGGAGTCTACTCCTCGTGTGGGGATTGTGCCGGTGTATGGTTAGGACTTCATCCTCGTGAGGAGTTTGCTCCTCGTGTGGGGCTTGCCCCCGTGTCTAGCTGTAGTGACAGCGTGTGTGTGTGGTTATCCATCTTTTGGCCAAAGAGTGGAAGCCTCTCCTTATAGGGAGGGGGGTGGACGTAGGCTTGTCCTGGGACAGCCAAACCACCTAAAAAACCTTATGTTATGGTGTGCTGCATTCTATCCATTTCTCCTACCCCCATTCACTGGCTCTCCAAGCTCTTAGCTCCTTCCATTCCGCTAATTAACTCAATGATTTTGGTTCAGATCTGTACTTCATTTTTGGTTCATCGTTGTTCATCTTGATCATCGTTAAAAGCGCTCATTGTGTAAACCCGGATCTATTCACCCCCTCTAGATCCTCTCTTAACCATCCAACAGTTGGTATCAGAGCAGGTTTCCTAGAGATGTGGCCCAATGACCTAGGGAGATCTGATGGGAGTGTCCCTAGCAGCTATGTACCTGAGGGGTATGCCATCAACAATCTACCATTTTTCGATGGTACTAATTATCTATACTGGAAGAATCGAATGGAAGTTTCTCTGCGCACCCAGGATCACCAGATTTGGCTTGTAATTAGTAAAGGTCCTTTTGTCTTACCTGAGATAGATGACACCTAGACCCCGAATCAGGTCAAAAAATCCACCACTAATTAGAGCGCCATGAATATCATGGAATGCACTATCCACCCCATAGAATACTCAAGAATCTCCACTTGCAAATCCGTAAAAGAAATGTGGAATAGACTTGAGTTAATCTATGAGGGGACATATGAAGTAAGGGCCACCAATGTCAATCTGTTAACTTCTGAATATGAGATGTTCAGGATGAAGCCAGAAGAATCTATCTCTGAAATGTATGCAAGATTCGCTCAGTTAACAAACAATCTGAAACTTCTAGGGTGAAATGCAAAAGGCCCAAGAGAGAGAAATTTTTATGATTTTTGTTTATTTTAATTTTTTTTTTAGTTTTATTTTACAGGAAACTCTTTTTGATTTGTTAATTTTTTTAGATTTTTATTTTACAGACACAAACAAATGAACACACATAATGATGGCTTGACCAATTTACGTTTAGCCTAAGAGAACACACCTATCTTAGAGATCGATTAAGGAAGAAAGTGGTGAGGACACCATGCCGTCCAAGAAGAACGTGAAGACGCATAAACCCCCGATCTTCCTCCTCGACGCATGTCTTAGCACGCCCTAGTCTCACGTCCAGTCTCCTCCACGAGCGATTAGGGATGGCTAGAAAGGGTTCAGGGTTCTATTTATAAATCTAAAACATCCTAAGAGTCTTAATTCGACCTGTTTTACAAAGATAAAACATACCCCAAAAATCTTGATTTCTACTCAAATTTGGCGCCGCCTAGCATGAACTAACCCTAATTAGACTAGGGTTTCACAAGGGGAAGACCTCATCTAAGTGGATTAGGATTTAATTATGATTTTAGATCAATTTACTAAAGTTTTAGACCACTTATCCCAATTACAAATTAGGGATCTTGTTGAGATTACAAATTTTAAGAGTTTATTCCTTCTTTCAAAGCCCAATTAGACTTTTAGTATTAGTCTAATTTATCATTATAATTATTATATTTCATAATAATTATATTTTATGTCTTATAAAATTATCATTATATTATTCAAGATGCTTTATTTATTTATTTATAAGTTTCTTTTAATTTGAGTTGCTACGGAGGGTGTGGAAGCCAATGAAGGCTTTGACACTGGACTGGAAAATGAAGAACAGCGCATGAAAAAGCACGATCCACATTGATTAAACCGACATGTTTTAGTCTTGCAAAACAGTCACAACTATGTGTTTTGAATCCATGAAGCATCTGACAATAATGTCAGGATGTCTTGTTCTGCTTGTATAGAAGCTAGCGTTTGGGACATCCATATGCCTCTTTATTGCACCTATGTGTGTGTTGGGATTTTCTTTAGTTTGGTTGGAGTAGATGTGTTTTATCTGACGCTTAACTCTATTTTTTAAACATCGTTTTCCTGTGGCACCGTCTCGTTCTACCCTCGATCCTTGCCGTCATCATTGTCGTCACCTTGGCCGCCTCGTGCTCCATCGACCGCGAGAGGTGAGAGGGAGAGAGAGGGAGATAGACAGAGGAGAGAGAGAGAGAGAATGAGTGAATGGGAGGGGGCGAGGGTTTAAAGGAGTATATATTAAGCACTGGCAGAGAGCTCTTCCTCATCGGAGTAGGTTGATTATGGCGATGACTCCAATGACGAAGAGTTCCCACCCGTGGAGATAGAAACTGAGGATGCTGGGGCGTCTTCAGCTTATGAGAGTGATTACACAACTTTCAGCCCACCCCGGATGACATAGAGTGGCATTGGGCCGTCCTGTCCATTTGTAGGTGAAGGGGCCAGACCTACGAAGGCCGCCATTCCTAGCTTGAGCTTAGTGCCAGTTGAAGTAAGAGATCCTCTGCCACTTTCACTTCATAGCTCTTCTCATTATCCTTTATATTAGATGCCCGATGCATGTTGTATTCATTGTGCAGGCTAAGGTGGCGCTGCCAACCATGACCGTACAGATACCCCTCCCATCTCTGGATGTGGGTCAACTGACATTCCCGCTAGCCTTATGGCCCATTGCCCTACGATACCCCAAGGACTATATCGCGACGGTGGGCTTGGAGGGCTCAGGGGTAATTGTGGGGGCCTCTAAGCCGACTGAAGCTGTGGAATCCCAGTCGTTCGTTGCCGGTAAAGAGTTGCTCCCAGAGGAAAGGAGTCTTCCCAAAATAGAAGCGGGGGAGATTGTTGAAGGAGTGGTTGGGGCTTCTATGGCCTTAGCCATTATTACGGAGTCAGCATCTGTAGAAGCCACTCAGGCTGGGCGTGAAGAGTAGGCATCCTCCACTATTAATGTCCCTAGTGTAGTGCAAGACATGTCGTTGTCCTCTTCCGAGCCAAGCGACGACATCTGGGCCGCTGTCGACATTAGGGTGGAGTTTTAGCTTCCTGACACACCACCACTTGGTTTGCAGTCGTCGAGTGACCTAGTGTGGCAGTTCTTGGGAACCTTGCAACAGACTATGACAGCCTGTCGGGACTTAACTTATGTGCAGCTGAGGGGCTTGGTAGAGCACCTTTCCCACTGATTGCTAGCTTTCGGCTGCCCCATGGATGACTGGATGCAGTGGGTGATCTTGTTGCTGAAGTATGTAAATAGGAGGGAATTCCTCGGCCAAGAAGTAACTGATCAGCCGACGGCCCTAAGACTTGAGCGGACAGAATGCCGGACCGCTCTTGCCTCTTTGAAAGGGACCGCACAGCAAATGAGGGATGTGGCCAGTGTGTCTTCCCTGCGCCAGACTTCTTTGACAGCTAGGATAGCTGAACTTCACGCTGAACTTTCCAAGGCTGAGGTCGAACTTCAAGAAGTTGAGCAACGAGAAGTCCAGAGCGTAGAGGAGGCAGAATTGGCTGAAGGACAATCTAATCCTATTTGAGGTGCATATGCACTAATTATATTCAAAATACCCTCACCTAAGATAAATTTAATTAACATCAATCTATCCCCCAATCTATTAACTTCTACAACTATATCTTTTAAGTTTTTATCTATTATTATAGCAACACCATTTCTAAAGTTATTATTACCCGTGTACCAAATTTTATATCCATCAATATCTTTAGCTTTATATCCTTTCCACCTAGTTTCTTGTAGGCAAACTATGCTAACCCTCCCGTCCTTCATTAACTTAACCAATTCTAAACCCTTACCCGTTAAAGTACCTATATTCCAAGTAGCTAGACAGATCCTATGTTTTTGGACTAGCTTCTTTATCCGTAAACGTCCAGCCCCACACGGGAACCCTTGCCTATTTGACACCGCAATCGGACACTATTGCGGCGCGTCGCTTACGGGGAACGCCCTAGCTAGCCCTTGCACACTTATCATTCCATCCGGGTTCCGATGTAACACGTCACTTCCGGGGGACGCCCTAGCATTAGCACAAAATGTATTTAGATCAGAATTCATGTGAGAGATGTGACAAAATTTTACTGGTGGCTATCAACCTGACGCAAACCCTCCTTCTCTCTCATCCAGGCTTGGGACCGGCCATGGCAGAGTTAGACTAATATGACTATGACTACGAAAAAAATAGGAATGCATATAAGAAAAATACATAATAAAATAAAATAATTGATGATAGGCTGCCGATGGCGAGCTGATCATGCTCTTCCTCCCCAAGCCATAGAGACGTGACTAGAACACGGGGTTCCGCTGTGCGGCATCTATAGTACCCCTGTGTTGGGTCAAGATGGGCTCTGGCCCTGGTGTCCTTACCACCAATTCTGATCCAACCCAGCCAATTGGCCCGTTTTATAAACCATGCTTTTCACAATTATGAAAGTAAATAGGCTCATGATCCAGCCTTAAGCAGCTTTTCCATGCCTGATTCAGCATGAGAGCCCCAACGTTCAGCCAATCTCATGGGCAGATTGAAGTTTGTTGCTGCTTCTATGGGAAGGGTAATGATCACATGACAAGACCGAAGATTTTGGAATTCACTTATGGGGGAAGTATTTAGCTGATAGATTAAGAGGATTGTAGAACATAGAAATGTTGGGAGATGCAACAAGCATGCAATGCAGTCATACTTTCCACCTTTCAGTTCTAGCTTTTGTCAGGGGATTAACCAGTGTGATGTCTCTCATCTTTGATTTGTACTCACCAAGTCGATTGATGAATGCTAAATCTAATTTCCTCTACCAGGGTTGCTACATGTAGGGTTTGTTCGACACGACCTAGTCGCCACCGGTTTGTTGGGCAGGCCATACGGCACTACCGATTTGTTGTAGATTTCTTCTGACTATCTCGAGGTGGAGTCCCTGACGCTCTTGCCAGGTGACCTGAGGCTTCGGCAGCCCAAGAGGACCCTTCTTTGAGCTTTCTTCGACTTTCTCACATTCAGAGCGTGATTGTCATATAGTAATATTCCATGTGTCAACAAATACCCCCTGTCGTGGGTGTCCCAAGCAAGGGACAAGCAGCGCGGGGCCCACAGATGTGTTCATTTCATTAGGGCTATTAACCTTGGGGCCCACTTGATTTGACGGCCCACTGTGTGAAGGTGAGTCAGCGAACACCCATTAAACATGGGTTAGTGTTGGGATTTGACCGGCTGAGTCGGTGCGGAGGAGTGAGTCGGCGTCGAGGGAAGAGTCGGTGTGAGGGCTGCGTGGGCGAGTCGGCGCCAGGCTGGCATCAACCGGTGGGTCAGCGTGGGCTCGTGATGGCGGGGCGGTGAATCGGCGCGGGCAGGCACCGATTCATCTCCCTCGTCCCTCTTTTAAACCCTTTGCAGAGGGTTTTGAACCTGATTTCCCTGAGACGGTCGCGGCACTCCCCATTTCCATTCGGTCACGACGAACGATAGCGAGGTTCTGTTCTTCTTTCCTCTTCTTCTCTACTCGTGACGAGGGTGGCGGTGAAGCTCGTTTCTTTCTTCTCCAGTCATAGTAGCTCGATGGTGAGGGCGACTGTGACAGCTTTTTTTCTTCTAATTTTTTGGCCCCGGGGAGGTTCCTTGTAGGCTTGTCCTCGAAACTGTCACCCCCCCGGTGTCCACTTGGCCTAGGTGTATCACCTATGGCTTGTTTTTAGGGATCATTCCACCCTGGTGTGTGGATGTGCTCCCCTCTTGACTTTGGCATGCTCCCGGTTAAGGGGAGATTCTGTCGAAATTTCTTCAGAAAGTTTCCTTTAATAGGTGTGATGTCCCAGATCCTTCCGGATCCTTATTTTTGGGTCTCGGACCTACTTTTTCAGAGCATCCAACCCTATCGTGTCTGAAATTTTGTTTCGGACATCTTTCGTGTTTGGATCGACGCGATCCGGGGTCATTTCGGGGGCCCGGAGGCATTCCGCGACTTTTCCCACGTGATTTTCTGATTTCTGACCCAGTTTTCGGCGAAACCTTCGGCACGCTGTTGCGGGCGAACGTGGTCGTTCACCCTGGCGTGAGTGGTACCGTTGCGATCGGTGCGTTTTACATTATCCCCTGTCATGTGCCCTGAATAGCCACTACCCAGGTACCATCTATTGTGCATGACTGCAAGGCATTGCTGCAAAACAATTCAAGCTAGAGATTTTGGAACCCAAACACATTTGGGTACCAACATGCCATTCAATTCAGTTAAACATGATATCAATGATCTTGGAATCCAAACTTGTTTTCTATATGTGGGAGTAATGTTTTCTTTGGAATTAACTTTTGCACTTCTCCCTTCATTCAATGTATGATGTTTCAAATGTCTTGGATTGTGGAATGAATGAAAATCATTTGAAAAGTATTGAATTTTCCTCGATTATTGGACCCAAAGTGCATTGGGAGTGTTGATTGTATTTGTGAAGTGGGGTTGACCTAGTCTAGTGTGGTTCTGAACAGGACTGTTCCTGTTGGTAGGCACCGTTGACCTTTCACCTAGATGGCGTTGACCCAACCACCCATAGTTATATGAAGTTTGACTAGTTGTTCTAGAATGTGTCGACCTTCACATGTAGGTGCGTCGACCTGACCAAGGTTTTCCTACACAATAACAGTCACTATCACTATGATGTGTCGACCTCTTGTAAAAGGTGTGTCGACCTAACCAAGGTTTTCCTACCCAATATTAGTCTTTGTCACTCTGATACGTCGACCTCCTGTAAAATGTGCATCGACCTGTCCATGGTTGTCTCTGCTTTGTGCTACCACTAGGTGAAGTATGTGTCGACCCTTTAGGAATTTTCTGTTGGCTTTATTTTTGTGAGGAGCCAACCTTCCCTTTACCCTTGTCTAGTTTATTTCCTTGTTCTTTGAAATTTTTCTTCTTTTTAGTTTGAGTTGTGATGTTCTTAGTTACCTTGCTATTTGAGGTGTAAGGAACAGAGTTTGAAGCAAAGACAAAGGTGATGGTTTTCAACCCAATTTCTTTTTTCTTGGTTGGTTCATACCCTAATCCCTCTTTATTAAAACTCATTTGGGTTCCTAGAAGAGCATCTGGGTTCTCTCTTCCACTCACAAACATTTCTAAAGAACTTTGTTTGTCTTTGTTTTCATTCCTAAGATTTTCAATTTCTTTTAGGAGCTCCTCATTAGCTCACCTGGTTTCTGATGTTCAGCCTTAACCTGCTGACAAGTCAAACAATGAGCAACAAAGGCTGCAACATCTTTCTTCATACCTAGCCACCAGAACTGCTGCTTCAAATTCTGATACATCTTGGTGGTGCCTGGGTGAATTGCAAACTGGGATCCATGGGCTTCACTCAGAATTGCATTTCTCAACACAAGATAACAGATTTCATGACATACAACCCCTGAATGACAAACTCCCGCTGAAAAAAAATGCATAGACATTTAAGAAGTGGGAAAGAATTATCATAGATAACACTGATGAGTGAACAGGGATGGAGAATTCAATGAAGGTAAAGATGGGTAAGAGAAGTAAAGTAGAATGCCACATAGAAGCAAGAGAGAGACTAAGGTCAGATTTGTAGACAACCATAGGCACAGTCTCAATAGCCTCTCTTCAGACATTAGCCTTCTTCATAGAGCATAACATCTCACAGTAAACAACTTATTCCAGGGGTAGTAAGGTTGGCGTTTCCTTCATATTCATCGACCTACCAGTATAGTGAGGTCGATGTTCTTTTCACAAACGTCCACCTACTAGCTTAACAAGGATATGCACTCCAGCCAGAATGAGTCTCAGCAACAGCTCTGCACATCTCACAAGACTAACCTTGATGTTAAGCACATAGTCCTCTAAAGTGAGGTTGATGCTCCTGTCATATGCTCTGACTAGCTAGAGTACTAAGGTCGATGTTCATTCCTTATGCTTCGACCAGCTAGCATGGTAAGGTCAGTGCACCTATCATATGCATCGACCTATTGGCATAACATGGCCAGAGCATCTTGCATATGCATCGACCTGCTAGCTTATCAAGACAGACAATTTCAGCTAAGCATCAAAGAGCATTGACTCTACTAAACAAAGGTTTAGCCTTATAAAATTTTATCTAGGAGCTACTATAGAAACACTTATTCTGACAACTGAAGTAGACCAATATCTCTGACAATATTAACACTGCTCCCCCTCACTGTGTGCAGTAGTTCCAACCAAACAGTAGTCCTTTTCTCATTGTACACAGATATGCAACAATAAAATGCAAATTACAAATTTATCACTATATGCAAGTTTTGACCCTTGGTACTTGGCGGAGGCTAGCCGCTACGCATGATGTGGGTTTCCAGACAGAAATGATATGCCCTTCTCCCAGCGTACCATTTGATATACCGAAGGGTCATGCAAAAGTATGCATCTATGAATGACTAGCATGAATGACTATTTAGCATATAAATTCTCATTTGAAATTGCATGTGGCAGATAGTCAGAATTATAACAAGCATGACAAGATAGCATCATATGACATCAATGAGTTCAATCTGACTAAGCATACAATCACTCAGAGAGAATTATTCAAGCAACAGTATAACAAAAATAGAAATGGGGTTTGACTGACCTTCGCGTGCCTTGATTTTTATTTAACCCTTTTTATTTTCTGCCATTTTTCGGATGACTATAGGACACCTTACATGGCTTGGCCAAGTGACGATCAGGAGCCCCCTGACCCTCGAGTAGCCAGGCATCTCAAATACTAAGCTCGACGCTTTGTCCTGCTCAACATGTCGCTTTATCGACATGCATTTATGGGACCCCTCCTCAAGTGCCTCGAATCTTATGAAGCTCGATAAGCCATCGAGGAGGTTTACGAGGGGATTTGCGGCATGCATCAAGGAGTCAGGTTGGTTGCGAAAATTTTGCTGTGGTGGGGGTACTGGTGGGCCACTTTACAACGGTATTGCTCAGCCTGTGTCCAAAAGTGTGATCATTATCAACGGTTTGACCATTTGATTCATCAGTTGGCTTTGACGCTTGTGTCACTCACTGAGCCTTATCCTTTCGCTCGATGGGGAATTGATATCTTGGGCCCTTTTCCTACGGCCCAAGCACAGAAGAACTTTATTATTGTCGCCATCAATTACTTTACCAAGTGGATCGAGGCAGAAGCTTCTGCAAAGATAACCGAGGGAGTGGTTTGGCGTTTTGTGTGGCGATCGATCATTTGTCACTTTGGCGTCCCTCGAGTGATAACGAGCGATAATGGTTGGCAGTTCAACTACGCTTATTTTAAAAATAAGTGGCTGACCTACATATTCGCAATCGCTTCACGTCAATAGCCCACCCACAAGCTAATGGTTTGGTCGAGAATGCTAACAAAACTCTACTCAAGGGCATAAAGACCAGACTAGATAAACCTGAGGAAATCTGGCTCGAGGAATTACCTAGCATACTATGGTCCTACTACACTATTCCGAGAACTTCTACGGGTGAAACCCCATTTCAGTTGGTCTATAACACTAAGGCCATCATCCCGCTGGAGATCGGTAGCCTGTCCCTTCGGGTCATTTATTTCCAGATCGAGCTTAATGATCAAAAAACTACTGGAGAACCTCGAGCTAGCAGACGAAGTGCGTGAAGCTTTGAGGATCCGGGTGGTGGAGTATCAGCGGCGCATGGCTCGATATTACAATGCTCAGGTTTGGGATCGACAATTCCTCTCGGGGGATTTAGTCCTAAGGAAGGCCGAGTCCTCTCGACTCTTGGAGGTAGTGGGGAAGTTGGCCCCAAATTAAGAAGGTCCCTACCGAGTGGTCGAGATGCTCGAGAAAGGGGCTTATAGGCTAGCAACCTCAGAAGGCGAACCGATCCCGCAGACATGGAATGCCACTTCACTAGATAAATTTTATTTGTAAACTAGTCTAACTTGTAATCTGAATGTCATACATGCACAAGAATAAATGTGTGAGGCACAAGTACAAGTTTTATTTCATTTCAGTGCTTCTTGGTACATTGAGGCACCTGTGGCCCATACAATAAGAGATTGATGGCTTGGCGCATGCGCAAGGTAAGCAGTCTCAAAACCGAGCCATTGACTCCACCGAGTGTGGAAACTAGCTCGGGCAAGGAGGCCATAGCCATGCCCGTTACCCTCATCTTGGAGTATAGTGCCAAGAAAAGAAACAAGAAAATGCAAAAAAGAAATGCCGCGTCTATGCCTACCATGTGGAAGGGTGGTACGGGCAAGAAGAAATAGGAAAAGAAAAATAGGAGAAGAAAAAGAAAAGGTGGGGAAGTCCACCCGGAGAAAGAAGAGGGAGGGAAGGCGGACGGCGTGGAGCCCTCTCATGCCCGGGTTTGGTTCATCTACTACACGAGTGGGGGCTTCCTCCATGCAACCCAAAGTGGCCTCCCTGAGGTGTCTCGCTCTCCCAGTAGGGAGATGCAACAGAAGGCACGTCTCTTGGCCCCCCTTCCCTCACCTTAGGTGGGCGGCAACACATCTGGGGGGAAGGATCCATCTTCTATCCTCCCTTCTGTTATGTCATCCACCCAGTCGTCCTCCATTCTATTATGTTAAGATGGTCCGTCCATTCTGGCAAACTCTGAGGTCTTCATCCTCATCGGCAAACTCCATGGCTCTACAGGAACAAGAGAGGGAGAAGAAGAAAGAAGCTGGAGGGGGGCGAAGGGGTGTGTGTAGCATGACTAATGGATGGGTAGGCCAAAGCCACTCTTCATAGTCTTTTATAGGTAGAAGTTGAGGCCGTGCCCCTCCTCCACGTCGGTGCCCCTTGCCTTAACTGCCCCCTCCCCTGAAGAGACATGAGCGGACCTCAAAAAGCTACGTGCGGATTCCCCAAGGAGCAGTTCCTCCTAGCCTCTCGAACTCACCGTGGGGAATATGCGAAATATGTGCTCCTTAAATGCCTAGGGATGTGAACGGACGTGAGCGCCGCACCTAGGATTTTGTACCAGCGAAATTGAGCCCTAAACACAGAACTCCGATCCTTTGGCGGGAGAATCATATGAAGATACTATCTGTTGACGTATGCAGATATGATAGATAAACACTTGGTCAAAGATTTAGTGAGTCATTTCCTTTTTGCAGAACATTTCTTTTCATAAAATAGTAAAGGAAGGAAGGTACAAAGATAACAACGGGAAAAGAAAGAAGGCCAAAAAGCCAAGTACAAGTGGATCTCAGTCTACTGAGATCAGAGCGGAAGATTGAGGAATGGACTGTCTTTTAGGAGGATCAGAAGCTAGAGGGTCCTCGGTGTCTCGCACCACCTCGATGATGGGAGGTTGTGCACGCTTGGCCCCCTCAAAAGCCACTAGCTCGGGCACTGACCCTACCTGTGTGGGAACTGCCTCGACCGTGTGGTCCCTTAGGGTGATCAGGAGCGGGTGTTTCTTCCTCCATAGCATCGGGTAGGCCCTCGCTCTCTTCATCTGAAGCACTAGACTTGGGCGTAGATGGAGGGGTCGAGCTTTCTTCGTCTGAGTCATATCGCAGCCTGGGCTCAAAAATAAGTTCATCGAGAACTTGGTCCTGGGCTAGGCATACTGCTTATTTGAACCCTTGCGCAAAGCATTTCCTCAGCCCGTGCCCGTGGCCTGGTCCGTAGTAGGTGAAGGCGGTCTTCTTCAGAGCCTCTTGGTATTCTTCCAAGGCGAGATACTGTACGGATTCCCCAAGGCCAAGTTTGGATTGCACAACGAAAAATAAAATTAATCTCAAACCCTGGCCCCTTGGAATCCAAGAACCGTGCCATGATCGATGCAATCAAAAATTATTCAACCCCAGAATAGGGTTGCAGATCTTTACCATGCGCGGAACAACGTTGTCCACAATGCCTGATACAAGTTTTCTCGAATGCAGAGCCGTACAAATGTCCGACCTCTAGAGTAGTAGATCTACAAGGATCCTCGTGCTGTGACGGTGCTTGCTTGTTCTTTTTCTCCCCGTGTGCACGAACTACGGATGTCCAAGATCCTATTCCTCCTTTCCCAAGGTGCTTTATTCTTCTTCTCTTGAGAAAGAGAGAGAGAGAGAGAGAGAGAGAGAGCCGAGAGAGAGAGAGAGAGGAATAGCATGCAAGAGAGAAGGGGGTGGGAGAAAAGAATGGTGGCTGCAGGTTTTCTATGCCATTTGCTTGGTGTAAAGAAAACCCATCATGAGATACATATATAAGTGTATTAGGTCCTTTCCAAAAGGACCTCCAATAATGAGCCAAGGGTTCTATTTATAGACCCTTGAAACCCTAGCTCGGATTGAGGGCTCTTGAGTGGGAATTAGCTTTGGATTGTTTTGAATAAAACAAAGATAATATTCCCAGCTGTAAATAGGATCAAATGGTGCCCAATTTGGCTTAAAATCCGCGGAGAAATCCATGGATGAAGCAACTAGTTTGACCACAGATAGAGAGAGAAATCACCTATTGGTGCAAGAATCTCGGCTGATAGAAATGGTCCATCGACAGATCGCCAGATAACTGAGCGGCCCATTGACCGACTGCTATTCCTCTGGGCATTAGAAAAATAGAAAATAAGATAAATACATCCATTTATCCAAAGACCAAGTCAGATGAGAATTCCCGCCAAGTGGAAATGGTCTTCCAATGGACTGCTACCTTTATGGAACGGTCTATTACGAGATCATTTATAAAAATAACACGTCAACGCAGGAAAGGCCAGGTTGACGCAGGTTCTTCGGCCAAGAAAAAAAATAGTCTTATGATAGACCGCCACCTTTATGAAACGGCTTATCGTAGGATCGTTATTAAGGTGGTCGTTTGAAATGAAGATAAATAAGAGATAAATATGCACACTCAGCCCAAGAACCTAGCCAAATCAAGTTTCATTGGACCCAAACTCGAGGAAGCACGAGAGCAAGCCCAGCCATGGGGAAGACACCCATAAAATAGGCCCGTAAAATCATCTAGAAATAGCCCAATAAATGATGGACAACTTGGGTCATCATAAATAAAGGTAAAAAGATAACCCAACTTAAAGGTATAAAATGGGTGTTAACAGATGCCTCTCCTTAGCATCCTCTTTGCAAGGGAGGGAGCGGAGGCGAAATAAGAACATGAAGATGAAGCGAAAACGTAGCGGAGCGGACTAAAAAGTAGTGTTAAGGTAAACGACACCCATTCTTCACCAACAAGCGATAGGAATCTTCCGAAAAACTCTAAACCAATCGCAAGGAATGATCAGACCAAAACGACACCAGCCTGTAGAAACTAACTAAATAAACAGAAGGCGAAAACATGACCAACCTCATCAGGAGACACAATCCACAACTAATGAGGGGATCAGAACAAGCAACAAAAGAAAGTAAAGAGGAAGTAGACTAAACTCCAGACAAGGACTCTTAGTCAACCAAACCAGGTGAACAGACCAGAGAAAACCTTCTAATTTTGAGTGGAATAGTTTTCCTTACCCAAAATCATGGGCGTACGATTATCCACCATTAATGAGACACTTTAGACAGATCATGGGATGTGGATGCGATTTTCAGGGTTTAAATGGGTCCTCTCGATGCTAGAGAGGTCAGGGACTGATTTTCTCTTATTTTCCTCTTCACGTGGGTGTGAACGGGACATGGAATGGGGTTTTCTATAGTGTTCATCATTTTCACACTCGGAACGAGGTAGCGGTCCTTCCAAGGACCGCCACTTGATGGGGCGACCTCATGGAGACTGCCAAGGGTCCCTTATGTCAGTTCGAGGGTTGCAGTCTCACGATGGACCACCACCGAGCTTAGCGATCTCAAGGAGACCGCTAATCAGTGCCTAGCGGTCAAGGTATGACCATTTTTCTGTTTCTTGGTCGTTCAGGTTCGGGTAGGGTAGCGGCCTTGCGATTGACCGCCACCCGATGGCTAGCAGTCAGGCCAAGGATCACCACCGTGCTTGGCGGTGTGGGAGGTGACCGCCTTCGTCCCGAGTGTCTCCAGGGCTTTGTGGTCCTGGCTGGACCGCTAGGCCAGGCCTTGCGGTCCTGCGAGGGCCGCCAGGCGCTATGACGGCTCAGAGAGGACCGCCACTTGGTTTTCATGCTAGCCATGTCTGTTTCACATTGTGTTGGCCTCCAGTCGACCCGGTTGTGACCCAGTGGTCGACCTTTGGTCTCGTGACCTTGGATTCTATGACCGTGTTTTTTGGTGTCTGGAGATATCGAGTTATCTCGATTAGCGTGCCGGTGGGTCTTGGGGGTCCGAGTGACCCCACGTGTTCCGGGCTTTCATGATTTTACTAGATCGAGTCATCATGAGTCGGTATGTGTGCGGAGGGTCTTCCCCGCACGACGTGAGTTTCTCTGAAAAAGTGGTTTCTGAGTGAGCCATATGTGTGGCCTCAGACTATGAGTCCAGTCAACCAGCCTAGGACTGGAGGTTTTTCGTGTGCCCCTTGGATGAGGGATCAACTCGGCGGCTTGTGAGCTGCCTTGGAAATCATGTTACCATGGTTTCAGACCTAGGGATTAGGCCAGATTGACGGTGCTGTGTCATCACGTGCAGCGATCTTGACCCGAGTCTCGTGACTCAAGGACCGTTGGGATTATTTGGTCTAGTGGGCTATCCAGAGTCGATCTGGTGGCCACGAGACACCTACTAATTCACGTTACTCGAGATGGGTGCGTGCGTGATTTCCAGTGTTCACGTTTAGTGAGCCCCCACTAGTCGTAGCTTTCTTGCGTACGCGTGTGCGGACCCACTTGGGAGTGATGGAGAGTGTGACCCGAGTGAGATAATTTTTAGGCTGGTTACCATAGGACCCAACGCCCACATCCCCCTGGGGTGCGCCGGTCTTATTTATCGGGAAGAAGAATGGATCTCTCAGACTATGCATTGATTACCAGTAGTTAAATTAACTCACCATCAAAAATAAGTACCCATTGTCGTGTATTAACAAGTTGTTCGACCAGATCTCCGGTGCAGAGTATTTCTCCAAGATTGACCTCAAATGTGGCTATCATCAATTGAGAATTAAGGAGGTGGACATTCACAAGATGGCTTTCCGTAGTAGATATAGACATTACGAATTTGTAGTTATGTCATTCAGGTTAACCAATGTCCCTGTAACATTTATGTAACTCATGAATAATATTTTCAGGCCATATCTTGACCGATTTGTGGTTGTATTCATTGATGACATTCTTATATATTCCAGGACAAAGGAAGAACATGAGGAACATCTAAGAATATCATTGTAAATGAGAAGGGAATATCAACTATATGCATTGTTAAACAAATGTAAGTTCTAGCTTAAGGAAGTGTCTTTCCTTGGCCACGTTATCTCCAAAGAAGGCATCATCGTGGATCCCGCTAAGTTAGAAGCTGTCAAGAATTGGAGCCGACCAATGACAATATCTGAGATTCGAAGTTTCTTTGATCTGGCTGGTTATTTTTGACAGTTCATCAAGAATTTTTTCAAAATCGCCATTCCTCTAACTAGACTTACTAGAAAGGAAAATACGTTTGTGTGGACCATGTAGTGTGAGGAGAGTTTCTTGACTCTCACGGAACATCTAACCACTGCACCTATTCTAGCACTGCCTATCGAAGGTGACAGGTTTGAAGTATACACAGATGCAACAGGCATTGGCGTCGAGTGCGTTCTTTTGCAAAATGGCAAAGTGATTTGCTATCTCTCAAGACAACTAAAGTGGCACGAGGAGAAGTATCCAGTTCATGATCTGGAGCTAGCTACCATTATATTTGCTCTGAAAATCTGGTGTCATTATCTTTATGGGGAAAAGTTTACAGTGTATTCAGACCAGAAAAGTCTGAAATATCTTTTTTTGCAAAAGGAGCTAAATATGAGGCAAAGGCGATGGTTGGAGTATCTCAAAGATTTTCATTTCGACATTCAATGCCATCCAGGCAAGGCAAATATTGTAGCCAATGCACCTAGCAGAAAACCAATAGGAATGTTATCAAGCCTCATGAAAGGTATGACTAATCTCATTGTTAAATTTCTCCAGTTAAATCTAGATATTAGTGAAGAAGAAGAAAGTTGTTTTATTGCCAATATCCAGTCACAACGTACATTAATAGAAGTCTTATACGCTTGCATGTGACTAACCTTAATACAATGAATAAAGACATGATAAACAGAACGTCATGTAGCAAACACACATATGCATAAGATACATATTGAATCATGTAGCAAACAGCAAACACATATTGACTCATGGTGTTTGCTATCATCAAAACAAAGGGACACAACAATCTCCCCCTTTTTGATGATGGCAACACTATGAGTCATATGCAACACTAAGCAACACAATGAGCAGGCAACAGACATGATTAGCTATGACTCACAAATTTTCTCCCCCTTTGACAAGATCAAAAAGATATAGGAGAACATGAAAAAACATAAGAATTTCCAAATGTAAGAGTAGTGCTCAATAGACCAGAATAGAACAGATAAATCCAAGTGATATCGACTTAGACCAATGGAGGCGTAGACATGTATGCGTAGATAATCTCCCCCTTTGACTTCAAACGAGCAAGTCATAGTGCCTTACTCCCCCTTAAAACAGAAAGATCAGAGGAATAGGAGTAGAACAAAGTCATCAGACGTACAGAGTTAACCCTGATACCAATTGTTAAGGAATGCGATATCAACAGAAACACAGGAGCGCAATCATAGAAACTAAGCACAAGTTTTTGACTGGATTGCCAATGAAAGGATAAGACAGAAAGGTTTTCAATAGGATACGAACTTCACAAATCTTAATAGAACAATTTTAGATTCTTCTATTATAAGAGATTATGAATGGGTCTAAACTGACCAGCATGGTTTAAGCATGATGTATGCAGAGTTTGTCAATGAAATTTAATACTCATATCTGAAATCAAGTTTGTAATAAAGATGAACTAATTGCTCATATGACATTCTTATTTAACCCCCTTGAATCTTACTCATTCAAATTCAATGACTCCTGTAGGAGTTACACAATACAATATTGAGATTAAATAAATATGAATGTATCTGAACTTATTCTTGATTACATGATTTTTCAGAAGTTTCTTTTGTACAGCAACTTATTTTTCAATGAGCAAGATTGGTTAAATCAACACCTTTTTATGTGAGGCACAACACGTCTTAGGTGAAGTGACCCAGTTACTCAGTGTTATAACCGTATTGCTTCTCAATGAGAGAACAGAGTTAGCAATGTGAGTGTCTTTTTACAAGAGGAAACACCTTGATTAGAGGCCAGAATCCCCAGTTACTTAACACAACCATGTCATTGCTCTGCCAGATTTTCAATCATTTCTACAGCAAAGGTAACTAAGGCACTTCATGACATGGGTTTGCTCCATTTCTTTGATAGAGGACTTGTATGCTATGAAGTAGCAGAGAGAGGGGAGTGGTTCTCAAGCTTGATTTTGAAAAGGCAAATGATAGAGCAAAAATTGGAATTGTCTCCTTCAGGTGCTTGCTAAGATAGGCTTTCATCACTCTTGGATTTCCTGGATACGGGAGTGTATCTCTTTCGCTTCCTCCGTAGTGCTCATTAATGGGAAGCCTTATGCTTACTTCTCCAGTAGGAGACGACTCCAGTAGGGGGATCCTTTATCTCCACTTTTGTTTGTTTTAGTGGCTCAGATTTTAAGTAGGATGTGGATTAGAGCGAAGGAGGCAGGAGTGATTCGAGGTTTCCAGGTCAGTCACTCCAACAGCAGCATCACCCACTTTCAATATGCCGATGACACTGTCCTCTTTCTAGCAGACGAGGAGCACCAGTTGGTTGATACCAGATTGATGCTTGAGATGGTACAGGATACCAGTGGACTCAAGGTGAACTATGGCAAGAGTCACATCGCGGGGATCAACATGAAGGAGTCAGCTCTTAGGCGGGTAGCTTCTACTTTGGGTGTTAAATTGGGGAGTTTTCTTTCTTTTATTTGGGCCTTCCTTTGTCTCTAGGGTCGCTCCATTATAGGGATTGACAGGTGGTGGTACAAAGATATGAGTTCATGCTTTTGTAGGTTGGAAGGCTAGGCTTCTCTCATATGGAGGGCGCTTGATTCTTTGTAGATCTGTGCTTGACAGTTTGCCGATCTACTTTCTCTCTTTTTTCAAAATTTCGAAGACGGTGGCCAAGAAATTGGAATTTATTTAAATTAGATTTTTCTGGCATGACAGTGAAAGTAATTGTAGGAGATGACATGGCATCGCTTGGGGCAGAGTTTGCAAGAGCAAAGAAGTAGGAGGTGTGGGCATCAAGAATATTAGAGACTTCAACTTGGCCTTATTATACAAGCGGCTATGGAGGCTTGGGGTGGAAGATGGAGGATTATGAACACAACTGATCAGACAGAGGTGTTGTATAGCTCATCATGAGTGTGGGATTTGATCTCATCTCATATGTTCAATGTCTCCCCCATTTGGAGCGGCAACCTTCAATGTGTTGACTTCATCAAAGCCAGTGTTCGACTCAGCCTGAGTAATGGTGAGAGGCATTCATTCTGGCAGGATAGGTGGTGTGGTGATTTTAGACTAGCGGAGGCCTTTCCGTCCTTATATGCTATTGCGGGTGCACTGTTAGCTTCTGTGGTTCAGTCCTTTGATGTGCAGTTGGCGGGTCATTACTGAGGAGATGGACCAGCTGGAACAGACTATGCCCCCCTCTCCCTCCTCCTGCTCCTCTCCCTCCTCCTCACTCTGCATACTCTCCCTTGCAGCCCTCTTATGTGATTTCTCCACCTTCCCCTCCCTAGCCAAAACAATATTCCACCTCTTCTAAACCTTGATGAAAAGCCCCCTGATATCCTTATCCACCCCCTCAAAAGAGAGTCACATGTTGTCCACCAACTCCCTCATATATGCCTCCGTCAACTTCTCCACTATGCCCGTCGGCTCCCTCACCACCTCCTTGGGCAACCTAATGCTGTCCTCAACCTGCTCTTCTTTGGAATCAGCCTCCCCCGGTCCGGGTGTGTCTAGGACAGCTTCATCTTCTACTGTCGGTGAAGTCCACCCCAGTTCCAGCATAGCTTGCTTTCACTGGTTCTGTGTGGAAATGCCGGCCGCAGCAACAACCAGACCATGGTTCAGAGCATGCGCCTTCTGGATCTGCAGGCCTGGTGGAACAGGCCGGGTTGACACTGTATTTTCGCCACCCCACATTATCAACTCCAACAGTAGCATCTGGGGAAGGATGCCTGACGGTGGCCCAGCACCTGGGAGGTCGGCCCCCTGTAGGCCCTACACGGAGGGGAGTGAGTGTTCTGCATCGGAACTCAGCTGGAACGCCCCTTGGAGAACCCCTGCAGGACGCTCGATCCGCCTTCCTCTGGTTGGGCCAGACTTGACGGAGGATAGTTGGCCTCTGGCTGCCTCTTCCCTACATTCGCCGCTGCCGGAGAAACCCCAAATGGGTCATGGCCGAGGATGGAGTCGCCTGCGACGGCCAGCGACTGGAGTCGAGGCTGGAGCCCGAGGCAGTGTCACAATTCCTCGCCACCAAGAGCTGCAAGCCAACTCTGTGCGAAGCAGGGCCAATCGGGCTGCAGGGGAGGACGCTGCTGGTTCTACCCAACCCGATACGCAGTTCGGGTGCGGAGCCGGGTAAGTTATACCCACACAATGAGAGGAACACAACCTTATTATCAAACACCCCCAAACCCCCCTCTTCCATCTTGTACATGGATGGATCCCTGGGGGGAACTTCCCAACTGACACGACAGTTCTCTTCTTAAAGATCCAGTTTATTTTCATCTTATCCTCTGGACAAAATGCCTACAACACCTGTTTATTTCTGGGCATAATGAATTTCATGTAGAGGCAATACAGTAAGGCCCATGTTCTACTTGATAATACATGGTCACCTTTTCTTAGTCTTTCCTTTTGTTCCTAGTTCTAGAAGAGAGTACTTTCCTCAGACTATGTAAGGGGCTTATCAGATCTCCTGGTTGTTAATTCAGACTGTTTTAGAAATTCTGTTCACGACAACTTCTTTAGTTCCCGCAATTTAATTAGCTACTGTAGAATCCAAAAAATTGGGGTAGATCCATTCACCCCCTCTCTGGATCTTAGTCGTACACACTTCTGCTAGCACCACTCCACTAACACTGGTTTTAGCGCACTAACAGGTACCCCGCAATCGAGAAACTCGTGCTAGTATTGGTAACCTCGGCCAAGTGCCTCCGGCCTTACTTCCAAGGACACTCTATCATGGTGCTGACTAGCGAGCCCCTGAAGAAGATTTTGGCCCATTCTAAAGCTTCAGGTGGCCTTGTCAAATGGGCCATACTCCTCCAGGCCTACGACATCTCCTACCGGCCCTGCACAGTCATCAAGGGATAGGCCCTCGCGGACTTCATCCTAAAAAACACTGCCCCGACTGAAGAAGTGTTTCTGCCAACGACGGGCCCCACCTGGGACCTCTTCGCTGACGGGTCCTCCAACTCGGCTGGCTGCGGAGCCAGCATTCTCCTCTGATCCCCCGAAGGAGCAGAACTACAATACGCCCTAAAATTCAATTTCTCGGTGCTCTCTTATGAAAGAAAAATCCTCCAAAAATGATGGCAGGTGCCGGCGGCAGGCTTGTCTTAATGCCATTCTGGAAGACGAAGCACCCAAGGATGATGGGTTAATGGAAGGTACCATTCAAATTTATTCCTATCTTGCTTTTATACTATTTGATACTGGGACTTCTCATTCCTTTATATCTACTGTTTTTGCAAAAACCCTACAAGTTTCACCCATTCCCCTACCTTCGGACCTAGCTATCACAACACCCTTAGGTCCTGGAACCAAACTGACAACCCACTACCCAATTAGTGAGGTAACTATTGAAGGCCACAATCTTCCCATAAATCTCGTATGCCTTGATATGGAAGGCTACGATGCCATCTTAGGTGTAGATTGGCTTGTTGATCACTATGCCAGTATCAACTGTTGCAATAGGAGAATTGCTTTCCACAAACCAGATTCTCCACGATTTTTCTTCCTTGGCATCAAATATCGGAAGCATCTTGTCCTTATTTCTTCTTTTCACGTCTGTAAACTTATCTCGCAAGGTTGTGAAACTTTTCTTACTTCTGTAATTATTACCGAATCTAAGGAAATCATTCTAGAAGAAATCCCCATTGTACGAGAGTTCCATGATGTCTTTCCATCTGAATTGCCTGGCTTACCGCCCGAAAGGGACGTAAATATTTCCATTAAACTCATAATTTGTTATGTACCCCCTCAGCAAAACCCTTCCAACCCTTCAGGGGCCTCCCCAGCCACTTGGGTGGCTTCCCCAATTCTTGGTATTGGTATATCGATGTTATCGATATATCGGTATCCGGATCTCTGAGTCATTACAGTTGGTATCAGAGCAGAGTTGAGGATTTATATAAGGAATTGAAATGTGTAATTGTCCAGAGCAAGTCCATTTGAGTCGTCTATTGCTGGCTTAGGATGTTTTTTACATTATTGATGGATTTCTTGTTATTGTGTGTGTTTTCTAACTTCAATATGCCGCCTCGTAGGAGAGGCCATGGACGAGGTCGAAGTCTTGCTCCACGGGAGGGAAGTAGTGCCTCATTACCTCCAGTGATTGTTCTGGATCAAGCTCAAGCAGTTCCCGTTCCTGCTCCTCAAGAGGATGTGCCTGGTGACCTTGGTCGAGCACTTAAAGAATTTTTGCTATTCCACCCGCCATCGTATGAGGGTCAGGCAGATCTAGATGTAGCCAGACTTTGGCTGGATGCTACCGAGTGCGTATTCCGATCTATGGAGTGCGCAGAGGATGAGAAAGTGATGCTTGCTTCTTTCCAACTTTAGGGTGCAACACTTACATGGTGGACTACAGAATGGGAAGTCGCTTTCCGTTCCCATCCGCTCCGACAGATCACCTGGGTAGAGTTTGTTGCGACCTTCAAGCGTACGTTCAGCCCTACCTATCTCTGGATGAACAAGATGCGTCAGTTTATGGAATTGGTGCAAGGTGGGATGTCTGTGCTGGAATATCAAAATAGATTCATGGAATTGGGCCGGTATGCGCCCCATATTCTAGCAAATGAAGCCCTGAAGACTGAGCATTTTCTTTGTGGCTTGAGACTAGATTTGAGGCAACATTTAATTGCAACTCGGGTGGCTAAGATGAATGCAACTTATTAAGCAGTCGCAGCGTTAGAGCTGTACATGGCGAGACCTCAAGGCTTTTCTCAAGTGGCGTCAGTTCAGCCGATGGTTCAACTTCAGCCAAGTTATCAGCCTTCTGTGCTTGGAGTTCCTCCTATAGTACTTGCTGTGAGTGGTGCTTCTTCCTTCAAGCTTAAGTTCAAGAAATTTAAGAAGTCGAAGAAGAGATTCGTGGAACAGGTATCTTCAGGAACTGTGCAGTAGCCAGCCCCTTCTCAGCAGTAGCAGAGACTAGTGATGGGACCTCTGAGGCAGTGTATGAGATGTGGTGGTAGTCACCCAGGCAAGCCCTATTCCTTGCCAGTGGTCTGCTATTGTTGTCACGGTGACCGCTCGGGAGTGGCCTTAAAGCACTTTAGTAGCCCATTAAGCCTTTTTAAATACTTAATAATTATATTTAATTCTAGCAAATTCCTAGAAAGTTCTCGGGCGTTACATTAAAAATGTCGAGGCAACATTCCAAAGGTTGGTAAATCAGATATGTGAAGACTAGACCAGAAGAAACGTGGAAGTCTACATCGATGACATGTTGGCCAAGTCCCCAAAGGCTGAAGACCATTTTGCCGATTTGATGAAAACTTTTAAAGCACTCCAGAAATATAACACGAAGTTTAACCCTGCCAAGTGTGCTTTCAGGGTTAAGTTAGAAAAATTCCTGGGTTTCTTAGTTACCCCTTGGGGTATCGAAGTGAACCCTGAGAAAATCCAAGCAATCCTAGATATGAGGAGACCACGGAGCATCAAGGATGTACAATGCCTAACTGGGCAGGTTGTCACGCTTAATCGCTTCATGTCCCAAGTCGTGGAGTGTTGTCTTCCATTCTTCAAGCTGTTAAAAGGACCGAAGGTGGCCGCCCTAACCTTCTCCTAGTCCAATGAGTGCGAGAAGGCCTTCATCCAGCTAAAGTAGTTCCTAATGGCACCACCCATACTTTCGAAGCCTACCCCAGGAGAAACCCTTTATCTCTACCTCTCGACGACACCTCCTACCGTCAGCTCCGTATTGGTTTGAGAGGATCAGGGGGTTCAAAGGCCGGCCTACTATGTTAGCAAGGTGCTCCTAGACACTAAGAAAAGGTACCCCACAGTCGAGAAATTCGTTCTAGCATTGGTGACCTCGGCCAAACGACTTTGTCTCTATTTCCAAGGGCACAATATCATAGTTCTTACCAACAAACCCCTAAAGTAGATTCTAACCCACCCTAAGGCTTCTGGTTGACTTGTGAAGGGGGCAATTGTGTTAGGGGTGTTCGACATCTCCTACCGTCCCCGCACTGCCATCAAGGGCCAGGCACTTGCTGACTTTATTGCAGAGTATACGACCCATCCCGAGGATCCTACGCCAACTCCTATCGGGCCGACCTGGGAACCTTTCGTTGATGGGTCCTCTTGCTCGGCTGACAGTGGCAAGGGAGTTATTCTAAGTTCCCCTGAGGGAATAGAGTTGTAGTATGTCCTTAAATTCAACTTTGTGGCATGTTGGCTCATGAGAAGTCTCTTTTGGTTTTCCTAGCGGCGGTAACACACACTTGCCATTTACGGAAGGCTGAGATAGGTTGACTTGGCACGCAAGGATTCTGGGGGTATTGAAAAGAAGGTGAAAAGAACGATAGGAATGCATAGGCAAGAATGGCGTATGGTTAATCATTTTGGAAGACTGGGACAAGGATGACTAGATGGAATTATTGTATCCCCTAGTTTTGATGATGACATACTATGGATCATTAAGGCTGAACTGATTGATCAGATCCAAAACTTGATACATGTGTTTTAATAGGAAAGATTAAAGCAGACATAGCTTCAAGTCTTGAACACATCAGGTCGATGCATCAAAGAAAGAGAGTCGACATTGAAGAACAAATTCTATATACATTAGTTTATATTTAAAGGTTTTGAGCACAGCAGTGTCGAGGCAATGAAAATAAGCCTCGATGCAATTCTAGTCACAGAAGCCAATCTTAAAACCTTGTCGTTAGTGAATCATCGAAGCCACAAGGCAGTGCATCGACGCACTAAGCTCAGTCCTCATCGAGTGCATCGACGCATCAAAGAGTTGGACCGACGCATCAAGAATAAAACTAGTCATCAAGTCACACTACGTCAAAGCACCAAGTAGCTACATCGACGCATCAAGTATGAAGCCAGAGTTTGAAGTCTATTTATTCAATAAGTGCCTCGATGCATCTGAGGAGTGCATCGACGGACTCAGCTCGGAACCAATGATTAGAAGCCAACAAGGTCGAAGCAGCAAACTGAAGATCCGATGCAATAGGATATGAACATTATGACGCTACACCCTACCTCGACCCGGCGACATTGTGCCTCGACCTACTTCCTCTTAGATAATTAGCTCGTGATCAATTGAAGCGAATCACGTGTCGGTGCTCCAGAAACCTTGGCGCGAGATTCCTTTCCACGTGGCTAATTTCTGGAAGTTTCAGATGGGCAGAATATTCCTATTCCACTTGGACCAATGATAAAATTTTATTTTTGGATCAAATTATTAGAAAAGGGTAATTCTTTGCTGACATAAATACTCATTTGTCATCTCCGGAAGAAAAAGGGAGAACAACAGAAGGTGAGAACTGAGGAGAATAGAAGAGAGAGCGGGAGAACTAAGAGAAAAGTGAGAGAGCTTCAGTCGAAGAAAAAGAGAAGAGAAGGAAGAAGAAAAAGTGAGAGAGCAGTGATCGCAGAGAGCTCCCAGTTCAGAAAAAGATAGAGCAAGAAAATAGAGCTCCGAATTTCATTCAAGTGCTTCTATTGAAGCTACAGATTTTTGTTCTCGTCATTTTATCTTTATTGTGTTGTTCTGTCCAGTGTCTTTCTTCTTGTTTTGCTATTTTTCTTCTCCATTTTATCTTATGTTGTTACCTTGTGGTGCTTCTTGCATGCAAGATGTTTGCACACAGTGTTGTCTTTGTATGGTCTGCTCTGAGAAACTAGGGTGTGCCTTCTGAGCAATCAGAAGAAGGGAGATTTGTTCTCCGGGTTTCCTCTGTGCTTTAAAGGAAGAGAGGACTGGTCCTCTGGTTGTGGGCAACTGGGCGTTACTCACGGTTCCTTCTGAGAAATCAGAAGAAAGGAGGTTTGATCCTCTAGGTATTGCATTGTGCAGTAGGGTCGGTCTCTACTGGAATCAGGATCGACGTTCAAGTGATTTGTCTCCCTTGGTGTCAAACTGTGGAATCAGCCGTTATCGCAAATTGAGTCCGTTGTTTGCTTTGTTTAAGCAAGGAAGCCTCACTCCGAGGGAGTGAAGGGTGGATGTAGATTACGGGTAGTAATCGAACCACCTAAAAAATTGCTTGTCTGCTTTGTGGTATGTGTTCTTATATGTCAATTGTAATTGTTCACAACCAAGACGTATATCAAAAGACGTGGTGGGAAGGATAGGTTACGCCTATCTGGAACATCGCCCCTTGCGTGAGGAGATCCTTAGGTCAAACCTCCACCTAGTATTGCTCCCGGTTTGTGATTAATTAGCAATTCACAGTTCTGATTGCCTGCTAGTTTGAGTTTCGTTCATCTTCTATCACACTGCATTCTTTATTGCTTATGTGTTTGTGCTGCTTGCTTGGTTGCCTGAACTGATCGATGTGGTGAATTGTTCTACTTTCAGTGCTAGATCTAAGAGCAGTGCTTGAGAGTTTTTTTATAATGCCCTGGATTTTTTTTGAATATTTTTTGGATTACTTTTGCGGGTCCCGGATTGAGTTTAGCGGTTTCCGCGTGTTTTTACAGGTCGGGCCTTTAGAATACTGTGCAGGGTGAACCATTACGTTCTCCGACTCTAGAACGGTACCGCTGCGTTGTGCGTCTTCTGAGGATCACGGAGGTAATTTTTTCGTATTTTTTTAAATTTATTAAATTTTTAGATTTTCTTCGCCTGATCCGCGGCGCCGTACTCGCGCAACCGGTCCCTGTCAATCGTCCGTTCGGCCGATTGGCGGGGGCCGGTTACGTCTGCCACTGTTGCCCGTGTCGCACCAACCGGGTGCGCGGGAAGCAGGAGGGCAGAACACCGATGCGTACCTTCGCAGCGGCCGCACTACTCGCCGCGGTCGGACTGACTGTCGGCTACGTCACCGCCGACTACGCCACCCGGCCCGCGGCCGTCGAGGCCGCCCCGTCCGTCACGGTCGCGTTCCTTGACGCCGAGTTTGCCCCGGCGAAGGACTGCGCCTACTACGAGGCCGACCCCGTGTGGTGGGTCGAGCTGGTCGTCACCGAGGTAGCGAAGCAACGCGGGATCGCCCTCGACGCGTGGGCCGTGTCCGAGTACGCGGCCGCGCACTGCGGGATCGAGGTCTGACCGCGATGACTGGACTCATGACCGCGGTCGCCGCGGCGCTCGACACCCCCGAGGGCCCCGCGAAGGCGTCCGCCATCGTCACCTGGCGCCCCGACCGGCCCGCACTGATCACCTTCGACATCGCGACGCACGCGAACCGCCAGGCGTGGACGTTCAGCCGCGACCTCGTCGCCGCCGCGCTCACGAACCCGGGCGAACACGGCGAGGGCGACGTCGTCGTCAAGGCCGAGGGCCTGGTCCTGTTCCTCCTCCTGTCCGGTGTCGACGAGCCCACGGGCGAGTGGACGAAGGTGCAGATCCGCATGCCCCGCGGCGCGGTGGCGTGGCTGGTCGAGCAGTCGAACCAGCTCGTCGCCCCCGGGTCGGAGGCGGAGATCGCCGCGATCACCGCGGAGATCGACGCCGACCTGGAGTCCCTCCTCGCCGACGGGGGTGCGGAGTGAACGCGGACGAGGTGCGCGCCCACGTCGAGGCGCTGCGGGTCGACTTCTCCGAGGCCGCGTACCGCGAGGCCGTCGTGGCCGCCCTGGTTGGGGCGTGGGACATGGACCCCGAGGACGTCGAAGAGATCTTCATGCCCGGCATCGACAACCAGGTCCGGGCCACGTTCGGCCACGACGGATGGCTGCGGTGGGTCCGATGACCGACACCGACCGACTGCTGTGCCTGAACATCGCCGCGTGGGCGATCTGCCTCCTGGCCGCCCTCGCGGTGTCGAGGTGGGACCGATGACGAACAAACCCAAGCAGCGCGGGACCGCGTTCGAGTCGGCCGTGGT
This sequence comes from Amorphophallus titanum, assembly GCA_024336825.1. Classification (NCBI taxonomy): domain Eukaryota; kingdom Viridiplantae; phylum Streptophyta; class Magnoliopsida; order Alismatales; family Araceae; genus Amorphophallus; species Amorphophallus titanum. The sequence goes on from JANBPO010006061.1 coordinate 65,424, forward strand.
GAAGGTCGCCCACGACTGCGGGTTCCCGAACGCGCGGCGGATCGCCCTCGGCGGCGCCGCGGACAAGGGAGACCTCTGTCTTTTTTCACGTCATAATTCAAATGTCACTCTCTGTTAATTAACACGGATTGTGACTAATCACGATTAGTAACTATCACCCTCTGGAGTAACCCTCATGGCTAGGGGGAGACCAAGAAAACACGACGCAGTTGATAAGCGTTCTTATACGTCCGCAACAATTGCACATAAAAAGACTGGTTACTTTAATCCGCCGGCCGGACTTAATTCATATGCGTTAGAAGTCTGGAACACATATTGGGATGACCCCGTAAGTGATATCGCAGCTACGGTTGATAAATCACTCATTTATCGGTGGATTAAGTTAGTTAATTTCTACTATCAATTAGTAGAAGCATACGAAGAAATGCCAGTCACCTATGATGACCGATCCCGCATGCGCCCTAACGTGCAGTTCACTATGGCTACGCAGGTACTCAAGCATCTTGAGAATGCGGAAGCTCAGTTAGGTATCGGTCCCAAGAACAGAGTAAACCTTGGCATCACGCTAGCAACTGCTGCGCGATCGTTAGACGCAATCAACAACGAGTATGAGGGGGTAAAGGTGGAAACGAACAATGAACCAAAGCGCGTTAGATCAGATCCACGAATCTCCCACATCGTTGGAGTTGTTGAAAGCCAAGGCTAGTAGCTGTACTAACTGCAACTGGTCTCCGGGGGTGGAAGGCAATTACCTCTGGCCTACCATGGGAGACGTTGCAGCAGATTGGATTGAAGACAACCTAGTCTTAGGTGAAGGTGACTACTACGGAACACTTATGGTGTTGCGTGAGGATCAACTTAATTTCATCTACAGATGGTATGAGTACTGCCCGAACTGTGGCTATTGGCATTACGACCGCGCATTGAGATTGGCTGCAACTGGTGACGGTAAAACTCAGTTCTTCGCAGCGATTATTGTTTGTGAGTTTGCAGGCCCGCCGCTCAAGGAGGACACTCATGGCGGTTTCAAATCGATCAACGGTCAATGGGAGACTCTCTCTCGGGGACTCTTGGTTGTCTTGGGAATTGGAATCCATGGGGGGAGCCGAGGTTGAAGGGTTGGACCGGAACAAGGTTCCTCTATGGGTGGACATGAAAAATGATGCACGACTCACGGATGATGGCAATGCATGGCCCTAGGGCTTAGACTTGGTAGAGACAAGTCTAGGACTTGCTCTGATACCAACTGATGTGACACGACAAGGGAGGTATGCAGAAAGTAGACAATGGGTCCTCGGACCTATCACGCAAACACAAACAACAAGCAAGTCCTCGGTAGTGACCGAATCCACCGGGACTGATTGGAGTGGAAAAGGTGAGTTTTGGACGACGGAAAGGCCTAGTTTCGGGGGGTGTAGGGAAATCCTGGAACCATCTCCTGGTTCAGCACCTTCATCTTTTCTATCTATCTCGTCATCATCTGTACATCTTCTAAACGTCATCTGCTGAGTCATGGATTTCCCTGCCAATTCAGGTTATTATAGGGTACTGCACCCCGATATCAGTGGGCGTTTCCCCACGTCCACAGAGCAGCTAATCCTTGGTGGTTTGGAGCAAAAGAAAAAAATGTCCGTTTTAAGATGCCTAAATTTGTGTTGCCATACCTCTCTCTCTCTCTCCACTGCTACATGAAGTGTGATGCCCCACCATACACGTTGTAAAGTTTCAATGTCTTTACGCCCAGCTTTTACTTGTTTCATCCATCTGCAAGCTAATCCCTGGGGAACGGGATTCTTCATGGGATCGGTGTCGTTTAAAAATTAAAAATTTCAGAGTTGACTTTGTAGTGAGTTTTGTTTACTTGCGCATATTTTCGAGAATCATGCCTTTTTGGGTTGCCCGTTCTTTAAAAAACCCTCACCTTTCCTCCATCCATTTTGAATTTCTCTGGGCCCAGTCTGGATGCCTCTGCCCCAAAAACAGTCTCACCTGCTCCTCAGCTTTGTACTAATTACTGCCCTTTTCCCTATGTCATTAAGCATTTTATACGGTGGAATGGCGTCCTCGAGGTCTTCGCCAAATCACGTTTACAGGCTGTCATCTGTACACTTATAATCGGGGAACATGCACAGGGCTCTGGTGCAACATCGTTTGCGTTTGCATGAATAGGGCTCTCTTCATGCAATTGCTTTCTGGACTCTGAATCCCGTCAATTCTGAGATTTTAATAAATGGTGGATTTAAGGCCTCTTATTTTTTTAAGGAAAGTACTTGCAGAGCTCCTCTTTTGTCGTACCTTTTTCTTCCTCATGTTTGTGTCAATTTCCTCTTTGGCCTCGAAGACAACCAGTTTTTTGCTCCCCTTAGAACAGAACTTACCTGACGTGTGTAAGCCTTAATTTCTTGACATTTCTCTGACGTGCAAAGAGGCATCCGTTCCATTATTCTGGGACATTGATGGCGTCACCATTTAATACTGATTTTTGGTAAGTCACTTATCAAGTAATCAACTTTTCCAACATTAGAGTTCACAGTTTGCCATGGTGGTGTCACCGCATCCCCCTTTGGAGAGGTCCCAGGTTGCATCTCAATTCCCCCCCTCTTTGTTTAAAAAAATGCATATATTACATATATACACGTAAATAGAAATGGCGTTCAGGATGTCATGCGTTAATATCAATTAATGTTACATATATCAGGCGCAGTTTAGTTTCTATTTTTAGGAATTATATATACACTGTGTTCGTTATATTAGACCACTGTTACAAGTATTGGCGTCCTGAGAATAGGGCACGTAAAATGATTAGCGTCTGCTGAAACAGGCGTCGTTTCTTCTTAATGTACAGAAATTTAGATTTTAACATGCTAGATTCATTAATAATACACCTAAATCTCGAGTTATAGCGTCCTGTAAGACAGGCGCTGATAAGATTGGGTGTCCTTCATGGAGGGCGCTGATTCTCAGAAATATGTAAATCAGGGAATAGAATGCAATATTCAAGAATAAACAGCGTCCGTGGGGTTCGGCGCCTATTCAAATAGTGGCCACGACTGTGGATGCTAATCACTTTAATACAAGAACTGAAGAATGATGATTACAGGGTTAACATCATGATGGGCATGCATGCATCTATCAGTTTTACTTGTTTTTAATACTGGTTGGGTCACGGGGTAGAGAAAACCTACCTTTTGGCCAATCAAATGGGGATGAAAAGTTGAAGGGTTCTTCAGAAAATGATACTCTATTTTGAACAGAGTATGCAGTAGGAGGAAGAATAGGATGAAGGGGAAGAAGTCACGCCCACACACGTCCAGCAACCAGGAAGAAGAGGATGAAGCCTTTCCTCACGTTCACAAAAATCGGAAGAAGAACGATAGGGACGTGCAAGCGGAGGAAGAGGACGACGGTGTTCGACATCGGCAGAATGACGAACGGTACACTAGCAAGAGGAAGAGGATGCTACAGCAAAGAGGGAGCAATGGCAGAAAGAAGGTCGCTCGATGGAAAAGGAAGAAATGAAGGTTCGACGTAGGTGTGTTTTTATAACCATGCAGGGTTCTAGAGAGTTCTGTCACTTAGACATGGAAGGTTTGGGCTTAGTAAAATGGTAGGATTTTAAACTTACCGTGTATCACTTTTCCTCCTTGTAGCCGCTAACCATATTTTGTTCATAACCCTAATCCTAGCACCTTGCCTACCCGATTAAGCATGGGTTTGCATGTGGTTATCTGATGGGTTGCACGTGCATGGTTTGACTTTGTGATATAAGGGCTCATGTGGGTTTGATATAAAATATTGTGGGGCTTTTGGCATCCAGACTATAGGGCGCCAATATGAATTAACGTCCATCATAGAGGGCGTAATTTTCTTTTAAATATTCAGATTAGTAATAATAGCATCCATTTTGTCGGGCACTGATCTTCGCACTCTCATTCGCTTATCTTCTATATCGCACAGACAAATTGAACCAATTCTATCATGGGTGGTAGCTATAACATGTGTTTTTCCCATTGTAATGATGTCCTAGATGTGATTCTTTGCCATTAGGGAGCAGATACAGGATGAGTGTGATCTTTTTTTTTTCATTCTTTCTCCCTTTCAAAGCACCACATTCCAGTTTGCACACAATTTCATAGTCAATCGGCTTCTTTTAAAGTCCACATGTATACTTGGTTTCATACCTTAGGCTCCATGGATATGCCCAATCACCCAGCTTAATGAGTATTGGATGCAGGTGCTCTCCAAGTGCTTCTAAGTAGGAAACAATAGGCTTCTCCCACAAGCATGAAGCGCATTATCCTAGGTGCAATTTCATGTACTTTCTGATAAGGGACATCCATGACAAGGACCCATTTCTCTAATGGAATCAAAATTGGCTTTTGATAGAGAATAAGGCATTCGTGCATTTATCAACTAGCCAGCAAGGGGGTGATAAGATTCATGCATTTTGCAAGATGCAAAGATAGTGGAAGACTTGATTTTCAGTTTATGGAAGAAGCATAGTTTTGGGACCCTCATGGATTGAGTTCTGCACAGAAAAGTGGCAACAGATTCTTCGGTTTCTGTTAGAATCAGATGTTCCAATGATTGGATAATTGGTTTTTGTTTTTGCAGAGATGAGATCAGCTTGTTGGGTCCCCCTGCTCCTGGTAGGAACCTTTGGGAGACATGGAGACAGCAAGAATACTCATGCCCTAATCCGATTTAACACTTTTGAGATGAATGGAATAAATAGAACAGGCATTTGGAACAATCTAATGGAACTTACTCAATTGCAGATGATGGTCTGTCGTTCTGCTCATACAAAGCAACAAGTGCTACAAAGAAAGGAAGCATGAAAATCAATGTTCATAAGCTTCCTTATTATTAAAATATTAAAAGTTATTGTAGGCATAAAGAGCAATATGAAGAAAAACCCTTTGTAAGAGCATCAAGCACTCCACTAGACTCAAGGTACTTCCTGAAAGCCTCCTTTTTTGCTTCCTTTTCCTGCACAAAATGTAAGCAAAGTTGAAATAGTATATAACTAATGCAGAGAACAAAACATGAAGTAGCCACTGTTAATGCCCATTTGCATTAGACATTCAGGTCCAGTCACAAGAGCTTCAGTACCGCATACTCTAGAATAACATATATATATGCCCAATAGATTATATACATCAAAAGATATTTTAAGAATTGGTTAATCTATTATTATCCCTTAACGGTCTGCCTTAGACCGCATTTATCCCCCCAATGCCACGCCTATTCAACTCCTATCAAGCGATCACCCATGGACCATTTAGCCTTTTCAGGTGGTTTGGTTTTGGCAGTTTTGTCACCCAGACGGTCCTATAAGGACCCTTTCTTTCATAGGCGGTCCCTGTTAGGACCATTTTCTACCCGCCGTGGCCAACAGCACCCTGAGCTCTCTCCCGCCATTGTCAATGGCCCTAGGGGCCTTACAAACCATCCCCAGGGGGTGGTGTGCCCCCTCTCATTCGTCTAGACCCACATGCATGCCCTAAAATGAAAAGGGGGGGGGGGAGTTTTCTGGTGACCTACCTCGGATGATTGCGCTCCACCGACCGGCCTCCCGGTCATTGTCGTCATCTCCTCCGGTGGTGGTACTGGCTCCTCCGGGGGGGTGTCTCTTCCCTCCACCTCAGTCGGTGGTGGCACTACCTCCTCCGTGGGGTTCATCGGCGGCGGCGGTGGTGTGGTTCCTTCTCCGGCCATGCATCGTGCGAGGCAACTTAGGACTTGTTTCTTGAATCACATCGGGGGGGAGGGGGCTGAGAAGAGAGGAGAGGGAGTGAGCTTTAGGAAATAGAGAATAGGAGAGGGGAGGGGAGATGGAGGCCGGCGGGGAGCTCCTCTGTTTAGTGGTTGAATGGAAGAGGGAGGAATGAGAGAAGAAGATGGTTGATGGCATTGGTTTCTTTTTTTTTGATACCAATGGTATAAAGATGGTTCATCAATCGACCGTTCCACTTTAAGATGGCCTATTATAAGACCGTTTGCAGTGACTAACTGCCTGCTTCTAAATGGTTAGACTATGACTGTTTATCTATTAGGCAGTCTTGCATTAGGCCATTGTCAAGCACATTTTGCAACTCAAATTTGGTTTGTTTGTGCGGCCCCAACTAGATCGTTTTACACTTATGATGGTCTTTAATGGACCGTTTATGGGCTGAAATAATGAATAAGCTTTTTAGCCTTATTTTACTGCATTATGTACCTAATTGATGAATCTTGTGGCTTAAATGATCTTGTTTCATGATATATATGATTGCAAAACTCTATTCATGATCTTTTGCAGCATCACTACATTTCCTCATCCAGGTCATGTAAGTCAGGTAAGTATTCCGTACCCTGTGTCCCCTAATGCATTACTATATGGTATTTATGCTATATTATCTTGAGAACCGATTGGTCATTCACGTGTTCCAGAATCTGATGTTCCCCTATAACAAAAATGATGATAATCTAGGTACACCCTAGAGCCAGGAAGGAGCTGAAGGAGAAAGGAAAAAAAGGGGAGAGGAAAAGACGGAAAAGAATGTTAAGAAAAGAACGGAATTGAATTGAAATAAAATCACAACATACCTCTCTCAAAGGGCTAGAACTGAGGTGGCGGGGAATCGTAGTCAGTTGTTGGAGCGCCTCACGCTCCTGTCTAGCCGGCTTCGGCCCCTCGTAACTCACTCCTCCCATAGAACTCCCTCCTGGGGCCCTTTTCATGATGTTTTGGCAAAGGAAACAAAGATTTAGAGGGCTGGAGAAAGAGGAGAACAATGAGTCATGAATTTGGCCCCCCCTTTCTTATATAGATCTTTGTTCTAGAGGCCTAAACCCATTAGGATTGAGTTGGGATAAGCCTAGAAGGGGTTTGGACAGTGTTTGGGTCGAGTTGAGGTAGAACACCTCGAGTTGGGACTCTCCAAGAGAGTCCCGATCGGACTGCCTGCGTAGTGGGTTGGGCGGTCTAACGAAAGGCCACCTTTCTTTGTTGGACGGCCAATGGTGTGCCGCACAACTCTGGATTCATGCAGCCTATATGCTAATGCCCATTACATCCTGTGGCTGGTTATGGACCGCCCAACTGATGCATACGGCCTAGAGGCGGCCGTATAAATCTTGTGCGACCTAAGGATGACCACCCATCCCCTTGCTATTCTTATTTTATACTTTCCCTCGTTCCTCTCGTCATGCTAACCTCTCTCCTCTCACGCCATCTCTCCCGCAGGGTCGGCGTGCCTCTCTCCTCTCGCATCGTCTCTCCTGCAGGGTCGGCGTGCCTCTCTCCTCTCGCATCGTCTCTCCCACAGGGTCAGCGTGCCTCTCTCCTCTAGCGCCGTCTCTCCCGCAGGGTTGACGTGCCTCTCTCCTCTCGCGTCGTCTCTCTCGTAGGGTTGGCGTGCCTCCCTCCTCTCACGTCATCTCTCTCAGAGTCGGTGTGCCTCTCTCCTCTCACGTCATCTCTCCCGCAGGGTCGGCGTGCCTCTCTCCTCATGCGTCATCTCTCCCGCAGGGTCAGCGTGCCTCTCTCCTCTTGTGTCGTCTCTCCCGCAGGGTCGGCATGCCTCTCTCCTCTCTTGTCGTCTCTCCCGTAGGGTCAGTGTGCCTCTCTCCTCTCGCATCGTCTCTCTCAGAGTTGGCGTGCCTCTCTCCTCTTACGTCATCTCTCTCGCAGGGACGGCGTGCCTCTCCCCTCTCACATCGTCTCTCTCATGTGTCCCACCCGTACGTCGATCGTCGTCTCTCTCCTCTCACCGCTTGCTGATGTGTTTACTAAAGGAGTTACACTAGAGGCACTCAATTCTGTCCAAGGCAAGCTGTGCATGAAGGATATCTATGCTCAGCTTGAGAGGGAGTGTAGGAGATAAGTGTTTCAGGTGGATTTGGGAGTGAACCTTATCTTATTGAGTCTTTTGGGCCAAGGTTTCATTGCCGGACCCACTAAGGTGGATCCGTTTAACTTAAACCCGTTTTACTTTTAATACCCCCAACTTGTGTCATTGTAACAGGGGTATTTAGTCTTGTTTTCTGATTATGGTATTTTAATAAACCTTTCTGGGAGGTGGGAGGCAAGAACAGACAGCCGCCACCTCTCCTTGTTCGCCCTCTCTCTTTCTTCATTCTTCTTCCCTTGCTCTTTTTTTTTTCTTTTCTGTGCAACATGTAGTCTGACAATCAACACCCTTGATGTCCAAAAACTGGATGAACTGTACAAGACAGTGAGTGAACATTGTCACTTGTCATGTTTGTGATCGTTGGCTTCCTACTTTACTGACTAGGGGAAAATGGCTATTCTAAATTTCTAATGACGACAGTCATCTGGTAGCTCCCGATAGAGATGCAGTCTCCCTTTTATCTTCCTATGTTGCAGTGTGGCTTTTCATAATGCTTTAACACACCGTGTCAGACAAGATTGCTAGTCTAATTTCTATTTTGTAAAACTTCCTCCTTAATCTGAGGGGAATATGATGGCGGCAAGGTGCTCAAAGTGGTGCTTCTCATGTCATCTTTTCATCTAAGCAATTTGTACACTGAATCCCTGTTGTTATATCCCTGTACTTGCTGAAACTAGGTACAAGTTACCATATTGAGATACCTTTGATTGTCTAATTGAATAATGTGCTCGCTTCTCTCTTTTTAACTAAAATGATACCTAATAGTCCCATGAGTCTTGGAAGCCATTAAATTCTAGAGCATCCTTCAATCACTGTAAACTGACCTTAGTCATATCCACCATAACTTATGCTGCCTGCAAAAAATTCTATGTCAAAGTTCTTCCCTTTGTTTGTGTGCAGTTAACTTGTCTATAGAAAGAGCAAAAGGGTATGAAGTCAAAACTGACTATTGATGCCTATCAACTATGACTAGGAAGTCATATTTTTTAAAATAGTTGTGGATTGCACTGCCAATTTGTTTGAGAATGAATAAAGGTTGTACAATTGAGTGGGTGAGCAGAAGTTCCTCTCCCGCACTTTATGCAGAGTGCTCAGACCTTGAAATACAAATGTGCATCGACTTGAATAGCAGCTACATCGACCTTTCTTGTGCAATAGCCTCAATGTGTGTCGACCTTAGTTCTAAAGTAACTGAGGCGCATCGACCTTAGTTATAGATTTGAAGTAGTTGCATTGACCTTTCTCCACTACTGCGTAGAGGTAGTGACCTGGTTTCTCCTGATGCGTCGATGCATCAGTCTTGCTCCGTCGATGCATCCCTCCTTTCTCCACTACTGCATAGAGGTAGTGACCTGGTTTCTCCTGATGGGTCGATGCATCGTGTCAGTAAGAAGACTTGAATTTGTGTGATCTATTAGATACTAAAGGATCAGTGTACCTGTTCATCATGTAAAAATCTTAGTCTATAGTGCTTACCAAGATCAATAGTGTGTCATCATCAAAACCAAAGATCCAACAAAGAGGACCACCTAGAACAATGTTACTGATCCAAATGGTCACCAACAAAAGCCTTACAGACTACAATAAATGATTTTATGATTACTTGTATGGATTCCTAAGTAGTTGGGTTATGGGCGACAAGAGGAGCTAAAGGAGCAACAGCTACATTAAGAATGTAAGTAGTTGGGTTATGGCCCATCCACTGTAAGGTTCATCAAGGCCATAGGCTGGGCCTAACATAGCTTCATCTAGGTCATAGGCTGGGCTTAACCATTGGTGCCAAACAGTAGCTGATCAGGAGGAGCCAACAATGCTCACATTCACCAACTCCAGGGAAAGCATGGCATCCATGGGGTAGGGTGAGGAACCTCGGTGTCTGTTGGGTGCTCAATGAGGACGAGCAGAGGCAGGATATTCACAATTGGAACCGATGGTGGTTCTACATCATCAACACAAGACAATGGCAAGATTAGTGGTTTGGTAGTAGGAGCCAGGAATGGGGCTATGCGATGGGCGTTGACTGACGGAAGCACGGTCCGGATGGGAAAGGGCGCTGGATGCCTTCCCCCCTCTGAAAATTGCTATGGACACTGGGCCTATAGTGCACAAGTCAAAAGGAATATGAAAGGGGTGATCGCTAGAGACTTATACCTGAGCCTCACAAGGTGATGATCGTGTGGAATGCCTTCAAGTAGGGAGTTTGTGGGAACTCAACTTCTCCATGCTCGGCTGGCCAAGGATGGAGAGCCCTGCAAAGTCCCGAGATGCTAAAAACTCTACAAACAATGACAAAAGCCTACAATCACAAAGAAACAAATGCTGGTTAGCTCTGACAAGTGCAGTAGAAGTTCTAACTAATGCAGAAGAAGGGAAGAAATGGGGACGTGATGACCTAGGCGGCGTGTGGGAAGGGGGGATGTTTGAGACTTTCGACCACCGGCCTTTCCGTTTGTTTAAAGGGGAAACTTCTATAGTAGGATCTAGGGAGTTATCTACGATGCTTTGAATGCAAAATGAGCAGGATATGTAATGCAAAACAGGGAACAAAGGGGAATGCAGAGAGCAAACTAGGGGTGGCCAAGCTTGTGGCCGCCCAGAAGTGAAAGACGAAGAGCACCAGAAGCCAAAGTAGCACAGTCCTTGGAGCTATTAGAGTTCCTAGACTCCATAGAGCTCGAACCGTAGAAGTGAACTCCAAAGGGGGTTTACAACTTCCGTCGCTCTCTCCCTCCCGGAATCGCACCTCTCTTACTTCCAAAAGCCTTTTTTTTCTCCTTCCAATCTCCCCTCTCCAAACTTCCCACCCTCGAAAAACTCCTCTCCAACTCCTTCCCCCATCTCCAATTTTGTCATTGGAGCCTCCCTCTAGAAGCATGCAATGTCGTGCAACCGAACGTGGGCAACAAAGGTGGGGCTCGTGCGAGGTGTGGCAAAAGAATGGGCCACGTTCTTTGACTAGAAGTTGCAGGAGGGTGGCCAAATCAATGGTCTTCTATAGGATGTAGGCGGCCAAAGAGTTGGCCTTCCAATAGACTAGGGCAGCCGAAGACCTGGCTGCCCAGCCCATCTGGGCAGCCATCAGTCTGGCTGCCCAACCCATGGGCCCTAGCCCCCTGTTGGCCCAAAGAGATGGCAGACAAGAAGGGGGGTTGAATTGTCCCCTAGCCAAGATGGCAGATTTTAAAAACTCTCTTTCTTAACACAATGGAATTAAACTTAGCAATGTTGATTAACAAAAACTTCAAGTGAGATTAAGACATTCTCTCAAACTTCCCGATCTCACATGGATAGATAATGCAACTAATTAAGAGAATTACGCTCAACAAGGATAACAGAGGTAGCAGTGTGTGATAGTGTAGTGAATTAAAAACCTATATAATGTACCTGTGAATGGAGATAGGTCAACACAGGCAGCCTCTGCGTCAACAACGTTTCTCGTGGCAGCACCGTGCACTCGCCTTTTATGGAAGGTCAACATGGGTTGACTTGGCACGAGGGATTTTTGAGAGTTTTAATGAGGGTCAGTGAAGGATAGTAGATGCGCAGGAATAGTGTGGTTAATCGTTTCAGGTGACATGAGCAGGGGTGACTAGGTGGAATGAGGGTGTGCCAGTCGATTTCTCAACGATCACTTGTGAAATCGAAGTTCATCAGGGGAAGCATCGCCAGGGTATGGCACGTGGGCACGAGGGGTATCGGGCAGCACGTGGAGAGAAAGGGGGTTCCACAGGTAAGAGTGCGCAGGCGATTGTGGGGGTTCATGTGCAGGACGTCTTTTACCACTAACTATAAGCAGCCGGTATTTGTTTTACATCGGATTGAATCCAAACACCATTCTTCCGTATTGAAGGAGAGCTAGGCTTTTCCTAGAGCCCTAGATAAAGGGCTGGATGCACACTGCAGCTTTAAGAATGACCATTACACTTGATTAGTAGGGTTAGTTGACTGGAATATGGGAAACTAGTCACACACCAGTCGGTGTAATGATGAGACTAGGAACCGGCTATGGGTATACACGAATGACCAATTATTCTTTCCTTATAGATGCCATGAAGGCATTATAGGTGGACCTTAAAGGCCAAAATACATATGGTACAAGCCGCGGGATAATTTTGACACGTGGATCGGTCTCTGGGTCAATTCAGGATAATGTGGATATCCGCATATTTTTACCGAGGCTCTCCACAAGGAGCTAAGGGCATGCCCAAGTAGTCGAGGGAGGGCTAGACTGGATGGCATGGGTGGACACTGGCTGGCTCCTGAGGGAGGCCGAACACAGATCGAGGCAAGTAGTCGGGTACGTAGTCCCATGGCATGAGCAAATCTGACATTATGGAGTTCGCATTATTATCATAACACGCCATACAAGGGCGGACCTGATGCGCGAGTGTGATCGTCATTATCATAATGCCTCATATGTAAGGGAATGCACTTGAGTGAAATGGCTAGATGCTAGGTGAGGGGAGTATATTCAACATACCCTCGACGTATACGCGCCGATCAACAAGCCACCCAACGCGTCTTGCTCCTCGTATCCTTGCCGAAAGCTTGGGGCTTGAGTCTTTGAGTGCCGGTGTGGTTGTTCGTGTATTTGGATTGTGTATCTATATGCCCCTTGAGCTTCTAAGGTGATTTTATAGGAGAAGTTGAAGGGTTGAGGGGGTTTACGCAGACTCATCCTGAGGGGGTGAGTTGGTCCTCGAAAACCCATACTGCCAACCATGGCGCCGGTTTAGGGGTCTTGCCATTTTTGTTGGAATTTTTGAATTTTAAGCCCGTTTGAGTTGTGTTGTGAATTGGCTCATTTCCACTTATGATTAGTGTTGATCATTGAGTGAATTCAGGTTCCAACTGCCTTGTAAGTATGATGGATCAGGACTTGTGCGAGGTTCACACTCAGGCACAGTCAATTGTCAGTCTGAGATGCATCCACAGTCATCATAATTTCAATTGCAGTGAGACTTGGTTAAATTAACCCCACAGAATTTGGGCAGTATCTCTCCATATCCGAAGGGTCACGGGGGAGAAGTGGAGGCAAACTCACGAGATTGGGGTAAGCTCCTGAATGCCGGGAGGTCAAGATTGCGACCAGCGAACCCAAGCGGATGGAAACCTCGAGGGCTAGCCTACGAGGGGCACCGACACTCCGTGGATCTGTAATCCGTTCAATCGGGACGGCCTGAATGGGAGGAGACTCTGAGGGCTAGCCTACAAGGGGTTCCGTAACCCATGGCCACCACGAGTCCCTAGGGGAATGTGGATTAGTGTTGGATCAGAAGATCCATTTATGTTCACCTCTAATAGCTCGCAGAGCTCCACGCCCAGGAGGACGGGGCCCTGTGGCCTTCTGGTGATTTAGAAGAAAATTGACGGCCTGGGCGTTTGATGGGGAATGTCCCCCTCCCCGATCAGTGGATTGGTATCATCAAGAGAAATGTGGCATACATGGTCGTCTCCTAATATCTCCTGTGTAACAGGGATGAGGGAATAGGCCACACTAGGCAGACCTTCTCCCCACCCTTCTCAGGGTAAAAGAAAGTGCAGTGATCCGTCGTTCAATCATCAAACCATTGGCGATAGATTGAGCATAGGAGGGATTAGTTAGTTAGCATCTGGAGGTTAGCCACGAGCATATAAGCTACGGACTCACAAAGAGGAATGACATACCTATGGTTGTATGAAACGAAGGCTCGAGCAGTTAGCAGGCAACCTATAGGAAAATGACTGTGCCATTATACAGATTGCACCCAAGTTGTAGGGACAGCCGCATTCCTTCTAGTTCATAATTGCGAACGGAGGAACCACGGGGGAGCCAGTCCCAGGGATGGTCGGAGATGCACATATACATATGTCTCCGACAGCAGAACCCACGATGGACATACAGCATATTCGATATAATCCATATACTGGAAGGGTCCCGGGGAGGCGGATGATATTGATATGGCCCTTGGTTAACCCAGGGCGTATTTGACGTCGATGGGAGAAATCAAAAGGGCAAAACCTTCCCAGGGATGGAGGCTAAAGATAGAATTCTTCAGCAAATTGAGGGTCTGGATAAGCTCGAGGAGGCTAGCCTTTTGGATGCTGATGACAAGAGGTTGCGAGACACTTTGAGGCTTCAGTTTGATGATATCCTTTCCACAGAGGAGATCTATTGGAGGCAGAGATTAAGGGACAGATGGATCAAAGAGCGAGACAGAAATATAACTTACTTCCAACACATTGCTTCTGGTTGGAAGAAGATCAACACCCTTGCATTCGAGTGGGTGACCTCTCCATCTCTTCTGAGGAGTGGATCAGAGAGCTGACAAGGGATTACTACTCTAGGCTTTTTACTGAGGAGGTCAATTTAAGACCGAGAATTGCATACGGATTTCTTCCGCGGCTTTCTCTTGAAGAGAGGTTGCCTATCTTGCAGACCTTCACTAAGAAGGAGGTCAGACAGATAGTTTTTTCATTGACAGGGGATAAAGCTCCAGGGACAAATGACTTCCCTTTGGGGTTCTTTCAGCATTGTTGGGATGTTATTAAAGCAGATCCGCTGGCAACAGTTGTGGAATTCCAAGAGAAGAGAGCACACTTGAGAGGTATTAATAAAACCCTCACTGTTCTCATTCTCAAGAAGCAGGGGGCTCAGTTATTCAGTGATTTCAGGCCTATCAACTTGTTGAATGGAACCTACAAAACCATCACTAAATTGCTAACAGGAAGGTTGGAAGGAATCATGGACAAGATGGTCAACTATTTCCAGAGAACTTTTATCAGGGGACGCCATAATCAAGATAACTTTTTGGTAGCCCATGAGTGTCTATATGCAATGAAGTTGTAGAGAAGGAGAGGTGTGATCTTGAAGCTGGATTTTGAAAAGACTTATGATAAGGTCAACGGGTCGTGCCTTTTTGATGTGCTGGAGAGTATGGGATTTGGGGACTCATGGATCCAGTGGGTCAGGGCTTGCATTTATTCTACCTTCTTTGCGGTTCTTATTAATAAAAAGTTGTCCTCCTCCTTCCATAGCAGCAGGCACCTCAAGCAGGGAGATCCTATGTCTCCCCTCCTTTTTGTGCTAGTAGCTAGTGTTCTGAGAAAGATTTGACAAAGAGCAGAGACTGTTGGTTTGATCAAACGATTCTAAGTAGGGAGAGGTCTTCTCTCAATTACCCATCAACAGTATGCCGATAATACCATTCTTTTCCTCGCAGAGGATGAGGCAAATGTATGTGACGAGGGCTTCGTTGGAGCTATCGGAGGACACTACGGGCTTGAAAGTGGTATACATCTAGGTCAGTGCATATTTTGCACCTTTTAAACAAAAGTTTGAGCATCTCATTTCTACTCTGATTAACTATGTCATGACTCAAATTTAAAAGTCAATGCATATTGAATACTTACCTATGCTGACAAGGTGCTTGATGAAATGTCCTTTGTTCAGGTTGGCAAGGAGTTAAGTCATGAGTGGACCCAGAATTAAACACATAAAAGGCTGAAAAGTTTATACTCAGCTCGGTCACGTGGCTCAAGATTCTAACTAACAGGCACGTGCTGGAGATTCTGCCACGTGGATAGCTTATCTTGAGCATCTGCCACGTGGACTACCAGTAAAGTACTCTCCAGAACTCTCTGGGCGGGAATGTTTCCTCCACGCGCCGAACTAACATCTCTGAGGGGATCACACAGAATCTTAAATGCTTTATAAACAGAAGACCTCTATCATTTGAGACAAGGGCGATCACAGATTGAGCAAGCCTAAGCGAGAGCATACAGAGTGATTCAGAGAGTTGAAAAAGAGAGCAAGTGTGAAAAGGGAAGAAGAAGAGAGAGTTGCAGAGAGACATCCAGTAAAGAGAAAAATAGAGTGTCATTTCTGAAGAGGAATCAGAGAGCTGAAGAGCTGGTTTGTGATCACGATCCCTAGATCAGATCTCGGATCGTTTGCTCCTCTAAGAGCTACATTGCATTTTGAGTCAGATTTATTTTCTTTCGTTTCTTTCCATTCTTGTGTTTCTTTCAAACTTCTTTCAAGCCGTCTCGGGAGGTCACCCATCCCAGTACTACTCCCCATTAAGCACGCTTAACTTCGGAGTTCTTTTCAAGAACTGAGACGATACTTCAAAAGACACCTCAGTGATATAGAGTACAACTTAGCTATATTTAAGGGTGTTACAATCTACCCCTCTTATATAGGCAACGTACTCATCGTTTGGCACATATAGCACGCAATCAAACTCCCAGGCAGGTAGGACTCTAGAGGTGGCCCCTATAGGCTCAAGAGGTGGCTCCCACTATGTATCACCTTGTCCCATTGCGAGTTCAAGAGGTGGCTCCCATAGCGTAACACTTTGTCCTGCATGGCACTTTGTTCCCATACTTCCGACTGGGGTATAGCTCTGATACCATTCTTTCATGCCCCGTACTCTATACCGTCAAGATATTGTCTGCTTTGACCTACCGGCCTTACGGTTTTGTCCCTTTCTAATAGTGATCGGCTCCAGAATGGAGGACTTCCCAGGCAGGTCACCCATCCCGGTACTACTCCCCATTAAGCACGCTTACTCGGGTTGTGTCAGCATGTGGATTTCATAAATGCTGCGGCTCCATTGATTTTCTTATTCAGGAACCGCCCCAATCAAAATTCCTTAGAGCAATTAGTTGGTGTCCGGAAGACACTTTCTTTCCTGTCGACCGAGGGGTGAGTAGGCCTACATTTTGCTCATAATTCTCATGATTTCAGACCATATAGTGTTGACGGGCTAGGAGGAGTCACTTATCACTTGCCTCATCATGTCGGCCTCAGCTGGTCTTTCTATGACGATTGGCTTTGTTGTATTAGGCCCAATATGCATGTCTTTCACCAGGAGCGATCAGTACTTCTAGAGCCATATTATCCTTTCAGATTTGTGTGGAACTTTGGCTATGATCAATCGGTTCTGTCGAATGCTGATTTCCCTTTGGAGGTCTACTTATACCGCGGTCATGATGCCCATCTTGTAGCTGCTAGCTGGTGGGATTATTTCTTTTGAAGTAAGCCAGAGCTTGGGTGTCTTCTTCCTAAGTAGACCGGCACAGGTCATATTGATATGCATTATACACATTGCTGGTTCAACCACAACAATATTTTCAGGCAGCCCTGGCAGAAGATAAAATAGGCTGAGGAAGCTCAGTTAAAGAGGAGGGATTTGCCTCCTGTTGCAGTGGACAATAGTTCCTTTCGTAGCCACTTTTCTCACTTAGCTAATGCTGTTATGGATTTTCGCGCCTCATGGGAGGCTAAAATGGCTCACTTGTTGTTGATAAGGCTCAATATAAGGGGGTGATGAAATCTTTGAAACCCCTAACTTCTACATCCTTGAAGAAGACTGCAACTTCCAAGAAAGACGCCTTAAAGAGATATTCATGGTGGGAACATTTCCTATTTGATTGTGGATATCCCCAGGGTGCTCCAAAGTCCACTGAATTACATCTTGAATGCTTTACTAATGAACTTTGTGGAGAATGCGCAAAACACATTATGAATGCTATTGGATGCACTGGGCCCATTGAGTGTCTTTCTTTAATTGAGAATGAGTCCACCTTGCAAGATATTTGGGATGCTACAGAAAGGGCAAGTAAAACGATTGGCATCAGATTTGAGCAACTAGTATTGCCACCCTCTTTCTCTTTAGTGCCTGATGGTATGTAGCTACTCAATGTTTTCTTCTTAAAACTTCATAGTGTGCTCTAAATATTTGTGTACTTGTTTTTGCTTACTTCCTCCTCCTTTTCTTTCTTGCAGTGAGCCTAGTGGCCAGCAATGCCATTCCAAAGGCTTCTAAGAAGAGAAAGGCACTAACTCCGGGCTATAATGTCTCAGATTTTTTGGATATTTTTTGGATCAAGATCCGTGAGTTTCGGATCACTTTCGGGAGTCCCGGAGCGCATTTTGTGATTTATGTGTGTTTTTTCTTGACGGATCTGCGGAACCTTGTGTAGGGTAAACCGTTGCGTTCTCCTACTCTGGAATGGTACCAGTGCGACGAGCGTGTTCCGAGGATCGAGAAAATAAATTTTTCTTAATTTTTCATATTTTTCTATTTTTTAGATTTTCTATAAATATCCCCTCCTTTCCCCCTTTTTCTTTTCCTCTTCTTCTTTCTTCTTCTTCCCGTTGGAGAGCTCCCTCCCCGACCGTTGCTTTCTCCCCCCGTGCTAGGCCGGTGACATCCCTTCCTCCTCTGACTGCAGATGGTGGACTGATGGCGGCGGCGTGGTGATCGTGGCAGTGGTATTCTCGCGGTGTGGGGCGTGGAGATTGTGGGTTTAAAAGAAAGATTTTGAGATTGACGGCGACCCGGTGGCTTTCAGACTTCTCTGAGGTAGGCAGACGGATCCGTACCCCCTTTACCACTTTTCCCCTAATTTGTAGGCCGTGGGGAGGTCGAGAGGGGTGTTTTTGAGCCGGGAGGGTCAAAATTCATGTTTTGGGGTTGAGCGCTGGATCTCCCATTTCGTGGGATTTTTGATAGATCCAAGGGTGTAGAATCATGTTAGAAGGGTTGGGGATGGATTCCCCTTTGTTTCCCCATCATCGGGTGATGATTAGGGCGTGGATCGGAGTTTTTCACGCTCAGGAGGACGTTGCAGTCCTTCTAGGAACCGCTAGGTTCCTTAGTGGTCCTCAGGGGACCGCTAACCAACCCTGTAGTGTTGGCAACCTCAGCGGTCTACCCAGGACCGCTAGGCTCAGGGTAGCGGCCACGCGATAGACCGCTACCCTCGGATCAGCGGTCGTCAAACGACCGTTTCTCTCGTTTGACCGGAGCACCCTCGGGGTGCATGTTTCCAACCATTGAGAGCCACGTGCTGGGTAACGGTTGGGGCACGACCGTTTCATGTTGCCTTGCAGCCTAGTGAGGACCGCTTGGTTGGGGTGAGCGGCCTGACGATAGACTGCTAGGCCCCCTATGGCTCATTCCCTTATGGTCAAGGTTTGACCGTTTGGGTGAGCCTGGCGGTCTGATGTGAAACAAAACCTCCTAGTCTGAGATTTTCTTTTCTTTTCATTTTTCTCTTTTTTTTTCTTTGAAGCTTCTCTCCTTTTTTTGTACTTCTCAATTTTTTCTATTTCATTTTTTCTCGTCTGTGGTTTGTTTGCGCTGTTGATTCACGATAGATGTATGCTTAGGCTCGTTTCATTCGCATCTGGTTAGCCTACATCATTCTAAGTATGCTGAGTATCCTAGAATAAATCTGAATAGAGATCACAATTTTTTTAATTCCACTTGGCTTGGTGATCAGTGAGTTATACTGTTCGAACATTCTTGTGTGAAGTATTTGCTTTATGAGCACTTGGAATTGTGAGGTCTAAATAGGTGTTCTGTCTTAAGTGTTTAAGTTTTGTCTTACATGAACTAATTCAATATCAGAGCTATCTGACATTTTGGGGTTAATCATTAGCAGACTGAATTGTCTTCTATGTTAGCTTCCGCACTCTTGTGTAATAGACTAGTCAATTTCTAGTCTACTCTCATTTCATTTGGCTAAGTCTTAATCAGAGCAATCTTTTAAAGAAGGGATATATTCATCCACGATCAACAACTCAGTGGTATATAAAAAGGCTCAGTCAGAAGGATAGGTTATGCCTATTTGGAAAATTGACCCTTGCGTGAGGAGATTATTGAATCAAACCTCCGCCAGGTACTATACTGACTTGTATGATCATTTCATTTGGTGTAGTAACATAGATCATTAGCGCATAGTAGACTTTATTATTCCTTTGTTCCTCATTTCCACTGTGTGTGAAAAAAATTAGGGTAGATCCATTCACCCCCCCTCTAGATCTTAGCCGTGCACAATTCTACTAGCACCACTCCACTAACAACTGGTTTTAGCACACTAACATGAAAAAGAGCCCTTGAGCATGGAAATGAAAGTTAATACTTCCCTCTTTAGGATGGGGTCGAAGAGACGAGATGGCGATGCAGCATGGCTTCGCCCCGAACCGAGAAAGAGCCCCCCGTTGCGCACTGCGAACTAGGTGGCTTATATAGAGATTGCAGGAGCCCATGGGTTTATGTCTGAGATAAACACCCAAAATAGAGATTTAGATTGACAAAACTCGTGGATAATAGTGGGGATAATACCTCGAAAGGGATAATATCTGAGCTAGAGGATTATTCTCCTTGAAATTGGTGCGAGGTGAGGCTCTCAGAGAGTCCTCGGGTGAAGAAATCAGAGTTCAGAAGGCTCTGGACTCTGTTCCAAAGTAGCGGCCAGTCGCAAGACCACAACTAGGTGAAGACGGTCAAGGGAAGACCGCAACTAGATCCCAAGATAAGCATGCCTATAGTTGCGTTGGCGAGCACGGTGCTTCAAAGAAGACAGGCATATGGCAGTCTAGTGAATGGCCGCTATATGCCGTTCCATTCCAGCGAGAACTCCAAGTGAGAACCATTCAATCATTTTCCTTCGTCGAACAGTTTGTTTGTCTAATAATTTCTTTTTAAAAAAAAAAACTTTCATTGTGGATAAGCTTCCATTATAACCCACTTATTTCATTTTCCAAACAGCAGTCATCACATCTTTTTCACATCATTAAAATATCTGTTATAAGATTACGCGATGGATCGGAGGGGCGATGCGCATTTCTTCCTTCCTTTCTCTCCACTGGGTCTCCCCAAAATCGCAGTCACAACAAGGGTACGGTGTATCTATCCCCCGCCCAAATCTGGTGTCTTTTTGTAGGCATCACGCCCTTCTGTTTCTCCTCCTAAGTTCCCAGCTTTGTTCTTATTCCCACTTCAATTTAATATTCTCAGCTGCTCTTTAATCCACGTGGATGCTGAGATGTGGTGGCCACTGCAGTGCCGCCACGTCTGCACACCCCCTCTGCCGCCTTTCTTTGGTTCTATCCTTAGTTGTAACGAAGAACAAAATAATAATACAACAGTTTCACATAATTTAAAAATATTAGAAATTTTCTTTATTTATGTGGTTACGTAATTTATTAATCTTGGGTAAAAAAAAACATACGCGTGGATTGAACCCAGACAGCTCACACTGGGAATGGTCACTTAGGATTACTTGGCCCCACATGGCACGCATATAGACCGTACGCAGGTGGCCCCTTTCGCGACATCGCTTCGTCACGTGAACAATCGACACGCCCCCTCCCCGGCCATCCAGGCACGGTGAGGATAAGGATGAGCCCGCGTGGGCCCCTTACCTTTGGACTTTGGAGCACAGTAGGCGATGCAACAAGCTTGGGTGCGGGTGCTTCCCCAACCGGGGCTTTGTCGGCTTTGAGCGTGAACCACGCGTAGAATTTACGGTAACTAATATGTATGAGAAGATGAGCCCTGTTTTTTTAATTTATTTCAGTCATTTAATCATCAGATTAGGCGAATGAAGTGAATAATCCAAATTTGATGGTAAATTGAACTCGATTATCAATGATTCTGCGTCAAATCATAATTTTTACTCACATGAGATGGTCAAGATACATGTAAAAGTGAGGGCCGCAAGTGAGTCGAATAATGAAATATTTTATCTTATGATAATGAGGTTTTAAATTTGACTCTCGAGAGTGTGAGATAGAGAAATTTATTTAACTCACATTTTAATTCTAAAAAGATGTGATCACGAATTTTACTAACTATGATAAGTTTCCGTCACAAAAAAAAATCTACGCAAGACTTGACGTCCCTGCCGCTGCTCACTAAAAGAGATTGTCAAAACTTGATGTCGTATGAGTCCATGCCCAGGGGTCGGGTAGGACCCATCAATTTGAATAAAATCTGGGAGTGACTACTAGATTACCACTCTCAATCATGTGAAGAGGCACTTCGTGTTAAACCAATGCAAACAAAGATTCGAAGTAGCTTAACATAAAAGAGTGGTGGCAAGACCAGAATTAGGCAGAAGATGGCTGGAAGGATTTACAAAATGAGAAAGAAATCAAAGGGAAAGGTGAGGGCTAAAGCCTCCAAAATAGTGTGAGAATGGGTAGACGCCCAAGGCAGTTGATGTGGAGGAATCGGGTCGGACCTAGGATCAGGAGGAAGAAGAAGAAATTGACAAATTGAGAGAGGCGGATCCGAAGGGTTTGGGAGTAAAGGAGGAGAGTCATGGGGGACAGAATCTGGAGGTTTCGGAGAAAGAAAATGATGAGGGAAATGATGCCCTAGGAAAAGGTATGGAAAAAGGTAATTCAAAAGGAGGAAAAGAACGAAGGACGTGAGGTCCTGGAAGAATAAAAGGATGAATTGGAAGAAGGGAAGGTCCAGAGGTTCTGGAAGGATACGAAAAGGGAGGGCGCGATGCCCCAAAGGGAGATTCAGAGGTTCCGACAGGAAAGAATAAGGAAGGGTGAGATGCCCTAGGAAACCAGGAGAATGACTCAAGGAGTCTGGAGGTTCCAGAGGGTGATGAGGATGAGGGATGGATAAAAAAAAGGAATTAAACAGAGAGGGGTCCGGAGGCTCCGGACAAGGAGGAATATGAGGGTCCAGGGACCCTAGAGAAGAGGAGGGGCTTGATTACGTAGATTTGGATGATGGAAAGCGTCCCTCAACCGATGGATTGCCCATAAAAGGAAGTTGAATAGCAACAAGAGCAGTGATGGAATGGGATAGGGAGTGGATAGACCAATGGGTAGCCCCTCAACATGGGATTTCTTGTCTTTTAGCTTCTCTTATAGCGCGGCCTCTTAACCTTCAACATAACTTCTTGGCCTTTTGGCCTCGCATGCCCTCTCCAATGATATGCCCAGACAGATGACCTTATTTTTCTCTGATCATCCGACTCAATTGGTGTAGTTAGCACCCACAGGCTCTCAGTCGATGAACTTTTAATAAGACCTCTTGGACATTCAAAAATGAATGGTAAATCCCTTGGCAAATAATCATAGAAAAAATTTGAGAGTTTCGCTTGTGAAGTAGGAATCTTGACATGGAATGACTCCTTTGGAAATAGCTCCCTTGATAAATGGATGGTATCTATCATTGGAAGTTCACAACTGTAGTGTGCGCAGGCGCAATAAGGAGGGGCACATGCGGGTGCCAAAACACACGGGTAACCAAAAGAAAACAAAAGAGGTCCCACCGTGATCGCCAAGATATGCGAGTGACGTCACAGGAAAGGAGGGGGGAAACACACGCGAGGCGCGGTGAAATATGAAAAAAGGACCACCGCGAGAGGTTGCTCTCCATGGGGTGAAATGGGTAAGACACGGAATGAAAATGTACAGAATTGAAATTGCATAATAAGAGACCGCAGCGGGATGTTACTCTCTATGGGTTTAGATAGAAATGAAATGGGGAAGGGAACCACTGTGAGAAATTACCCTCCGCGGGTTTTAACTGAAATTGAAATGGGGGAAGGGGAACCGCTACGAGAAATTACTCTCTACGAATTTTAACTGAAATTAAAGTGGGGAAGGGAACCGCTGCGAGAAGTTACTCTCCGTGGATTTTAACTGAAATTAAAGTGGGGAAGAGAACCGTTGCGGGAAGTTACTCTCCACGGGTTATGATAGAAATGAACATAAAGGAAATGAAAAGTCACGCGAGGGCGCGTGTGTGTGGATTGTGTGATCGCCAGAGGTCAAGGACCCCAAAAATGAAAGAGAGTGATCGCGTTCGTACCTCAGAAGTGGGAGATTGTGTGGATTCCTTCTTCCTCTTCCTTCGACTGGTCGATGAAGAGGGGTTTCTCTTGGTTACCCTTGCAAGAAAGTGAACAAACGCCAAAATAGATCAGAACAAAAGTAGTGCAGTATCAATTCCCTTGTGATGAAAATGATGAAATCATGGATCAACACACACCTGGTTGGTGTTGTTTTAAACCCCTTTCTGGATGAAAAGGGTGAAAAAATTAGATGATGAATGAGACAACGTGCAAAAATACACAAAATAGGGCCCTCTCAAAGAGAGAAGCGTGATATGAACAAAAACGACGAATGATGCATGCAACTAAAAAAAATAAAGAAGAACAAGGGGAAGAAAAGCTTATTGGGGTGCTGATGGCGGGCTTCGAGGAGAGCTTCGGCAACGTGAGGACAGTGTAGATGTATGTTGGAATGGAACGACCTTCTTTCGTGTGCACAGGCACTCGAAAATCCGGCAGAACCTCCCCTTAGGAACTTACAAGTTGGGAAGCGAATTGGGTAGAGTTCTCCCTCCTATTTGAAGGTTTTGAAGCCCTTAATTTCGTGAGAGGGGGGTCCTCTATTTATAGGAAAATTTGTGAAGAATGCGTCTGGGATAGGGGACGTATTCATGTGAACGCATCCCGTTAACCATACGTGTTCACAATTAAAAAATTAATTTTATTTAATTAGACACGTCCCTTAACATAGACGCATTCTTTAAATGCATCCAGGGTCCTAGACGCGTCCATGCTTTTCCACAAATACAGCGCCGAAAGGCATCGAAAGTGTCAAAAGTGAGTGTTTTCGGCGCCTAACCTTGACTTTTTAAGGCCGCGTATGGTCAGCAAGACGTCTCCTTGTTTTGGATTTATCTGAATTGTCAAACTGAACGGCGTGGCTAGCACCAAGGGTGTGCTGCACGTGGGCTCAAGAAGGCGTCTTGGGTGACTGACGTCTTTAAAGAAGGTGCCACCCTCAGTCGTTACGTTTAAGATTTTTTTTGAAAAATTTTTGAAAATAGGAAAAATGCCAAAAAAATAGAAAATCACTCAGATAAGTCAAATATGCGAGCCATTTTTGGGCATTATGGAGTGATATGAGATTTATTCACAGAGTGTTAAGAATGACGTGTCTACAACTGCGTCACCTTGGCGTCTACTTTGTAGGGGAATGACACAGAGTGGAATGGAATGGGAGTGTAATGGAATGAAGTGAGAATGGATTAAAAAGTAGATGCCAATGTGCGATGGGACACGCTCCAAACATTACACGGTTGGAATCTTCCCAGAGTTTCAATGAAGCAACTTTGAAGAAGGTTCTCCAAAATCAACGATTGTTTGGATGAAAATCAAATAAAGAGGGAGATAATGTGCACTCGGGCACAAATATAAAAAGTGACCAACTTCTCTGCCGCGAAGTACTTGGGTCACAAACCTGCAGGTTTCACCATTGGGGAGCGGTTATCAGCCAATGTGGAGGTGCTACGGCCAAGGTGGGTCTAAGGGGACAAAAGGAAAATGATAGTTGAGGATAAATCCAAACAAGGGTCTCTTCTAGAAAAATAGCTCAAAGCAGTCTCAGGGCAACTCAGTACTCAATTCGAAATGGAATATCTTAGCCCCATTTCTTGGTTTTGCTCGGCATCTGTTCTTCTTGGCTTTGCTCGGCATCTGTTCCTCGGCTTCGTTCGGCATCTGTTCCTCTCGGTTTCGCTCGGCATCTGTTCCTCTTGGTTTCACTCGGCACCTGTTCTTCTCGGTTTCGCTCGATAAGCATTAGGAACTTGTTCCGACTAGAAAATGGTCAAGCATGTTATGCTATGTAAGAGGTATGTTTTGAGTTTTCAAATCTTGCTAAGTCTATTCATAGACATATACTTGATAACTTTTCAGGCGATTCTGCTGGCGAAGACGAGGATTTAGCGCCTAGTGAGTCTGAGCCGGAAGTCCGAGTGTGACAGTTGTTAGCTTTCTTTCTGTTCGAGGTTGCTCGGAAAGGGCTTGAATTTATGAATTCTGAATGGTTATTGTATCAATAATGTGGAGTTTAATTTCTGTTGGACTACTGTGGTATTGGTATTTGCTCTTAGCTAATATAATGAACTTCTTCTTCCGCTGTAAATTTGGCTCTTTATTTATGTAAAACTCGACCCGTCTCCGTTCTGTTGGGTGGTTCCCACTGTGGCGTTGCCTCCTGTATCCGATGAGAGTGATATACTGGACCGGGTATGGGGTGCTGCGCTACAAAAACCCTCTGGTTAGCATTCACTACCTGATAACTACCTTGGACAAGGACATTGGCAGTATTGACTGCTAATCAACTCATTTCCCTCTGTGCCAACTTGCTCTTAGGCTGTTACTTATATAATGAACATTAGGAGAGGTTGGATGTCAGTTTGAGTCCCAAGCCATGGATGCTACTTAGATCTGTCTCAGTTTGCTTAGATCTTTCAACCAATAGGAGAATTTATCATGATGGTGGTGTTTTTGATTTAGCTTAATATCGCAAGCTTGATCCAGTAGATGTGGAGAAAATCTTTCAACTTTATAGACAAAATGTTATATTGTTAGTAGTATCTGCGTAACTTTGACAAAGCGCTGTTACTTGTTTGATGCCTCATTCATTATCAAAGGATGTCTGTGAAATTAGGGACAAGCTGTGATGGTTGTCAGCGAGAAGTCAAAAAATGCATGCACTGTCTCTTTACCTATAGTATTTTCTGTGATCTTTTATGCCCTTACATATTCAGTAAGTTGTGTATATTATACTTCAAAGTTTGAATACCTGCATTCTTTATCTTACTTGAAAGTTTGACATCTCAAAACATGTTTAGCTGTTTCCTCAGTAGTGCATATGCCTTCTCGAGTGCAATGAGTCGTGATTTCATCATTGAATTGATGTATGGTGGTCCTCTATTCTGCGGAACCAATTTGAGGACGGATTGGTGGAAGCGACATGGGAAGAATTTGTTCACTTATTCAAGGCAAAGTATATTCCCGAGCATGTCCAAGACAAAATGGAGCAGGAGTTTCTCACATTAACTCAAGGGTGTCCATGACAGTGCAGGAGTATGAGGCTCGATTTGCAGAATTGGCAAGATATGCACCTCATATAGTGACTGATGAGCAGAGGAAGGTGAAAAAGATCATGATGGGCCTCTGACCATCACTAAGGACTAGATTGGTGGCCTTCAATCATCGGATGATGTAAGAAGTTCTTAGTGCAACGTATCGATAAGAAAGTGAAATGGACCAATATCAAGAAGAGAAGAAAGTATTGATGAAGAGGCCATCGTCAACCTTTCAAAGACAAGATCGCAAGAAGAAGAAGTCTTTCTCTCGACCATTAGATTATGCACTGACAAGGACATCTACACCACAAGACGGTGGATCGGGAGGATCATCAAGAGACAAGACAAAATGCAAACATTATGGAAGATGGCATGGTGGTAGGAAGTGCTGGATGGTAACTGGTAGATGTCTTAGAAGTAGAAGCCCAGATCACAAAATCAAGGATTGACCGAAGGCACAATTATCCACACCTAGTAAAGCCCCAGTAGCAGCAATAGTAGCGCCATCAACAGTAAAGCTAGTCAAAAAATCCCAAGCACCAGCATGAGTATTCGCACTGGCTAAAGAGGATGCGGAACAAGTGGACCATGTGACTGAAGGTACACTTTTAGTATCCGATTTCCATGCTAGAATCTTGCTTGACACCGGTGCTACTAATTCATTTGTGTCCGAGCGATTTTCAAAAATGTTGCATGATGAGTTGGATTTGGTAGCAATGGACTTGAATGTGCCTCTTCTAGTGCACAACCCAGCCAGAGCATTGTCCACTACAAAGAGTTATCCTTCCTTATCCATATTTGTTGAAGGGCGGGAGTTACCTGGACACTTCTATCTTTTGAAGATGAATGACTATGATGTAATTCTCGGTCTTGATTGGCTAGAGAAGCATTGATTGCCACAAGAAGCATATTGTTTTTCGCATGCCCAGTGAGAAGGAGTTTTTTCACCCTTTGCCCAAGATTGGGTCAGGAAATTTTGTGGTCTCAGCCATAAAGGTAGCGAGATCGTTGTGCAAGGGTTGTAGTGCATTCTTAGCTTGTGTAGTGGCCTCAACTGAGGCCAACCAAGCGCCATCACTTGAGGGGATCGAAGTGGTTCGTGACTTCAATGGGTTATTAAAAATAGATCGCAGTATGATATAAGAATATGTTAAAACTATTGCGATGATAAATAGCTAACCATAGTGATGTGCAGTGTTGAAGATTTATGTGTTGAATATAAATATGAAAGCAGAACCAATCACACATTGGACATAAGGATTTATACTGATTCAATGCTAATCTTTATTAGTACGTCCAGTACCCAGCAACAACAGGCATTTCCACAATCACCCCACCAGAGAATAGGACAAGTGTTGTTTTTGATCAAGTGTTTAGCTCACCACGGGCATCCATACACTTGGATCCCAGCCAATTTCCAAACTTAGCCAAGCTTAGCTATTTTTGATAAGGTGTTCAGCCACACCACGGGTGTCTTCTCGCTAAGAGCCCAACTAATTTACGAGCTAGTCAAACTCAGCTAGTTTACAAGCACAACCAAGCCTGCATGATACAAGCCTCCTGCTGGCACTCTTGCCCGCAAGCAATGACTTCTCCTCTCAAGAAGAAGTGAGCCACTTGTTCAGTGGGTTTACACAGATATAGCGTCTTAGAAGGCAGAGTTGTGTACAATATACTTAATCACACTCAAGACATAGATAGGAATGAAATACAAGTCTTGAACAGAAGATTAAAAGCCCTAAAGATAAGCAGGAAAATGTTATGGGCCAGGAGAGGAAGCAAAGAAAGATAGGAGTGAAGATTCTACTGAGATGCTTCTTCTTTCTTCTTCTTGTCAATGAGCTTGATATAGATCGAAAGTGGTTGAGTGTCAATTAGAATTTGGCTTGTCTCAACTCTTGGCGGTGTTCATTCAGGTGGATGTAATCACAATTCTCTTTCTCATGGTCTTTCTATCAATGCACTCTATCTGCTCTGAATTTTCTCAATGTCGATCCTCTCAACCCATTGCTTGGTTCTGGGCTGCTTCATTTGGTAGCTCACTGTATTTATGTTGTCTGTTAGATAGAACTTGGTGATTATTAGACACGATCAAATAGATGTTGAGACTTCTCTAGGTGACTGTTAGACACAATGGATGACAATCCTTTGAGTATTGAGTTGCTGCTATATTTTATAGGTTGAGTCTTTCGGTTTAGTCTTCATAGTCATTCGGTCTTGTCTTCTTGTGCTGTGAAGGCTCTCCTTTTAACGCTTCAATCATCAACCATTCTTTGTAGTTCTTTAAGCATGTGGCTTCTGCAGAGGATATCTCTTTAACTATTTTCCCATATACTCATTAATTGTAATCCTCTTTAAGATATTCTTCTTCTTCTGCAACTATACTATTCGGGACCGGTTTCTTCAAGCCGGTCGAGTAAGCACTCACCCATCTCCATCGCACACTCAAGCTTTGTAGACTGCGCACTCATGTATACACACCATCTAGTCCTTGGATGGTACTAGCACTCCCTTGGCTGCCTGCTGCATTTTTGCACTTAGGCACTAGGGAGCATTCTCCATCAATTGAGGATCACCTTGCTTACATACACACGCACTCTGGTTGATCGGCATAGAATACACTCTAGCTAGCTCAGTGGGGTTTCAAGCAAACACTTTGTTCACACACACATTAGAGGTTTGCTGAGAAGTATCTTAACTTGTACCTCAACCAGTGTAGTCTTTGGACCGCCGTTTACACTTAAGCCATTCCATCTAAATCCGTTGTGCTTTATGTCTAAGTGTTTTTTTGTCTTTATAGGGGTGGTCTATGCTTTTGGTAGTCAAGCTTTAAATAGATCAAAGTTTGTGAGAGGATTTATTCAACCCCCCCTTATAGATCCCATTGCACCCTTCCGGGACCTAAGAACCCCTCCTTCAAGGACTTTTTGCCAACCCTCTGTTTCTTAAGTGACACCCCTCCAACAGGTTCTCGTTGATAAAGTTACTTTGTTGGAGAAACAACTTAAGAGTGTTACGAGCCCACGGCCCGCTCTTCCTCCTCCTTCTCTAGTCAATCCTCTTCACACCTTCTTGAACAATATCACTAAGAGAAAGAATGGATGGAGAGGAATGATGACCATGACATCAATAGTTCAAGTGAGCAAGAGCCGGCAAGTTTTAATGATCAAGTGGATGTCGTCCGCCCTCCACCCATTCACCCCATTCATCAATATGGCTCTCTGCCTCTGCATACGCAACACCATTACATTCCACCACCCATCAATATGCCTCTACCACGGCGTCCACTTGAACCTGATAATGACGAGCTGGTAATTGAAGAATTGAAGACGACACGTAATGATGAAGTTTCAAAGGCACCTATTCTGAGTTTCCTTCATTTTTCTCTCCCTCCACTACTACCAGATGAACTGCCTGCTCAGGACGAAGTCACCGTCCCCGATCCAATCCCCATTTTTTAGACTTATTGGTGTTACGACGACAGATCGATATTTCGATCACGCACGCTGACGCATCATGAGTCTTCTTCTATCCCTAACACCTCTCACCCCATCCGGCATTTCCTACGTATCAAACCTCCTTCTTTTACATCTCCCGTCATACCTCCTTTAGGCGCCATGCCATCAATCTCCACCAAATCGGCCTCTGCTAAACCTCCCACTGAACCTCGTGAAAATAACCCTTAAAGAGTGAAAAATATTGTTTTAATAATTATGAGATATTTTTCACTCATATGAGTTATTTTTCGATGGCTCATAGTATTTCTCACTCCCACGAGTCTACGTAATGAGCGGATCGGGCTATATATAAGTATGGGGCAGCTCATGCTGAGTGCAGTCAGCGCACGTAGTGAAAGTGCGTGGACCCTTCCAGTGACGTGAACCAATCACGAGAAATTTGCAATTTGTGATTAACAAGTCATTCTCATTTTTTAAATTCAGCTCCGCCCCACACGGAAATTATAACGAAGTCCGAGTTTGGAATTTGTCAGACCCGATCCAACCTGTGTGTTCATCGTCCACTCAAATCCCCCTTTCACACGTGCCGTCAAGAAGCTGGAGCTACTGCACCTCACGGTCATGCATGGCAGCCATCAAGTTGTGAATAGGAAACCTCATGATTATTCCAACAAGTAATTCAGTTTAATGGGCCCTTCAGGCTGTAACTTTGACATATACCTTAGTAACTTACCAAGCCATGCATGGAATTAAGAGTAGGACTTCTTAAGAATCTGATTTTTAGATATTGGATACAAGAGTTATTGAAGTTTATTAGATTGGACTATCTAATTTAAAATCTTAAGGTGTTGAGTGGAGAGGTCTCCACTCGAGATTACGAGTAGACTTTTTAACAATCTGATTTTAGATATTGGATACAAGAGTTATTAGAGTTTATTGGATTGAACTATTCAACTCAAAACTTTAAGATATTGAGTGGAGAAATCTCCACTCATGTAAACACATTATATAAAATCTTAAGCTGTTGAGTGGAGAGGTCTTCACTCATATAAGCACAATATATATCCAATTCAAAATTTTAATATGTTGAGTGGAGAAGACTCCACTAATATAAGTACATTATATTTTAATCCATTTTCAATACGTGACTATTCTAACAAGAATGAGGATCCAAAGATTGTTGTTGATTTAGCGTCAATATAATCATGTCATCCCTAAGATTTTAATCATTTATCTCAATATAGAGAACAATCTCATGGAAAGTTTATACTAATTGTACGTCTTTTGATGTACGTAATTCAGCTTATTTGGTGTAGGAAGGGCGAGAATCAAATCAAACTGAACTTTTCTAGAGTCAAACTTGGTTTCAAACCACATCCCCCTTCGTGCCCAGCAACAGCCTCCCCAACATCAGGAACAGAAACCTCCTAAGGTCTAGGTCTGCTCTCTCTCTCTAGGTGGGGTCTGCACAAAAAGTGGCCCTAGCCCTCCCCACTTCATTTTTTTAATTCCTAGGTATGCTCTCTATTTCCAGAGTTTACTCCCTGAGCACTCCAGTCATCAAATTTATTTCTGAGAATGCTGGAGTTTGCTGGCGTCGAACCTCAGCAAACATCGGACCAGCTTTTCGCTATCAGGGGACAACTGACAAGAGTGCCAGTGAATGCTCCCGGAGCTCTATATTTCTAGCATTTGGCTGCCAATTCTAGCCCCTTAGTGAACTGCTTGCGAGAATGCAAGTTTGGTGAGGTGGAAGAATATATACACCCTATTTCGGGCAAAGTTTGCACCAAACCATCCTTGGAGCCGGAGCTGGTAGATTGGGTATTATCCATCAGGCCTAGTGTTTTAGTATTCAAGAAGGGCAAAAGTACCTACTTGGAGCCGTACTATCCCTTTCAGTTTGGCAAAAACTTTGGTTATGACCAGCAAATTCCACCCTCTTCTGTATAGTTTCCACTAGAGAGTCGGTCGAGGGCAGGGTCGGCTGCTGTTGAAGAAGCCCATACATGGTGGGACTACTTTCACCGTCATGAGGCAACTTCTTTCAGAGTTCCAGCTCTTGGGCGGTTCCCATTGCTAGTTGAAGAGCCCATTGCCTCTCCTACTTCATGGCGTCTAGAGGCCGACCGATTGTGCCCCTATAGGACTTTTGTACAGAAGGAGGATCGGCGCCCAACTTTATATGCTCAGACCTCTTAGCTATTTGCTTTGTTACGCATTCATGGCCTTTTCTTAACCGGCAAGGTTGAGATGATATTGGAGAGGCCGCTATTTGCTACCTTCAAATATGCTGACGGATGGGGAATTGACCACCTTGGTTTGTACTATAGTCTGTCGGCTCATGGCCATGAAGATCTAGCTCTCCTGGTTGAACATTGTGCCTCTATAGGTGATATCTGTTGGTTGGTCTGGGAGGGTGCATCTAGAGAGAAGGAACCTCCTCTGTATTACTGGTCTCTCTCTCCATTATATTCTGGCCCACCAAGCAAGTCCTATCTTGCTCTGCTTATTCTTCATCTTTTGTTCATTTCTTTTTTTTGGCATATATACACATCCCCCGAATGATTATTGGGTGCCCATGCTTTTTCTTGTTGACTTTTCGGATTCCAAGACAACTTTAGAATACCGAAGGCTAATTTCCAAGGCGTAGAAGCCTAATTACTTCGAAGCCCCAGTTGCAGCTCCGACTACTACGCCACTGCCTTCCCGAGGGTCTAATAAACATGAGAGATCTCATGTGAAAGAGGCTATCTCTCAGTCTAAGAAGGCCCGCTCGAGTGAAATCACCGGTCCGTGCACTACTTGCTTGCTAGGTCCGAGGGGTCTTCGGTCTTGTGACTATCACCCACAAGGTGGTGTCACATCAATGCGTGAGTCTAAGACTCTACCACGCATCGGGGCCACCCTTATGGAAGATAATTAATTTCTCCAAAGATGTCATGTGCATGCTCACGCATTATCACGAATGTATCATGCTCAAAACAATCAAAAGATGCCAGATGAAGCCAAGAAATAGTGAAGCCAAGTGAACTTGAACTCACGAAGGAGCCTCTATTTAAGGTCCCTGCCACTGAAAGAATTGGCGTCCACCCCAGATGCCATTAATTCTAGTAATCAGCGACCACGTAAAAAGCCGCTAATTAATGAACGACCTTTTGCAAAGGTGCCAATTCTCGATTTTAAAATCTGATATAAGAAAATAAAATTCATAATTAACGTCCACTTAACAGACGCTAATTAATGAATGGCCTTCTAAGTAGGTGCCAATATTTTGAATTAAGAAATTTAATCAGACATGAGAAACGAAGAAATAGCGGTTGAGAGACAGTCACCATTAATTAACGGCCTCCTGGAGGGGAGCTAATTCATTTACCTAAAATTTGCTTAAGAAAATCAAGAGAAATTAGAATCAGTGCCAGTGCGGAATGGTGCCAATTCTTCTGGGCTGAAGAAATTGCGCCCATCTACATAGCCGCTGATTCTTGGAAAGCCATAAATTGAAAGATAAGTGACGAACTGTAACACAAATGTTAATAAATAGTAAAAGGAATAATAATAATAACGATAATGAAAAAGAAAATAATGATGATAACAAAAAAGTGGAAAGCATAATAATCCAACGATGTCTTGTCCGGAATATCTCCCTACCGACTCTTGGCATCGGGAATATTAATGATACCTATGCAGGTCATGCTTTGCCCTGGGAATCATCCCTATCATGGGCATAACCTGACCCTGCATTGGGCCAACAACCCACTGACTTCTCACCATCTTAATCGGGATTTAATCGAAGTTGTTTCATCCTTTCGATATTGAATTTGTCATATCCTGGCATACACTTGTCCCGATATCTCACATGTAATTGGGATATGTCTTGATCCGGACTCTCATCCAAGCATGAAATGGTCAATATGTGACCGACGTAATTTTGAATACCATCTTGCACCCTTATATAGGGGATCTTGATAATTTCAACACAACATTAACTTATTAATGAAAATCAATACTTGTGTCGTAGGGCCCCGTTTCTAGGTGACTAATTACAGATTTTTCAAGACCTCCGTAAGTCTCCGCGAGTCTGAGATTTTCATAAAATTATGAGCTCATATTCATAGTTTTGGTTATATTGAGAACCAACCATGATAGATTGCATATCTTACATGTCTCATAAGCTTATTTTAATCTTATGCTAATTTCATGCCAAAACCCATATAGTTTTGTATTTAAATCATTTCTTTATGCTCATAGAACATGGTTTATTGTGATGTTTTGATCGTTGTTTCATGATTCACTCTCATCTACTGTCTTTCTAGTTAAGTACAAAGCGCATACTCCAGTATGTGACTATTAGTTACACTTGCACATTATAGGAACACTTTCTTGGACTTGTGAATCTCACCGCCGGATATTCCTTCTGTCTAATTAGGGGATCATGTTTCAAGACCTTCGTAAGTCTCCGCGAGCCTGGGATTTTTACTAGGATGCCGAGCTGGTTGTACCCTCAAAGCCCATTTGTCTAGAAAGCACTCACTTGACTGATTTTTTTCTGTGCTTTGGATAGATAGTGGCCATCAGGAGACTGCCACTGTCAAGTAACGACCTTCCCGTGATCGCGTTCTGCCAGATTTCACTATTGGGTCGACTCTTTCTTTCTCTCGCGTCGACTCTACTTGATTACAGCTATCCTAGGACCGCCACCTTCGAGTTATGGCCAGGCCGTCACCATTATTTCAAGAAATGGCTTAGGCATGACCGTTTTCTGTTCCAGTGTGTTTAACGTGAGGTTTGACCCAAGAGTTGACTTTCCTATGGGCCTAGATGGTCTATTAATCCTTTAGAACCTAACACCTTGTCCAATAAGCTATTAATGAAATATGAAAGTTAATAAATGTACCATTATGCTGTCAGATTCCTCCCGTGGTATGACCTAGTCCTTAATTCATTCTTTGAACTCTCATGATCATATTTGGTACGTTTTTACCTTACTTCTTGTTATCATGAGCTTATTGTTTGACTTGTTACATTATTGGTCGAACTTTATTGTTATACTCGTGGAAGTAGATTTTTTATAACATGAAGATGTAGATAGGGCATTGATTGTGTCCAAGGACTAGACGCTAGCCCCCTCGGTTGATTACTAGAAACATACTATAAACCATGGGGTATGATGAACACTGGCATCGCATTACGCTGGGAGTATTTTTTTTATAAACGAGTGAAATCTACAAGGCCATCTCATGAAATTTACATGCTTACTATTACATGATTGTTACATGACATTCTAGTGCATAGCTTTTTATGGTTATGAAAAGTGAAAAGTGCGTTCTCGTTACGCATCAAAGAAGTGCACCGACGCATCAAGAATAAAATCAACCATCAAGTCACATTACATCAAAGCATTAGAGTAGTGCATCAACGCACTAAGCTAAGGATCAGATTTTAAAAGTAACCACGTCAAAGCACCAAGTAGCTGCCTTGACGCACCAAGTCAGAAGGCAGAGTTAGAAGTCTATCGTTCGAAGGTTCTATCTTCACACTGCCCCGATGCATCTGAGGAGTGCATCGACGCACTCAGTTTGGAACCAACAATTGGAAGACAACAAGGTTTAAGCATCAGAAGGAGGGGTAAGTGCTGTCACCAGGACAGGTCGAAGTAGCAAGCCACTGATCAGACGCATCAGTCGTTAAGAGATGTGTCACTGCATTCTGCATCGACTTGAAGGCTTATGCCTCGACACATCTTATTCAATTCTCAACGCACTTAAAGGAGTGACACACTCTGATAGCTCAAGTGTAATTAATGGTCTCTTAAGGATTAATTATGATTACTTGAGTGTCAATAGAGGATACTTAAGGAAGATCTGCTCTGCCAAACTAAAAATTATTCTGAGCTCTTGATGAACCAAGGCGAATCACGTGCCAGCTCTCGTGAAAGCTTTTGGCATGCAAATGTAGTCACACGTGGCTGATTTCTAGAAATTTCATACAATCAGAATATTCATTTTCCACATGGACCAATAGATTATCCTGGCTGGTGATCGAAATCTGTAGTGGAAGACGATACTCTACTCTATATATATCTTAGCCCCTCCACTCAAGAGAGGCTGCTGAAGTTTTTGCCTTCATTGCCATTGCAAATTCAGAGAGAGCACTTCCAGAAGAAAAATAAAGAGAGAACCACCGTGAGAGGAAGAGAAAATTAAGTGTAGCAAGCCCATCTCATCTGGAGATTGCTTCAATTCGAAGCTATATTATTTTCGTCCATTCTTTTTCGAATGAACTCTTACATTTATGTGGTTTTTCCTTTTGTTCTTCATTTCAAATTTGTTCTTAGTTCTCTCTGAGTACTCTCAGAGGAAGGGAGAGTATTCTCCAGAGTCCCCTCTGAAGGATTATAGGAAGAGAGGTCTCTGACCTCTGCTTGCGTGAGCTGTAGGGTGTAGTTCACGGTGTTCCCTCCGCGGTCATAGAGGAAGGGAGGTTGATCCTCTGGGTTCCTTCTAGATTTCCAAAAGAAGCGAGGAGGGTGTTCCTCAGGGTGAAGCTCTGGTTACAATCATTGTCACAGACTGAGTCTACTGTTTTGGTTTGTTGAGCAAGGAAGCCTCACTCTCAGTACAACAAATAGTCAAGGCTAATCTACACTTGGGAACATGTACAGAAATACGTCCTCACAAAGATTTCAAGAAAATCTTCAAAAGCGAAATATTAAGAAACTATATTCTTAGAATATATCACCCACTTTATAGCTTATTTCTTCATTTAGTCAAGTAAAAAACTATATGTATATGAACTCCAATTTGTACCTATACTTGGTCAAAAGAGGATCATCCATCATCTCTCTGAGCAATACTCCATCTGTAAGGATTTTGATCATGGTTACACCCTGCAATTCAGTGACAGATGATGGAAACATATAACCAAATGGCACATTCATGGGTAATATGAGTACACATATGATTGAGCCTACATGCCCTAGGGCATACGTGCAAGTCATACAGGATTTGTGCTATCTTCAAAGCGAATTGTGTATCCCACTTCTTCTCCCAATTTGACGCCCATCTCTTCAGCTACTCGCAAAGCAACTGACTAAAGAATAGAGGGTGATGGAACTCATAGTTGAGATAAAGTAAATCTTATGTAAGTGAGCAGGATAATATAAAGCACTGGCAAATCTTCAAGGAAGTAAGATATAAAAATAATTTTCCACAAATCACCAAAGAAATGTTCTGCTAACATCCAAGGGACAACAGAGGCAGAACATGACTTGGAAGTTTCAGAAAATATGTACAGACACTTAGGTGCAAATCAGATGAGACACCATGATCAGCATCTTATCAAAGGAATATATGATTTTAGATATCATCTGCAAATAACTTACAGCACATGATTCCATCGTGTAAATGCTTGTCTTTTCATCTATAACTAAAATAACAAGGCATCAGTTTCGTGCTAACCATTGATGCAGGTAACAAAAAACACTAGCAAGTCCCTCCACTAATGGTCTTAACACTAGTAAATGCTTGTCTTTTCATCTATAACTAAAATAACAAGGCATCGGGTTAGTGCTAACCCTTGATGCAGTCCTACGGTAACAAAAAGCACTAGCAAGTCCCTCCAATGATGATTTTAACACTAGCAAAAGCCCTCTCATACATATCATAAACCACACGTACATCACCTGGAGAATTTTATCTAAAACTATCAAATCAACTCTCTTCATACTTGGTTGTAAACCTTTTAAAAAATCAGTGAAAACCACATATAGTCCTTTCTTTATATCTCTATACCTCTCCATCAACCACCTCAATACGGCAATAGGTTGTGTGGTAGAAACTGGGCATGAAAGTTTTAACAGTGATCACAAGCCTAAGATCCTTCAATATTACTTTCCGCGAGTCCCCCATCCTTTCCCTGAAAGGGCGGATGCTCTCCTGCTAAACATGGATTATCTGCAAGAGGATTGTCAAACCACCACCAACCCCATATGGAAACTCAAAAAAAATACACATGAGGTTGTAATAAAGTATCCTTTTCATTACGAAGAGAAGAAGATACAAATGCGACCCTCAAGGGAGATGTGTACAAGGAAACGACATCTACGGACGCCGAAATATGTCTTCAAGATCCAAGAGGCCTACATACGGAACAGATCCTAGTTCATGTAGGCGAGCCTCCTCCTCCTGGAGTCGGATGGATTCGTCCTGAAGAGATGTCACCTGTCCTTCCAACAGAGCTACCTCTTCGGCAAATTGTGGTCGGGCGGTCTTTACCCGTGGCAACTCAGCCCGGAGATCATTTAGCTCCACTTTAAGCACGCCTATCCGGTCACATATGAATTACTCCCGGTCAGTCAAAGCCTCCAGCTGGCCTTGACGCTCCCGAAGGGCAGAGCTTGTTTTCCCTAGCTCAGACTTGTACTCCACTCTCTGCAACTTGAAAGCAGCTAGCCTATCATTCATGACACGCGTTAGGAAGTCCCAGCGATGTACAAACTTCAGCAGCAACAAGACGCACTGGGCCCATGTTTCTAAGGGACAGCCCATCACCTACAGACCAGCGGTGAAGCAGTTGGCTATCTCCTTCAGTTGCAGATAGGTTAGTCCGGGCTGAGACTCCACCAACTGACACAGCATGTCCAAGTTCTGCCACACCAAACTTTCGGATGAGGCGAAGCCAAAGGAGATAGATGAGGTGACTTCAAAGGTCACCTCATTATCGATGTCCGCCCATAATGAGACATCCGGTTGGGAGGAAGAAGACGGGAGAGCTACTGGGAGCGCTGACTGGACTCTCTCTATAATTTCCTGCAAGGCTGAGGCCTCCTTTGCTGTCACCTTGTCATGGGCCACTGCTCGAATACTCGAGGAAGGGGAGCTTACAGTTTTTGGAGATGCTTCTTCATGGGTCCTCGGGATAAAGCCTGTCCCTTCAATGCTCTCATCCTGAGGCACCATATCTTCCGATGCTGAAACCATGGAAGCTGCTTCTGGGCTGGTTATCAGTAGTAGACCGATTGCTACAATAGTTGCCTCCTGTACGGCCTCCTCTTTCGAAGCAGCCATCTTTGCCAGTGTTAGGACCCCAGGGGATACGACTTGAAGGGATAGGGGTTCAGTTTCCATGGATGCTACTACAGGGACTGTGGATTTAGGTGCAATGGTCATCACCACAGCCGGTACAAATGCAGAGCCTCTGGTCAGGTCTACTTCAGCCCTTAATTCTGAAACCCTGATCGGAACGAGGCTGTCCCCTGAGGCTCCCAGGTCTAATGATGTCAGGTCTGTAGAAAATTGTACCCTCACTGACACAGGACGGATAATCTCTGAAGCTCCCGTACAAGCTACTGGCGATGCAGCAATGATAGCCAAGGCTTCAGATGAGGTGGCCTCAGAAGTGGCGGTCATTACCGGGCTGGTAATAGCAGGTTCCTGAGGACAGACCAAGACAGCTTTAAGTGATAGATAAAAAATGGGTGAAATAGCAAAATAAAAAAGGACTTACGCTCACTGTAAGGTCTACGTCCTCAAAAGAATGCAAGGGGGATGAGAACTCTGCAGTTGAGGCAATGAAGGGAGGAGTTATGTCTGTTTCCGTATCAAGACCGGCAAACTCCCCCTGTAGCTCCTCCTCGGAAGACAACACTAGCAGTTTGGGAGGCAGGAATGGCAGAAGACCTTTAGTCAATATGGGCAGTGCTTCTGATTTAGAGACATCCTCCTCACAGCCACTGAAAGCTATTTCCTCTTCCTCCGCATCGGAGACAGTCGTAGAGCTGCTGGAAGATATTTCCACTCTATCCATAGATTGAGCGGCCACTTCTAGAGCATGTCGGGATGTAGACTGGGTAACTATGCGCCTCGTCGGGGCAATGCTTCGTTTCATTTGGGTCTTGTGACCCTCTTGTGGCCAAGGTAGGTCTCTTGCCGTCGTTGTAACTCTGGTCCTCTCTCTGGCTATCACCGCAAATAAAGGTCCCTAAGAGGGATGATAGAAGAACGACCAAAAGGTAAAGGGAAAGGTGAGAAAGCATACTTACCCTCCGCCTCGCCAACCGGTGTAGGAGAGGGCAATCTGGTCTCTTCCTCAGAAGGCGCCACTATCTGCTCCTGGGCTGTGTCAAGAAAAAGAAGAAATCAGATCCAGAGGTCTCCTCAAGAGCCAGTAAAGAAATAATGGAAGGTGCATCTGCAAGCTATTGATTTTACTTTCAGTAGGTGCCTGGGCGGCCTCCTGCTGAGATGTGAACTCTTCAAATGAAGGAATATCAGGAAGAGGGGTCCCAGCCTCCGTCACTACTGGAGCAGTTTGCTGAGCACGAGCCTTCTTGGCCCTCGTGGCCTTCACAACTGTAGCTTTGACCATAGAAGTCTTCCTCTTCTTGCCCAGAGGCAAGGGCGTGGTTGTCGGCGCTGCTGTGGGAATTGTAAAATAGCCAGGCTTCTCAGCCTGGGCAATTATCCTCCTATATAGTCATTGCCATTTTATGTCCGGTCTGTCTGTTGAAGACACAAGAAGAGCAATGACAGTCAATAAATGCAGAATTTAACGACAAAATGAAAGCTCTACAGTCCAAAGAAGAGGTCATACTGGCTGGGCCATCATAGAAAGTGGACAGTCGCCAATACAAATAGGCCACCTCCTCTGAACGAGAAGCAGCCTCCTTGACAAGCCAGCAGATGTCATCGATAGTCTGACATTTCTCTACCAATGTGGTCAGATCACAAGCTGAGATGGTCCATGCCTCAGCCATCTACGTAATAAAAGGAAAGGAACAGGGGTTTGCTCAAAATCCTGACTATTGGGCTTTCCGTAGACAAGCCATGAATGTTCAGTAAAATAAACAGCCAGGACGTGTGCTGATAATACGTTCGTGTGTGATCTACCCTATGCACGAACGTCCTGTAAGGGTGAAATCTGTCTGTTGGACCCTTCTAAGGGACTGCTGTCAGGAGCGGCTCTTCAGGAGGGAATGGATATTGCTGCGTCTAAAAGCGAGCACTCCCTACATGGCATAATTGCCTTAAGTCCTTCATGAAAGCTTCTTCATTAATGGCTGTAAAAACAAGAGTGGGCAGCTCAGAGCCTTCTTCTTTCAGAGCCCGATGCTTGGCCAAATAGGTTTCCTCTTCCTTTGGGTGCTGTAAATAAATCTTTTTCAGGTGGGCCTCGTCAATATCAAATACTGGCTCTAGTTGCTGCTTCAGAAAGGAACGCTCAGCCACATCCCAGAAGGCGCTCCTATCACCCCTATAAAAGCTGGTACGGGTGTTCCACTATTTAATATACTCTGGTGTAACACGGGGAACACGATTAGAGATGGTTGGGATTCTGAAGGCTGTGCCATCTTGGCGATGAAAGAAGTCCCACCACAACCGGTCGTCACCAACAATTGTGGACCCATGCTTGGCCCGACTATCCAAAGGGAACTGGGCAACTGATGTGGGGATATGCTGGTGAGTCACACATGAATTAATTCGAGTGAAGTTAATTATTTTTAAAGTTTAAATCATATCATATATAATATCTGAGTGGAATTGAGTCAATATATATCACCGAAATCTGAGTCGGCAAACTATGGTTGTACTCTCAAACATGTGACTCGTTATAACCCCTATAATATCACGTCAGATTCTACAATTCAAAGAAAGTCTTGCCCTCGTACATAAAAGAAACGAAAATTTACCCTCATTATATGGTCCTGCGGTTGAGGTGGCAATAGGTAAGGACGAATCATGTTGCCTAAGCCTAATTAGATGTGACCCGAGTTTTGGTCAAAGCTATGTGATCTCATATTTCATTCCGAGTTAAAAGTCGGTAAAGATATTTTAAAATTAATATATACATTGAGGAGGGTAAAATCAGCTCGGCCTATAAGAGACTCAATTTTATCTGGCCCAATCAGGCCTGCAATTTACAACAGGCATGTCGGACTTCGACAGTCGCTACCCACAAAGGACAGTTCAGGACGAATAGTCCTTGGATTCGCCAACGTGAAAGATATTGACTTAAATGTAATAGTCGTTAGAGGACTCTCCGACGATCGACCGTTACTCCGTACGACGTTGGCCTCAATCTCACTAAGAGCGAGCACGCCCTACGGATGCCGTAAGACTCGCCAAGGAACCGGTCGACTCCAGGATACCACTCTCTCAACGGAAAACTCTCCCCATGATCGCGGGAACGTTAGTCCATGACTGACATCCTTCCTTATTAAGGGACAGGCCCTCATCAGGACAACTCCTTATAAATGGGACCTCGACAGATAAGTAAAGACACGGTGAACTCTACCAAGAAAAATCTACTTAGCTCCC
Source organism: Amorphophallus titanum (assembly GCA_024336825.1). Classification (NCBI taxonomy): domain Eukaryota; kingdom Viridiplantae; phylum Streptophyta; class Magnoliopsida; order Alismatales; family Araceae; genus Amorphophallus; species Amorphophallus titanum. The sequence goes on from JANBPO010006061.1 coordinate 107,789, forward strand.
GCAAGAGGCAAGAGAAACCACCCTGTTGCTAAGAGAGAAAGTCTTCGCCACGCTTCGACTCCCCTCCGAGCACTCTTATCGCCCAACGAGTACTCTCCGAGCACTCACTAGTCACTGCGAGAGCTCCCTAGGAAGGCAGATCGTCCCTACCAGCCTTGGTACGTCACTCTATAACTCTCTCTCTCTCTCTCGCTATTTCTTACTTCTCCGTCTCTCGAGTGCTGACTTAAGCATCGGGAGATTATTCCCTAGGATAACACCCGGGATTTTTTCTGACGCCCTTCATCTCTGATATTTACAGATTTTCACGAGTGTCGGATGACCTTTCCCGATAAATAAATAGAAAAGTGTGGTACGAGAGTTAGAGACCAAAATTTTACCTCTACACATATATTAGATTGAGCCGAAATTTGAGTTAGTCAAGACATTATCACTATTGAAAGGGGGACTCATTTTTCTCTCCGGGTTGGATCTCTCCCTCCATAAAACTCTCTCTCTCTCTCTCTCTTTCTGCCTTTTCTTTCCCCTCACCTCACCTCCGGCAACCAACCTCCACCGCTTCCTCACTCCTCACACCGCCGCAGTCACCCTCTCACCCACCGAGGCCACCCCCCTTCTCTCCCACTTCATTTTCTATTCTCCCACGGATCCACTCTCTCCCTCTCACAACCCAACACCCACAGCAGCCTCTCCCTCTCACCTCCCCACTTCCACGTCGCTCCGCAGCCACCACCACCACCCTCTGGTTCTCCCTCTCACCTCCCCACTTCCATGCCGCGCCGCAGCCTCCATCAATCTCCCTTGTCGCTTCTCCGACCACCGCGGCCCACCTCCGGTGAGCTCCCCCGCGACCACCCTCTGCATGCACTCGCCGGCCACGCCCACGCCACACTCCCCTGCATGCAGAAGCCCGCCCCCCGTCCCTCTCCTTCCCTCTCTCTCAGCCCACAGCACTCCCGAGCCCCGCCGATGAGCCGCGACAGCCGCCCTCCACTGTTCCCCTTCGCCTCGTCCCTGCTAGCTCCTCCCTGCTCTCTTTCTCTCATCCCGTCAAGCACACCTGTCGCCGCGACCGCACCCCCCTGCTACCTGCCACAGACACCCCCACGCCACGTCGGCCGCATCCTCCCCTCTCCCTGCTACCCTCACCGCACTGGCCACCTCCCCACTCCCTCTCTCCACCGCGTCGATCACAACCTTCCACCTCCACCTCTTCCCACTGCCAACCTCTCCCGTCCGCAACCACCACCACCCGCAGTGGCAACCTGCCAGCCAACCTCCTCTCTCTCTCTCTGTGCATGAACGTGAGCCACCAATCTCCCTCTTTCTGTCTCTGCCAAGTCACCATCCCCCATCGCCTGCGAGCACCCCAGTGACACCTCCCGTCGCCATCGTCGACTGCCTCACGCGACCCCTCCCGTCACCATTGCTACCTCCGCCGTCGATGACACCCTGCCCCGCTAGTGCACACCCCCGTCATCCTCCTCGCTGGCCTTCACTCGCCTCCACCGTCGACCGCGCACTGCCTCCAGCCCCCCCCCCCTGTCACGACATCTCCCATCCATCCCCTCCTGCTAACACCGCCGTAGCGGCTCCACCACCCCACACCTGCCACCGTCGTCCCTCCATAGCCGACCTCCACCTCTCCCTGCGGCAGCTCCCCCGCCGGCGCCCGCGCCCCGCGGGGGGGGGGGGGGGGGGGGGGGTATTACAATTCACGTATAGGCGAACAAAACATCTCCTAACAACATTAATGTCAAAATTGATATTGGCCGAGCAATCATATCCCCCATTAATTTATAACATTGGAAGTTAATATATCATAATGAATACTCTCTTTAGAAAATTACCACCAATTCTTTCAAAGAAATACTAACATATCACACTGACTTAGAAGTACATTGTTAGGGTTGCAAGTTTGGGTAGGTCGACATGAGGATCTTGTTGGCTGGACGACCCGGTCATTTGGGTTGAGCTCATTTAGGTTGGGTCAGAATTAGATCTTTGGTTCAACTCAACCTCTTATAAGGATCAAAAAACGAGTCTGATATATGAAATAAAATAACTTTTTACAATGTGTTATTGAGATGGAATCGGGTTGGTTTGGATTATGCATTGTCAGCGGGTGGTTTGAGTCTGGAGAAGTAATGTTCTAATTGGATCAGGTCAACCAGTGCCCGATTGATGCTTTTTTTGATAAGTAACGAGGAGGGTAAAATCGATTCGGTTCATATAAGGTCTATTTCTATCAAGCTCGTTTCGGCCCAAGGTCTACGACATGTCTGTCGCGTCTCGACAGCCGCAGCTCATAATGGATAGTCTAAATCGGTCGAACCTCCGATTCGCCAGCACACGAAAGGTATTAACCCAGACGCAACGGCCGCCAAATGACCCTCCGGCGACCTAACGTTATCTCTTACGATGTCGCCCTCAACTCCACTAAGGGCGAGCATGCTCTCCAGGCGCCGTAAGACTCGCCAGAGAATCGTTCCACTCCGGAGGAACGGACCCTCAACGGGAAACTCTCTGGGACCACCGGAAGACGTTACTCCACGACTTGTGCCCTTCCCTGCTAAGGGACCGGCCTTCGTCACCAGGACAATCCCCTATAAATGAGACTTCCATGGATAAGCAGAGGACACGGTGAACCTCACCTAGAAACGCACACTCAACTCCAGATAGGGAAAAGAGAGGCCAACTTACTGTGAAGAGAGAAGGCCCCTGCCGAGCACCGGTTGCCCTCTGAGCCCCCTTACTGCCCAGCAAAACACTGTCCGAACGTCCACTAACTACAGTGAGGATCTACCCGGAAGGCAATTCGTCCCTCCATGATTACTTCACCGCCCCTCAACTCTCTCTCTCTCTCATATTCTTTTTTCTGTTTCTCCGTTTGTCGAGTGCTGACTTAAGTATCGAAAGATTGTCTCCTGGGATAACGTTCGGGGCGCCTTCTAACGTCCTTCATTTTTTATATTTGTAAGTTTTCAATGTTACTCCCTGAACCGGAGGCCTATGTGGACGTAGAAGGCCTCCCTCCCTGGTTTCGGGTCGCTCGAAGATCCAGCAGGGCTTCGCTGTCGACTGAAAATATCCCCCCTTCAAGCTTAGCCTTTAGGGTCTATTTATAGAGCACCCAAAGCAAGCTTCGAAAATAGGGTTTCTAGGCATTTTTAGGTCAAGATAATGAAAGAAAATATGTGGATAATTGATTTACCTCTCACCTAGAAGAAACGGCACACAAAATGGTTAAGTATTCACGGAGAAACTGACCGAGAAAGTTGGGATAAAAACTATGAACGGAGAGAGAAAATTTTTTAAAATCTCTGAGATTCGGAGGTTGTGCGGCCATACGATATACCACATATCCAGTTGTGCGGCTACCTCAGGGCCGCCCATCCCTGTCGGTAGAAATTCAATTAATAAGAAAATATAATTCAATACCCATCAAACCGATTGAGTTGTTCGGCACTGGACTCTGAGGGATGAATGGCCAAAGCCCAACCGCACATGCCTTGTCCATGATAAGTCATGAAAATAAATAATTAGATAATTATCTAAATAATCCGGTGACATTATGACTCTTGGAGAAAAAATGGCTATACATTGCCCGCTCATCAGGTTGAACGGCTAGGATAAGGTCGTATGTAAGCGAGTCGGTGGAAATTCAAATAATTAACTAAACATTCAATTAATATGTGGACAGCTCATGACTAACCGCACACTTGGTTGTGCGGCCAGGATTGTACCGTACAAGTCTGGGCGCTTGAAATTCTTAAAATATGATGAATTTAACTATTTCACGGCCCATTAAGCCCTGAATTGAAATGGACCCAGCCAGGGAGGGAGGCTACCCATAAAATAAGCCCAAAAATGTGCCAGAAAAATAGTCCAACGAGTAATGGACAACTCGAGACATCAATAAATAAAAGCAAGAGGGATGACAACTTATCGGCAAAAAAAAAGTGTCAACAGATGCCACTCCTTAACATCCTCTTTGCAGGGGAGCGAGCGGAGGTGAAGCGGAGGTGACATGGGACATGAAGATGAAGCCAAAATGAAGCGGAGCGGACCGAAAAGTGGGTGTTAAGGTAAAACAACACCCATTTTCTCGCCAACAAGCGATAGGAATCTTCTGAAAAACTCTGAACAAAACGCACAGAACAGTTTGATTAAAAGCAACATCGGTCTGGAGGAACTAAAATAAAAGGAAATCACAAGATCAATCTCATGGGGGACACAATCCCGCGGACCAATGAGGAGACTGAAGCTTCTCTCGTATTGGGGAGTACCTAGGTTGGTCATCTCATCCGTCAACCCCTTGCCCTCGCACTTAGCCAAGGAAAGAAGAGAAAAGACTTTCGTGTATGTATGGCCAAAGCAGCAACGGTGTTTACCAAAGGAGACCGACTAAGGACTCTGTGTAGTGTGTGCATGGCCCAGTTTAGGATTGCTCTTAATGAGCGGGGAGGGAATGCCGAGCTCCCAACACGTGGTTCCTATAACCAAAGGAATGCTGCAAAAGCAAACCTAAGACTCTCTCCTCTTTTTTTTTGACATTGAATAAAGATAAAGACCTAGGATAAAGGCCTTGACTACCACTCTTAATCAAGTTAAGAAGCACCTCATTTTGAAAATCATGCGTGAGGAATGAATGTAAATCTTATGCAAAAATGTTACCTTGTAACCTTATGAAGTAGCTGCTGCCAGAGGTGATCTTGATGAACATGAGATTTATAGTCCTCACTTAGTAAATAAAAGGAGGAAGCAAAGGTTTGGAGTGGCTTAACAAGAAGGAGTGGTGTCAAGATCAGACTTAGATGAATAAGAGGAAAAAGGAAGAGAGGTGAGAGCTAGAACTCCCTCACTAAGGTGCAGAGACCCTGATTCACAAGAAAGGTCTACAGTAGAAAGAGAAGATCAAGAGGAGGAGTAAGGACTAAAGCCTCAAAAATAGAGGGAGAATTGGCAGATGCCCAAAACAGTGGATGTGAAAGAAGTCTGGTCGGACCCGGGATCAGAAGGGATTGTAAGGAGAAATGGGTAGATGGAAAGTGGTGGATCCAGAGGGTCCGGAGGCAAAGGGGGAGAATCATGATGAGAAGAATCATTACCCAGAGGTTGCGGAAGGAGAAAATGAGGGATGCGATATCCTAGTAAAAGGTATGGGAAGAAATGATTTAGGAGGAAGAAGAGAAGAAAGGACACGATGTCCTGGAGGAGTAGGAGGAAGAATCAAAAGAAAGACGGGCAGTTCGGAGGTAAAGAATGGGAAGGGGCGTGATGCCCTAAAAGAATCAAGGAATGGGATAAGAGATCCAGAGCTTTCGGAGGAAGAAGATATAAAGGGGTGCAGTGCCTGACAGCAAGGAGATTGGAGGGGATGAGAGACGAATCCAAAGGTTCCGGCAGAGGAAGGTGTAAAGGGGCGTAATGCCCAGAAAGGAAGTCCGGAGGATTCAGAGGAGGAAAATATCGAGGGACACGATGCCCTAGGGGAAGATAGAGAGAAAAAGATAGAAAATCTAAAGGTTTCAGAGGAAGAGAATGGCCTGAGAGTAAGGCTTCATACTTGGCCACATTGTTGGTGGTCGAGAAGTTGAAGCGGAGGGCATACTGGAGTTCTATACCCTCTGGCGATAGTAGTACCTGTCCTACCCCGCTACCGGCTACGCATGATGATCCATTAATGTACAACTCCCATGTAGGTCCCGAAGAGTGCTCGGGCAAGTCTTCGACAGGTATCGTGCATTCGGTGACGAAGTCAGCGAGGGCCTGGACTTTGATCACGGTCCTCGGACGGAACTTGATGTAGAATCCACCCAACTTGATAGCCCACTTGACCATCCTCCTTGAGGCGTCAAGGTTCTGGAGAACTTGTTAAAGTGACTGGTTGGTGAGAATGATGATTGGGTGAGCCAAGAAAGATGGACGCAGCTTGCGGGCGGCCGTAACCAGAGCTAAGGTGAACTGAGACTTCTCAGTCTGTGAATACCGGAACTCTGGCCCTTGTAGTGCTCGACTGATGTAGTAGACAGGCTTCATAACGTCGACTTCTTCTCGGGTGAGCACAGTACTCATCGTGCTCGACGTGACTGATAGGTATAGAAGCATCTATTCTCCTTTTTTGGGCTTGAAGAGTATGGGAGGAGTGGCTAGGTAGCACTTTAGTTCCTCAAAGGCCTACTCACATTCCTGATCCCAGTTGATCTGCCCTTTCTTCTCCGGGGCCTTGTTGGCTTGCTTGATCAATCGGAAGAAGGGGAGGCACCTTTCGGCTGCTCGGGATAGGAACCGAGTTAATGCAGTGATGCGTCTGTTGAGGCATTGAACCTCCCTTACCCACTCTGGCCACTTCATTTCCAGCACCACACGGATCTGGTTGAGGTTGGCCTTGATTCTCCAGTGGGTGATGAGGAAACCAAGGAACTTCCCTGATCTAACACCGAACGCGCACTTAGCTGGGTTAAGTTTCATGTTGTACCTTCAGAGTGTCACGAAGGTCTCCGCCAAGTCTCCCAGGTGCTCGGTGGCTTGGGGCTCTTTTCGAGCATGTCGTTGATGTAGACTTCCATGTTGCGGTCGATCTGCGAATCGAACATATGGTTGACAAGGTGCTCATAAGTTGCTCCTGCATTCTTTAATCGGAATGGCATGCGAGTGTAGCAATACAGGCCGTGGTCGGTGACGAACGCGGTCTTGTCTTGGTTGGGGTCGTGCATGCTAATTTGGTGGTACCCAGAGTAGGCATCTAGGAAGGTTAGCATCTCATGCTCGGCCGTGGCGTTGACTAGTTGGTCGATACGCGGCATGGGGAAGCTATCCTTAGGTGTAGTCTTGTTGAGGTAGGTATAGTTTACACACATCCGCCACTTCCGATTGCTCTTTGGAACAAGGACCACATTGGCCACCCAGTCTGGATACCGGGTAGGCCTGAGTAGCCCTGAGCATAGCTTCTCGCTCACTTGTTCTCTGATGATGGCCTGCCGCTCGGGGTTGCAATGTATTCGGCACTGGTGGACCGGCTGACAGATTGGGTCTAACCTTAGTTGGTGGGTGATGACCTCTGGCGGGATTCCGGGGAGTTCGTCCTTAGACCAAGCGAACACGTCTTGGTTAGCCGTGAGGAATCTTATGTAAGCTTCTCTATCGTGGTCGGACAGAGCAGCCCCAATTCTCAGCGTCCTGCTCGGATCTTCTCCCACTTGAATGAGATATAAATCCTCCGCCAAGGTGCTTGTGCTTGGACCTGGGTCTTCGATTCTTGCTTTCTTCTCGGGTGGCATCTCCTCGGGCTGCTGGTCTCGTGTTGAGATGAGGTAGCATCTCCTGGACTCCCTCTGATGTCCTCGGACCTCCCCTACCCCCGAGGGGAAGGAAACTTGAGCTTTTAGTGGTAAGAGGAGGGGACGCCGCAGAGTGTGTCGAGGATCCCTCGCCCGATGATGGCATTTCACCCAGTCATTGTGCGGACAACCGTGAAGTCTACAAGGAAGGTTACCTCTCTTGGCGTGGTCCCAAACGTAATCGGGAGCGATATGCGTCCTTCTGGGCAGATTGTGGTGCCAAAGAATCCATACAAGGGAGTGTGTAACGGCGTGAGTTTAGACACATCCACACCCATGAGTACAAGATAGTCATACGAAATAATGTTAGGGCCACTTCCATTATCAACTAAGATGCGACACACGGTACACTGATTGATGGTGGCTGAGACCACCAGCGCATCCGAGTGGGTGGTGGTTACCCCTTCTAGGTCATCATCTGAGAAGACGATTGGGTTCCTCAGGTGCCCTGAGGTGGCGGCCCCGGGATGGGTGTCGTCACCCCATTCCACAAGGTTTATGGCTGATGCGTATCGTCGCCGCCTACTCACGCTGTCTCCACCCGTGATCGGTCCTCCAGAGATCATCATGATCTCCTTTCCATTGGGTCGGTTGTCGAGGGGGGGTGGAGTCCACTGTCGCTTTTTCGCGGCCTTGGCAAGGAATTTATCAAGAAGCCCTCTGCGGATGAGGTCCTCGATGGCGTCTCCCAGGTTAATGCACTCGACTGTGTCGTGGCTGTGGTCGCGGTGATATTGACAATACTTCTTTTTACTCCTCGAGCTGAGATCCGATTTCATCCGGGGTGGCCATTTAAGGAACGGCTCCTCGCGGATTTCCATCAAATTTGGTCGGGTGGAGCCGTTAGGGGGGTATAGTTGCGATAATTACCCCTTTCTCTTTCTGGGCGGTCGCGGCGATCTCCGTCGTGTCGCTCTCGCTTATTTTGTCATTCCCGTGATGGGTCGGTGGCTCTCTTTCGGTCAGACCGTTCAGTTTCGACTGCGCGGCCCAAGACCGTAGTATTCTCCTCGCAGCGCGCGTGCTTCTGTGCCAGGGCGAGGAGGTCTGGAAGGGTCGTCGGGGCTTCGATCCCGAGTGCTCGTCGGAAGATATGATCCCACGTCCCTTGGGTGAGCGCAATAGTCGTGATGCCAACGTCGAGATGTGGGATCTGGAGCGCCTCCGTGCGGAAGCGGGAGATGAAGTCCCACAACGTCTCTTCTTTTCCCTGCCTGAGAGCGAGTAGGGTCACTGCTGACTTAGTCACCTTTCGGCAGCCAATGAAGTTCTCCTTGAATAGCTTCTTGAGCTGTTGGAAGGAAGAGATTGTCTCGGCCGGTAGGGACTCGAATCAGCCCCGGGTGTTCTCCCGATGGGTCGTAACGAATGCCAGACACTTCACGGTGTCCGAGGCCTGGTGGAACACTAGGTGGGACTCGAAACTGTGCATGTGGTCAGCCGGGTCGCTGGTGCCATCGTAGAAGGTGAACGACGGCAACTGGAGCTTTGGTGGGATGGGGACATCCATGATCTCCCTAGAGAAGGGAGCGTGAATGATGGGAATCGAGTCCATGCATCCCCATTTTATTTTTGCCTTTATGTACTTTTATTTTTATTTATGTCCTTACATAAATAGGTGTGCAATTATCGGGCTTTAGTAGCCAAGGTGTCATTCCTAATAAGTCTTTGGGTTTATTTGTAAAAAGTCTATTGGGGGTCCCAAGAGCCATGTCACCTCTCCCTCATTGGTCCACCTATGCTTTGGGCCCATGTGGGGTCGGTCAAAAGGGTTACCCTGTGGTGGGGAATTAAAATAAGTAGTGGATTTTCAAGATAATGACCTCGACGGCCCATATGATTTATTGGTTTGGCCTCGTGGTTTGTGTGATACGTGTGTATCCGTGGGTTAGCGTCGTGCTAGCGGTTTCACGACGGGTTCCTCACTTAGAGTGACATTTCCACTAGTCGTAGCTTACTTGGGCACGCGTGTGCCGACCCACCCGGGAGAGGTGGAGAACTAGACCCGAGAGAGAGAGAGATAGTTTCTAGGCTGGTTACCGTAGGGCCTCCCCTGTAGCATCTTGAGTCCGGGCCGGGAGGAAAACTAGCTAGAGGACTTGACGTTGTGTAGTTAGTCAGTGTGTGCACACATGGTCGGGGACTTCAGACGTGTGCTGACGAGCACGGCCCCGACTAGACCCTTATTTGTGTTCCGTGTACGGTGTCTCAATGTCCACTTGGGACGTGTAGGGAGACACTTGGGCTGTGGTGTAAGATGTCAGTGGATGCATATGGCCTTACTTCTAGTGGGTAGATCTCCTGTCACTCGAGTGTACTAGCCTGAGTTTCTTACGCGGGGACTTGTGTTAGGGCAGCCAGGGGTAGTTCGTCGTGCGACTTTCTTTTTGGTTATTACTTTACTGCTTTATTTCTTACCTAGTGTAGTTGCATTTTTATTTATTAAATGTTGTCATTTATTATTGTTAATGTTCTATACTGTTGTTTCTTGTTTCACGTGTTTGTCGGTAGAGGTGGAGGATCCGCGTGACCCCTACTGAGCCGATGAGATGAGGCACACCCCTATGTTTTCAGGTGAGGCATGACACACTCATAGTACCACGGAGGTGACGCGCGGCGCTAGTGGTTAGTAGCTTCTCCCAGTTGGCTAAGGCGGGGTATGCCCTATAGTCTTGTACTCTATTATTTTCTACACTTATGAATGGACATGTAAATTCTAGACTATATAATTAATGAACTGTGTGATTTTATTCAAGCTCTGTAATAGTTTAAATTATAGTACTTAATTATATTAAATGTTGTTGGTTGCAATGGTTTAGATTTCCACACACTCCCACGTACCCTTTTTAGCTCTTCCGAGCCCGGCTCGTGGGCGGCGGGCCAAGATCCAAGCAATATCGGGGTCCTCCTCGGTATTCGGATCTTGGGTCATTACAGGTGATATCAGAGTGATACGGTGGGGTGTGTGTAGAGATCTAGAGTGATTGTAGCTGTCTAGAATGTCCATGAAGTGCAGTAATGTTGGCAACTGGTTTAGGACCCATCTATTCCCCTTGTAGTCTGTCGCTAGACCGTTAGGCCATTCTGGCGGTCCTTTGGTGGACCATTTTTTAAAGAGAGAACTCTGCTACATCAGAACATTCATGCCAAGGGAACAATCTCACAACAAATCTTTCAATCAACCTTTTATTCATTCATTTCAAGGTTCAAAGTACATCATTCTCTCAATAAATTTTAGTACATAATCAAGGAATTCAAATTACATTCAATTTTGCAACCGCACGAGGTCGAATCTTGCATAGTGCTTTTATAAAAGCTCAGTAATCCTCCTCATCCTCTGTTACTTCTGCCTGCAAGGTATGGACTCGGCAGATCTCCCACATGGTCAAAGCGCTCCGAACCGCCTGTTTATCCTCCTCGGCCCCAATCTTCCTAGCTTGAAGGGGAGGGAAGTGTGATAGTGCTTGAATCATAGTGCGGGGAGCCCCATTTGTAGGTAGCACCGGTGGGGGTTGTAGAGTGCCAAGGTAGTATTTCACAGTAGCTGGAGATCCAGTCCCAATTGCCGAGGAAGTCTAAGTATAGTCCCTTGAAGAGCCCATGGGCGCATCACAAATTTGTCAAGTGGCAAGGTGTTGAAGAAGAGCCGCCAATCGTCCCTTGTCTTCTTATCCACGGTCTGGCATTTGACCTGTTTTGAAAACCCAGATGCACCTTCTATGACAAAGAGTGGGTGGCTCCCGAATATGCAGCTCACTATTGGAAAATCCTCTTTGGGTAAGAACTTCAATCTAATCCCCATCCAACATTCAAGGACTATCATAGACCCGAACAGGGGACCCCAAAGAGAAGCTGTACTAAGGCCCTCATAAACATCAGAAAGGATGGCTTGGGAGATGGATAAACCCTGCCACAACCCACTGATAACACTAAGGTTGGGAATGTCTAAGAGGTGGTCGATGGTAGAGAAGAGGAAAACCCCACACAAGCAAATGGAAGTAGCTTTGGCTATGGCCTCCTTCCACCCACACTTATTTTTGCAATGGCCAGTGATCCATTGGGCCAAGGGTATCAAGTGGATATGGCGGGAGCTAATCATGATTCTAACATCTTTTGAATTGGGTATGAAATCTCCAAAGATGAGTGAAGGGTCTATAGAGTCAATCGTATGACACACTAGTTCTTCATCCCCCACCTTAGTCTTAGGAAGGTCTAAGTAAGTCTCAACCGCCTCTATAAGGACAGTCGCTTCAAAGGTTGGGAATATGAAAGTGTGTGTTTTAGGGTGCCATAACTTCACTAGAGCTAAAATGCTATGCCAATCTTGGGACGAAAAGAACAAACGCTGGCTTGGAAAGAACAGTAAGAGTACCTTCAATCACACCACCCTTCTCGGTGGCCTCAGCTTCAGTTTCTTGAAGGGCTTGGAGCATCACCTGTCGCTTTTGACTTCCTTGTGGCTTCTCAGATGGGGCTTGGTCAGCAATAAGGGGACATTCGAGGATCAGGTGGTCCCTACTCCCACATTATAGGCAAGCGCCTAACTTACGCCAGTACTCCTCCATCTTGTGGCCTGGCTAGTCATAATATTTGCAAACTACCTTAGATGGGATAGCCAACCCATTATTCTTGTCGTTCTCTTTTGGTCTCTTATCCTTGGAAAAACTTGGCCCGCCTCTTCTTGCCCGAAGTTGGTTTGAAATTCCTAGAGCTGGTAGCTTGCTCGCTTCTCTTGTCTCTTCCTTTGATTTGATTCATCATCTCCATAGTATCCTCCAGCACTTGTGCCTTCTGCACAATCTATGCATAGTTGTAGATCTCCAATGGTGCTAGTTGGTTGATGTACTACAGCTTCAGCCCGTTGAGGAACCACTTCGCCTTCATCTTCTCAGTGTGCACCAGGTGCAGCGCATATCGGGACAACCTGGAAAATTGCCCCTCGTACTCCGCCATAGATAAATTTCTCTGTCTCAGTGAAGCGAACTCGGTCGCCTTCTTTTCCTAGACTCGGTCGGAGAAGTATTTACCAGTTGAAGTGCTCGAGGAACTCTTCCCGCATCATAGGACCATTCGCTAACGTGGGCTCCACTGACTCCCACAAAGTGCGGGCATCTCGATCGTTCAAGCTGGAAGGTCACCAGTAACACCCACTCTTGATCGTTGCATTGCATGAAGAGAAAAATATGGTCCATCTCTTTGACCCAATGCTTCGCGTCATCTGGGTCAGGGGAACCATTGAACCTTGGTGGGCACATGCCTCGAAAGTTCTGGTGGAGGTCATCGGCACCATGATGAGCGCCTCCCTGCGCCACTTGCTGCAAAGCCTGAATCAAGCCCTGCACGGTTCGCTGCATCTCCCTCCATTGTACGCACTCCGCAGCCATCGAGAATGCTAGATGAATCCTACAAGTATAGAGAAAGGAATTAAGAACGTTCTACTAAATTTCTTTAGGGTTCTTTTGTTACTTAACTTAACCCAAGTCTCTACCCCATCTCACTAGGTTGAATCTTAGACACTTATCAATGTCGCGGGTTCTAGTGACACTTCTAGGAACCTAGGATCTATAGAAAACTTAGGCTCTGATACCACAAAATTGTCACGCCCCGATGACCATTGAATGACCTAATGATGCCATATTTGCAAACAATGAAGTTCAAGGCACTACAGATTTTCAAATGCTTGAGTTTGGCTCTATTTGAATAAAAAATACTACTTTTAATGGTTGAAAGTTATATAGGTTGTGTTATAGGGTCAACATTCAAATTTCACTACCAGAGATGCATAAATATTAGGCCTTGACTGATATAGTGCATATTTTTTATAGCTCTCATTGTTAAACTTTGAATTGTCATCATACACCTGAGTGAAAAGTACTACATTGAGACCTCTTTGACATACAACACCAATGGAGAACAAAAGCTTTTAACGGTTTTCTATTTGCTCTCAGTATGTATTTTAAGTATATGAAAACCAATATACAGAGAGCTTGAAACAATGAAGTGGTGGCTTACTTTGTATTCCACTGATAGCTAATACCATCACTCTGGTTGCCTTCTGTAAGGATGTGCCTATACTACCAACTACCAAGCAACTTTTCATGTAGGTAGTGGCTTGACTAACAACTGTTGCTAGTTGGGATCAGTAAGAAGCTCTGTTATCAAGACCTTTTATTCCTGAAGGAGAATCCATACTAGATAAGATACTCCCCTCCCCTTCTGCATTTTCATTCAACACATCGGCTGCCCAGGATACCACACTGCATACTATCAGGTACTAGTACACAGGTAAGATAGTTAAGATGCTAAAACATACATTAGGGATCAACAGTTAGGAAAACAAGACGGTTTAATAATGACCTTTGCTGTAAAAAGAATAACTTCTATCTATGAATCACAAGCATAGCCTTGACTTTTTTTTTGTGAAAGAGGGTAATACCAATGTTTGTATTAAATGAAGAGAAGGCCTTTATTAAACTTGACCTTGACTTTTGCTTCCTTAACCAAAAGAGATAGGCCTACATCAGATTGGAATATCAAAAATGTGCACTAAAACAAATGACAGCAGAGTGTAGCATTAACAAGAGCAAACAATACGTGTGTATGCCATCCCCACATCTTCCACAACAGTTTCCTATTTGACTCCAACTTCATCCAAGTTACACCATATCTCTCCTAGTGCCCTGTATCATGTCTTCCGCATCATTCTGATCGACCACCTCTTTCTGTACTCTCCACTCTCCTCATTCACAACTTCAATCTCTCCATCCCACTCCTATGCATGTGGTCCTCACTCCTTTACAACTTTGTCTGTTAAAGGAACACATGTACTACCAATGCCAGTGACTATTTGGCTAATATTCCCCATCTTCACCACCTTCCATGAAGCCATCTCCATAAGAGTTGGAAAAGGAAAAGAAAATTGAGATAAAATCCAGATAGGAATCACTCTAGCCAACCAGACCAAGCAGGTAGATTAGATAAGATGATCAAATTCAGAGTGGAGTGGGAATCTCTTATCCAAGAGAACTAAAGCGTAATTATCTATTGCTTGAGGAGGAATCTTGAGAGAATTCTGAGACGTGAGTGCTGAAAAATGACATGATTGCATGCTGGGCTAAAATAAAGAAATCATCAAAATGAATACAAACAAAGATAAAATAGAATGTACTCAAGGATAATATTGCTAGACCGAGCCAGACGAGGTCAATAGTCATCTTGCAACCACTGCGTGCGAGATAGAGTCCATCGTCTCCCACCTGACTCAATCGAGAGGCTTATCCAATGATTAACTATATGGTCCTAGATCATCATCATTTTTGTTAAAGGGGAACATCAGATCTCAGAACAAACAGAGAACTAGTCGGTCCTTGAGAGTCTATAATAATCTATGTACCATATAGTAATGCATAGGAGTGTAAACGGATACATTAGATTTGATAGCCCGATCGAAATCCGAAAAAAATTCAGATTTGGAGCAACTGGTTTGATTCAAAATGGGTCATTTCTGTCGATGCGGGGTGACATTTGTTTGATCCGAAATCTCTCGTTTCGGATCGGGATCGTCGGAGTGCCATAAAACCCCTCCTTTCGGGGCGAGCCATCCCCATCGGCCATCGAGTTGCGCCGTTGGCATTTGGTCTGCGGCTTCCTTTTAGGGTTTCTCCCATCTCCATTCTCCACCTCCTCTAGCGTTTCTCCCATCTCCATTCTTCCAGCCGTGGCCACCAGCGACGGCGACGGTGACAGCGACGATGAAGTTCTCTGCGATCGGCCTTCTCGGAACCCGTCACGATGGTTCCAGCTACTGCATCGCGGCATCTCACGATGGTTCCAGCCACTGCCACCCGCGACGGTTTCTATGTTCCAATCTGTGCTCATGCGTTTTCACCTCCTTTCAGGTGCATCTTCCTCTCTCTCTCCCTCCCTCTACGGCTAGGTCTTCTTTCAACTTTTGGCTTGACATTATCTTGTTTGATCGCTCGTGAAAGGAGGCAGGATGAGGGTGTTCTATCTAAAGTTGATGGTTTATTTGTGATTTCTTATTATATGCTTGGGTCTGTTATCTTATGTGGGTTCCAGTCTGCCGTGAGATCTCGGATGGGTTTTATGTTCTTCACCTCATGTGAAGCATTTTTTTCCGATTCTTTGATCTTATGTTGGGTTTTTGATCTTGATTATATATATATATATATATATTGATCATTATATCTTATTTCTTATTATCTTAGATTGTAGAATCAGGTCGAACCATATATCAATATTATAATGACATCACGATTCAAATCAGTTCGATTGAACGGTCAAACCGGTTCAAATCGAACCAACTCATTATCCGGTTCATACATCAATCCGATTTTGATAGCACTATTCTTTAGTGTTTATTGCTGATTGCGTCTCGTCTCTCACAGGTTCAGACCGCATCAATTTATGGCTGTTTTTCCCAAAATAATGTACATATAATTATTACTTCTTGTCTCCGCCAAAATATCATATACTTTCACTTTGTGACTTACCTCAATGAAGCAATGTGAGGGCAAGAGGGGAGATATTAAGAGACTGAACACCTGTCTTCCCTGGTGCAGCAATTAACAATGTCGAGGGAGAAGTTTTGACCACCTAATTAGCCAGGACCTTAGATCTATTAATTAGAAGACATATGTATTGTGCTTGGAGATAGCCCATAGTAATTAACAACCGAATGATATATATGTTAGTTGCCATATATATCTTTGTAGACAAGACTCGGCTTTTGGCTACAAATTTAAGAGATACTCCTAGATCTAATCAAACTATATATCAACATCAAAACTACTTAAACTTTCTATAACTTGTAATTCTACAGTTCATATTCTTAGGTAGAATCGAACTATCAATGTTCACATGTGGCTGCTTTCCCAAGGAGATATACATTAATTCGTCAATTATAGTGACTCTTGTTGCCTTTGCCAAATCATGCTTCACCTTAATTACCCAATGAAACAGTGTGAGGGTGAGGGGTCCAAAGATCAAAGGGGGTGTGGCAGGGGGATCGAGAAATTAAGACGTGTTACCTACCTAGCTAGCTAGCAACTCTCCCTGGTGCTGCAATCTGGAGGGAAAATTTTGGACCAACTGGTCAAGATCTTATTAGAACACATAATGTGCTCGGAGTAATCTTAAGATATCTAAGATTATTTCAAGAAAAAAAATCTCAAACTCTAGCTTGTAGTACGTAGTTATTCACATGTTCACCTGTGAACCAGGCCTCGATGCATGTTTCTTGTAAGGAAGTCCACTGTCAGGGAGGTAGAGCAGACCAGAAGGACAAAAAGGGGGAGATGATGAATGAACAAGGGTTTCTATCCCCCACCCCCCAGCGAATGGAAAGTTAGGGTTAGGAAGAAAAGTTGAGTTGCAAGGAAAGGCCGGATATTTTGTTTGGATTAATTTAAGATGATTTTCAACCGTCATTAAGCTGCAAAACTAAATAATCTAATAACACCAAAAAAGATAACCTTTCACAATTAAATAATTTAATTATAGAGTCCAGTCCACAAGTACAGTCAACTAAAAAGAGAACGCACACTACTGCGGGGCATTCCCTGGCACTGGCAAGCTGGCTTCTAGCGACCGACTAAGCTGGCTTCTGGCCATGTAGCCCGAAAAATACCCTTCACCGAGTTAGAACATGCGGGAAGATAACCCCTCATACACTCTGAATTACTCGAACACACAGCCCCCATTTGGACACACCTTGTGAGGTTCCATGACCCACACATACACCAAGAAAAACAGGCCGCGTCTGCCAGACCATCCGGAGTATGAACGATGCACAAATCGGCCGGCCAACATCATGGTTGGTCTGGCCCGACCGAAGTGGTATGGCTGACAGCCCCCAACAGAGAATGGTCGATCGATTCTTCAAATTGGTTGACTGACCTGCACCATCGGTCGAGTGACCCATCAGGTTCAGTCGACCGAAATCCACCAGAGAGCCTTGCTGCCCTCTATTATGAACCACTCGTCTACCAGTCGACCGACCCCACGCATTGGTCGACCGAAAACGGTCGGGAACCCGCCGTTACACCCCGAATTGGGCCTCATTCACCCCGAACATGGGGGAAAATATCGGGGAACCTATCTCCACTGGCCACAAGTCCGAAACACACCGATGGACTGCATTCACACACAAAAATGATTGCAAATCATTTCTCACCCAGAAATGTAATATTTTCCCCAAAATATAAACAAAGCCCGCACTCAGCCTTGCCCCGGCCCCGGATCGCAGGGGATCGCACAACAAATAAGGGGAGATCACTCCCCGACATCCAACACATCATTATTACCTAGTTAAACCAAAAGAAATTGCCCAAATCGGTAGAAAACACCGTTCGTCTCATAACATGCATATTTTCTCGACAAAGGAAAACCCACTCTAAACTCGCTTGGATCGGCATGAAACCAAGAGGAAAATAAAGCGCAAGGGGCCGAGATCCATCCCCGTACCTTGATCAAAGAACCCACACAAAGCCGACGTTGATCCACATCGAAACGCCGAAGTTCTCGCGAGTACACGCACAGTTCGTCTCACCGCCACCTCACGTTCCTCGCCTCCGCGCACACCACACGTCGCCCACGTCGCTCACTGTCTCCTCCTCAACATCCTCCGACGGCCGTCCGAAGAATGGGGAGGAGATGGGGAGGAATGAGAGAGGAAGGGGGAGACAAGGAGAGGGGGAAGAGTGAAACAAAAGAGGGTGTTTGAGTAGGAGGGGTGGGAATGTTTGGGGAGGTAGATTTTCCTAAGTTCTACCTTCATCGTTTCCCATGAGTAAATGGGCTCTTGCCTTTTAATCTCCCTTCGAATCTCAAGCTTTCTCCATTCTGTTTTGCCGAGGGGACCGAGGGTCTCCTTGGCGATGCGTACCTTCCTTTCCTCGGTCATGTCGTAATGGTGGAAGTATCTATCCATGGAGGTCTCCCATTTCCTATATGTGTGAGGGTTGCGGGACCCATCGAAGCGGGGAAACTCCGGCCCGATAATGTAGTAGTCAACGGGGTGCTAGGTATGGTACATGGTTTGGATGCTTGGATGACCTCAATGCAATTCGCCGTAGGACAAGACTTAGTAGAGACAAGTCTAGAACTTGCTCTGATACCAATTTGATGTGAAACCACTATGGGGGTGGCAGCCATAGGACCAATGGAACTTGGACCTAGGATTGCAAGCGCGAACTGAACGACCGATTCACTCAAGTGGGCTCACCCGCGTCGCACACACCTGGGTCTGTAGGTGGACCGGCGATGAGGGTGAGGGTCCGAGGTTGGCCCTTGAGGTTCCAAGGACTTGACTAACTTATGATTGGACCCCTAAGGGTCAGGAATGGCCAAATCAACGGGCGGCCGGCACGCTGAGGGCGTGGGTTGTAGGGTTGCACTCTCAACTCTCTCCACAGTGGTCACTCAATTTGATGAAAAATGAAACAGGCTCCTCCTCGCCGCCCCGACCTCGTCTGGTGCTCCCCCTAGTTGCTGCTCGAAGAAGACTTGTCCACGGTCGTCCTCGATTTGGTCCCGCCATGATTGGACTTTGGGAGCGGCCGAGGCGGCTACAACTAGCTACTGCTACATGCTGGGATCAGCCTGAGCCAGAGCGCAGAGAGCCTGCTCCAGGAGCCACCCCGGCTGGTGGCAATGACGGGTCCATCCATAGAAATTCGCCAGCGTACCAGGGTCTGTCAGAGATGATTCGGCACTTGTCCCGGTGACTTTTGGGTTTGGTGGAGTGCGTGGCGGCATCTTCAGTGGCTCACTGTCTAGCAGTTCTGGATCTGGACAGAACTGGAGAAGTGCCCTTCCAACACCAACTTAGCTAATTTCCCCTCCCCGCCTGGCCGGCTTAGCGCCCCTCCCTGTGTGGAGGTAGTTTTACTGTAATCCGTAAATTTCCCACCCCTTGTCCAACCCTCCTGCGAGAGGTGTAGTGCATGTAAATTATTAAACAAGGAGAAGCTTCATCGACACAGTGTGCGAGGAACCCACACTTCCCCGCTCGTCCACGTCTCCGAACGGGGGTCGGTTTCTTCAAACCGGCCAGGTGAGCTCACTGTCCTTGCTCCTAATTGTCCTTGTTTATTGAATATTGTTCAACTATGCCACCAGATAAGGGAGAGAGTGCCCGATCCCAAGGCTTCACCACCTCCGAGTGACCGCCGTGAGTGTGAGTGAGTGGATCTGTACCCTTGGCACCTATCGACCTATTGAGGGTGGCGACCGTATTCTGAGGGGAGACTTACCATAGCACTGTTGGCCCTCTACCAGCAAGGGACCCGCCCCACATCCCTAACTCGGCATCCCCGAGTCACCCTCGGGTTGAGTGTGCATGCCAAAGAGTGTCCGCTTGCGTAGGCCTCTTGGCCTTGTGGTTGTGCTTGCAAATCTAAATCCAAGGTTCATTGATCTTGTGGCTACCACCCCCATAGTGGTGTCACATCACAGCCTCTAGCCCTAACATGGGCTCCCATTCACGGGCCTCACCCACCAAGTACATTGGAATGCTCCTGGGAACAACATGGGACAAGCTATCCAAAGCCTATAAAACTGCACGCTCCATCGCCTTCACGACCCATGGCTCTTGCCCCTCCCGAGACCGTGACTATTTAAGAAAACGGAGCAAGTGCTTGTCCTTTGGAAAATCTACTCGGTAGTCCCCCGTGACACGATCAAAGGTGAACCCTTTCTTAGCCCTAGCAAGTCTTAGGACGTCCATACTCTCAGTGTCCGAGCCCGAGGAGTCAGCCAACACTGCTATTTCTACATGGTCCCGGTCCAAGTCCTCCACGTTGAACCAGGTGACAGTCGGCACTGGGGACGAAGGAACACGTCTGGCACCAGCCATGGCGGAAGCAGAAGAACCACTCGGGGCAGCCATTGATCTGCAAAGTGCAACAAACAAAGATTAGAATGAACTGCTGGCAATGAGAAATCAAGAACTATAAAGGGGGAGAAGGCTCCACTATAAGCAAAAAGGGGAGGAAAAGAAAGAAGAAAGAAGTAACTTAAGACTCCCTTGCACGAGTCTTTCCCGGCGCGCCTCAGGCGGCCCTTCCCCGGCATGCCCTGAAGGGTCTTCACCGGCACGCCCCGGGAGTGGCCTTCACCAGTACACCCCCAGCGGCCTTCGCCAGTGCGCCCTCAAGTGATCTTCACTGGCACACTAAACCCCCTCACCAGTACACTCTTTGGAGATCTTCTCCGGTGCACCCCCCATGCTCTTTGCCGGTACGCCCTATGGCAGGCTTCACCGACACGCTATTGAGTGGCCTTCCCCGGCACACCACAGGGTGGCCTTCACCGGTACACCCACTAAAGGCCTTCGTCAGTACGCTCCCTAGCATCCTTCTCTGACACGCCTACGAGGACCCTAACCACGCATGGCCTTGGCAGAGGTCCACTAAGTGCCACGCACCCAAGAACAAGAAATAAATGAAGAATGAAAGGGAGGTGATTAATGAGATGATGAGGAATGAAGGCTATAAGGGGACTATTGTTGAAATGACCAAGACTCCGTCAATTTCTGACAAAATTTTGGCAGAGTTTCCCCTAGGCCAAAGGCGTAAGAGGAAACACAGGTGCACGCCCACAAGGAGTGATGGCCCCAACAAAGTGGTGGTGGGCCCTACAGGGCAACACCAGAAGTCCTTTGGCTGAAGTGTTCCTCTCCCCCTTCACCGGCATGCCATGATCATCCTTCACCGGCACACTCTGTGGTGTCCCTTCGTCGGCACGCCCTATTGCGGGATTCACCGACACACCACTGAGTGGTCTTCCCTGGCATGGTCCAAGGCGCTTCAGCGACACACCATGGGACGTCCTCCCCGGTACACCCCCTATGGGCTTCCCCGGTGCACCCTCAGGGTCTCCCCCGGTACACTACCCAGGCTCTCTGCCGGCACACCCCCCGGTGTCGTTCCCTGGTACACCCTAACCACTCCTCCCCGGCACACTCCGACAGGTGTCCCCTGGCACGCCCCTTGGCACTGCTCCCCGGCACACCCACGCCATCTCCCACCGATGCACCCCCCTTCGACCCTTCATCGGCACCACCGGCGATACCTGAAGCAACGTTCCCCAGTGCCGGAGAAGAAGAGAAAGAGAGGGGAGAAACGAGGAAGGAAGGGGGGAGGAAGAGAAGAGGAGGGAAGAGAAGAAAGTGGAGGGGAGTTTAGGGCTCTATCGCCCTGAAGGCAAAGAGGAAAGAGGAGAACGGGGGGAAGAGAAAAGGAAAGAGAAGAAGGGAGAAGAGAGAAGAGGAAGGAGTGGTGGGAATGGCCGGGAGAAGTTGTCGAAACCCACCTGCAGAAATAAAGTATCGAAATGGGTGCTTCTTCCCCAGTGCCGGGCTCCTCCAGGTAGACGGACGGGAGGACGGAAGAGATGGTGGCTCTTTGATTCGCTCTCTCAGAGATCCCCCTTTCTTGTTCCCCAATCCTCTTTTCCTCAGATGATCGGCACTCTTTTTTTGTATATTTCTTCTTCTTCTTTTTATCTGGCCAAAGACAATTGGTTTATATAACATGCATTGCCCATGGCTTTACCCGGTGTGGAGAATGCGCGCTGGCAAAGGCCTCATCAAAGTGTTTTTGAGCTCTAGGCAAAGGGGCACCGGAAGAAGGGGCGCGTCGGGTAAGGGAGCGTACCGGGTTAGGCTTCATTCTTCGCTTTTGCTTAGCGTGGGTAAGACTGCGGGCCTCGGACTGGCTCCAGGAGTTGTCATAATCCCTTACCTCATTACGGCTTCGTAAAACCATTACGAGAAGTGTTGATAAAGCCGTCGAGCCACTGATCGACCAATTCTGGAACCATGTGCACCTTTGGTTTGGACACATAGGTTTTCCACTGACACAACCTTTGGCACCTCGATTTATGCTGTCGGCTCAGCTTTACTTGTATTTGTAGCTTTCTCGGGGAGTGGGACACTACCCGGGGGGGTTTTCACCTCAGCTGGGTGGTCATTTGGTTGCTAACGGACTCCACCGTCGAGAAGATGTACCCATGCCGGGTTACTCAGATCTTTCACTGATAGGGCCTTTGGCATCTTGTTCTGAGGGGTCAGAGATGTTCTATCACCTAAAGAGGGCTTCTCATTAGGTGGAGGGCCACCAGGTGCATCCTTGTCCTTGGTCGAATGACGGATGTTGTGTATGCGGCATGACCCAATCGATGCCGGTTCATTGGGCAGGCCAAATGACACTACTGGTTTGTTATGGATTCTTCCAATCCCCCTGTGGTGAAGTCTCTGGTGCTCGTGTTAGATGACCTAAGGCTCCAGCAGTTCAAGAAGACCCTTGTGTATTGGTTTTCTTCGGCTTCTTTGCTTTAGCGGGCCGCATCATTCTTTGTCATCTAGGCATGATTGCCATCAAACATATTTTGAGTGCCAACAGGCATTTATTCCAAACATAAGAAACTCAGGCAATCAGTCATCATGCTAAAATTTACATAAACCAAGCTCTCTTCTTAAGAATTTAAATCTTTCATTTCCAATAGGTTTAGTAAATGTATCAGCAATTTATTTTTCTGATTCTACAAAGTTCAGTTAAATACCAATGAATGCAAGAAATGAAGAATATTTATTATGCGAGGTGGGACTTAAGCACACACTCAAGCACATGACACAATAATATTTATTAAATCGACTTTCGATACATGGCAAAGAATTTAGATCCCAAGATCGCCTCACGCTTAGTGATAGCTTTCAGTCAGACTTAATCTAACCTTCCGCAGGTCATCTTTTGATACACTGACAAGTCACGGCATGTGGGCATACACAATAAGATAGATATATCCACATTAGTGTACATAGGTATAGGCACAGATTTTTTTTGACAATATGGTTATTTATTTAACTATTTTATTTATCATTGGCACCCTTCCCCTTTTGTTTACCCTTCCTTTTCTTGTATTTATTATATATTATTTTATTTAATTTTTTTATTTATGTGCAAGTATCCACATGTCAACTTGAGATGAGGGGAAAGGGGGTAGACCAACGGGGTGTGATTCGAAGGAGGGGGGGTACAATTGCCACTGGATCACCCCTTTAGCAAGGACAGCCCTACTGTGTTGACGTAGCAGGCCCTGAGGTCGATGCATGCACATGCTGCGTCGGCCTTAGGAACGGCCTGAGTCAGCCTAGCCCATTGCATACGTAAGAAATTATTGTTGTTGTATTTAAAGAATTTTAATATTTTTGCCACTATTATTATTTTATTAACCCAACACATTGATGCAGTTCTTATGCTCATTTCTACTATCGCTCAACATCGATCCTTTACCAACATCAAAATGCATATGCTCTATACCCAGGAAGAAAGAAAATAAATTGAAAAAGCCACGAAGTGAGTAAATTTCAGCAGCATCTCCCCCTGCCCCAGAATATGTCGGGGGGGATATATAGGAGGTTCATCCACAAGGGGCTGAGACGAACTTTGTAGAAGATGTGCATGCCATAATGACAGCTCGGACCCCAAAGTGGATGGCGGGTCTCCGAGGAATCGCCCATTAGGAGACCCGTATCACCCAAGGGTCACAGACCATGCTTGCCGACCATATTGTCCCAGGTGGCACCACCTGTGTGTTAAGACCCATTTTTTACCAATAAGTCGAATCATCCCTCTTACTCTCATTAGTTGATCCCTCGAGTTGTCCGTTATGTGTCGGGATTATTTTCTGGCAATATTTGGGCTTATTTTGTTGAAGGCCTCCCCTGGGTGTTGTCCTCCGGGTTTTAATGATGACCACAATGATATGAGAGTTTGATTGATCATTTGATAACCTGTGAGAGTTTGATTGATCATTTGATAACCTGTTACGTGGCAAGTGTATCACCGTGAACATAAACAAAGTGCCTGTCAGTCAGTGTTTGATAGATACTAGAGCATCCATCAATGTATTGCCCCCTAGCACTCTGAAGACGTGTGGCATCCTGGAAAGTGAGATACGGCCGTCAACCATTACGGTCACTGCCTATGACAACACCAAGAAGCCACCTATGGGCATGATCACCTTAAAGGTTGGGCTGGGCCTCGTAACAGTTACGATAGATTTTCATATCTTAGACATGGACCCCACCTTTAATGGTATTTTGGGCTATCCGTATATCCAAGTACTTGACGATGTACCTTCTACGAATCATCAATGTTTGAAATTTCCACATAAATGGCGTGTCGTCAAAGTCACTAGCATGCCCATTTTGCCATCAGTGGACATTCATTCTGCTACGTTTGTACCCTCCATATGGCCTACCAACAAGCCTTTGTTATCTGTGCTGGATCTTGCCGACCCATGGCATGATTTGTTAAGGCCTTCAGTTTCACCTCCAGCTCCGAAGCAAAAGAAAAAGAAGAACATGATGAACACCCCAGGGTGGAACATTTTACGGGGAATGGGTTATAAATACGGTAAAGGTCTGGGGGTTAACCTTCAAGGCAGGTTGAAACACATTAAGGGACAAAAGCTCATCCACAAAGGCGGCCTAGGGTATAAAGGGCCAGACAGAGAAAAATTTGAGAAAGATCAAGGGGAGTCGTGGGTTACTATGAGCTCCACCCTCAAGGCCAATCGGCAGCCGCTTACATGGACTTTATATACACATTTTGTGAAGGGGCCTACCGAAAAAATAGGGGAGCAGACTACCATAATCACTTCTATCTTGGATAACCAAGATGTGCATGCATGCCAGTTTGCTCATCATATAGCTCCACTCATTACATACCGAGCTTTGGAGTCATTAAGGCCAAACAAGAGAAGAAAGATGGATGACCCAGAGTGCTAGTGGTATAGATGGTTTGACATGGGCGACATTGCTATAGCCTTGAGTCGACTGTTCATGCTAACCGATATGGAATGGCCGCCACTTGTTCATGATGTGATAGAGAAACTAACAATCATTACTGACAAGAGACAGATGCTGAGTGATTACACTGATACAGGAAAGCCGGACATGCCATTCGAGGAAGGTTTCACGACTGACAGACTGTGGGCCAAACTTTTTTCCCTCACTTCCATTCACCCATCTATGGTTTCTCTAATATGCTCTAGGTTTTT
Source organism: Amorphophallus titanum (assembly GCA_024336825.1). NCBI lineage: Eukaryota > Viridiplantae > Streptophyta > Magnoliopsida > Alismatales > Araceae > Amorphophallus > Amorphophallus titanum. Next base: position 133,219 of record JANBPO010006061.1, read on the forward strand.
CAATAACATTCCTAGACCACCCGCGGTCTTGATCTCTTTATCTCCAAGATTCTTGCTAACATCTGGCTATTGACATGACCCCCACAAACTCCTAAATCTGCCTCTTCCACGATCTTTCATGATTCATCATCATCGAGGCATCTAAGAAGAACTCCAGTGAGACCTCTTCTACAAAGCACGCCTCCAACCAGAGTGTATCGCTGGGCAACTCTGTTGATAGCCTTCTCCTCTTCTGCCGTGACCTCTTTAGGAGAAGACTGATCATGGCAATATTTAGCAATCTCGTAATACCATGCTTTCTCCTCATCAACCAATTCTTCTTTCAAATCCAATAGCATGACCTCCCTATTCTCAATGATCTCTCTTGCCTTAACCTTCTTAAGCAGCTTCTCCTTAACACTAAGAAACGTAGGATCCTTAATAGCAGGAGTGAGATGCTTCTGAATGATAACAGCATGAATGTCTCGCTCGGGGTGAAAGATCAAGGAAGAGGCAAGTGAAGCAATAGTGTCAGCTAAGATGTTCTGGTTACGAGGAACATGGACGAAGATCAGCTTGGTAAAGAGCTTGGCAAAAGTAGTAGCAAGTTCTTGGTAGGGTTTGAGCTTGGGATTGAGTGTGCGGCATTTGACGAGTACCTGGTGAAGAATAAGCTGACTATCACTGACAATTCGCAACTAGGTAACAATAAATTGATGAGCAGCCTGATGTCCAGCCAGAAAAACCTCGTACTCAGCTATGTTATTTGTAGGAGGGAAGGCAAGCTGAGAGGCAAGTGGAATGGTGATACCCTCAGGTGTTAAAAGGACCAAGCTGATCCCCCTCCCATGAGAATTCAGAGCTCCTTCAAAATGTAATGTCCACATAAGATCCAAAGGTTGATTAATCGACATCAGTTCCTCATCTGGAAACTCTAAGCGGACCGGATCAAATCGGGGAAGAGGGTGATAAGTGAGATATTTTGCGATGGCATAGCCTTTAATCTCCTTTTGCTAAACGTAGATGATGTCAAACTGGGAAATGAAGCTTTTCCATCGTACTAATCGGTCAGTGAGGATGGATTTTTCAAGGAGGAATTTGATGGGATTCATACGAGCAATGAGATGGACCTCATGAGCTAAGAAGTAATGCTTCAATTTTTGAACTACCCAGACTAAGGCTGCACAGGTCTTCTCCATAGTTGTATACTTCTGGTCATAGGGGTTGAGGAGCTTAGACAAGTAGTAGGCTGCCCTTTCTTTACCTTCTTCATCAACTTGTGTGAGGACAGCACCTACTGAGTCATCCAGGATGAAAATGTAGAGAACGAGTGGTTTGCCTGGAACTAGCGGCCTCCCTACCCGTGCATCCCTTGTCATTGGCACCCAACCGGTCGAAGAAGCCTCACCACCCGAGCTCGAGCATATCACTTAAAGTTTAAGATGGGAAATATTTAGTTTCTTACCCTTATAGAGCTCATATAGAATTTTCTTCAAAATTGGCCTTACCATTGCCCTGTTGATGATGCAACATGTTGTACTTACCGCCTCAGTCCAAAAGTATTTTGGTAGGGGAGAGTTTTCACTTAACATGGTCCGTGCCATGTCTATCAAAGTTCTATTTTTCCTCTCCACTACTCAATTTTGTTGAGGCGTCCTTGGTGATGAGAAGTTGTGTATGTATCCCTGCTCCCTGCAAAAACTGTTGAATTCATGATTTTCAAACTCACCACCATGATTACTTTGAATTGTGGTGATGAGGTATCCTTTATCATTCTGAAGTTTCCTGTAAAAATCTTGAAACTCCATCAAGGCATCATTTTTATTGGCAAGAAATAATACCCATATAAATCTGGAGTACTCATCAACAATCACAAATCCATAAGATTTTCCTCCTAGGCTGGATGGCCTAGTCGGACCAAAGAGATCAAGGTGCAACAGTTCTAACAGCCGAGAGGTAGAAACAATATTTTTATTTTTGAAAGTTATGCATGTTTGCTTGCCTTTTGTGCAAGCCTCACAGATTTTATCACTTTTAAATTTTAATTTTGACAACCCATTTACCAAGTTATGTCTAGATAGTTTGAAGATTACTCCAAAACTAGCATGACCTAGCCTTCGGTGCCATAGTCATGCATTATCATGATTTTTTGCTACCAAGCACACATCATCACTGGAAATATCATCAAGATCAATAGTATACACATTGTTGATCCTTTTATCAATGAATTTGATTTCATTAGAGATTTTATTCATGACAAGGTAGTGAGCTTCATCAAAGATGATTTTGAAACCTTTGTAGCACAATTGGCTTATGCTCAAAAGATTATGATTCAAACCTTTAACCAAAAGTACATTCTCGATCAAGGTTTCAGAATTCTTACCTATGTTACCAATCCCAATGATCTTACCTTTGTCTTCCCTCCAAATGTAACTGAGCCTCCATCTTTATCTTGCAATGTAGAGAACACCTTGTCCCCTGTCATATGCCTTGAGCAACCGCTATCTAGGGACCATTTGCTCTCCCTGGCTTCAAGGCATATCTGCAAGAAACAAGATCCTCATCCAATTATTTTTTATGCCCAAATCAATTTGGGTACATAGGAGTTAGTCCAATTCTGCACAATTCTTTTTCTGGCTTCCTTTGAATTTCTCTTGCGCTTGTTTTATTCAACTGCATTCCAGATAGCACATGTCTGCAGTATCATTCTAGTACCAACACTCACCATGGAATGCCTTCTGAGGGACTCATGTAGATGATGCATGTAAATCCAATGGTAAATGTCTATCTATAGTTTGACTTTCGTGGGAAGATGCCTATGCCACCTGTATGCTCTAAGGTCATAACGCATCCTTCATTGCGTTACAATTTTTTCTTTAGATTCTCATTTTCTTTAGAAGGAATAGTATGTTACCGACGTTCAGATTACTAGAATGTGTTGCATATTAATTAATGCATCACTGGAAGACAAGGGATTGCATTTCTATTCACTCTAGCTGATGGTTGTCCTACAGAAAGCTTACATATCCCTGTAGAAATTGTTTTCTAATTTATTCTTTATCCAGTCTCTGTCCAGAAGCTAGTGAGCTTATTTGTATGGCAGGTGGGTAGTTCTCTAACTGCTACCTGATCTCATGTGACCTTGGGTAGTCCTATCCAAAATTGCCTTGCCCAAGTACTCAGCATCCTCTTGTAGGAGGTTGACATGGCAAGGTGATTGGAATGCTTTAAATCCTTAGATCCACCCTTGGATCTTGTCAACCTCAATTTGATGGGGTAAAGCTTGTTATTTAATCTATTGTGATTATGTCGAGTATGTTTTATGTTGATTCCTAAATAGCATGTAAGCTGACTATCCTGGATTGGACTCACTAGTTTAGTGTGCCTCGCTTTTGTGCTGGTCAAAAAGATAGCTAGGCCTATATGAATGTGCATCTACATATGTATGTATTGTATATTGATTTGAAGTTTATGATTAGTGAATTCCATGGCAGATGAACCTTGTTGACACGCCAGGAACAAATGTGATTCTGCAGAGGCAGCAACGCCTAACAGAGGAATTTGTGCCTCGTGCAGATTTAGTAGTTTTTGTTTTATCCTCCGACCGACCATTAACTGAAAGTGAGGTATGCTGATCTCCATTTTTGCTATGGCAAAGTTTCATGAGATATTTGTACTTTCTCCTTTTCAGGTTTCTGGACCCTAGTATATTTTTCAACCTCTGTATTTTGAACTCATGCATATGGATGCTTGATTCCCATGTTGAGCAGGGTTGTATTGCAGATAGAAACCATAGTTTCTGTTTTTTCCATCTGTCCAAAGCCGAACAACTATTTCTGACTATATTTATACATTCAGTCTTTTCTCTAATACAGTAATTCCTTTGTTGAAAAGCATTTGTAATCAGTGCCAATAGTACAAATTACAGAAAACCATGCATTCTAATCCCATCCACAAAAACTATCCGCACTGTAGAACCGTCAGCTACAGCATTCCCCACCCATAGAGTCCTACACATGGGAAAGAGAGGGCGTGTTAGAATGCTCACATATCTAAATTGTTGTGTATAGTAAAAAAGCTAGATTTGAAACTCACAATTTGAAGGAGGTGGTAGGAAGTTGAATATGGAGGATTCTATGTCAAAGTTGATGGACGCTTGATTGTCCATGTTCATCACCGTGTGAAACGGATGTCTCCACTGCTGGTAGTTGTAGAACCCCTTGCCTCCACTATAATTGTTCGACCTACAATGTTGACATGGGTGTTACTTGTAATACCTTTAGCCAAGTTCATAAAAATTAAATTCTCAAATTTGAGCATCAATATATGCTATGTTATCTCTCCCTCGGTTGGTATTTCCTTTAGTGTTGCTGTCCCAACTGGTACTTCTCTCCTGAGTGGTATCTCTATTACCCCTCCCGCAAGTGTGACTTGCCAAAATCATACATATTTTATAGTGCTATGCATATCTTGGTATATGATTCTTAGGCTAAGTGATAGTACCTGTGCTGACTAATGATGTTCCCTACCCCCCCTTCACCCCCTATAGTTTGACACCTCTAATTGGAGCAAATCTAGGTGGTCTTCATGGGTGTTGCATACAATAAAAAGTTTAGAATTATGCACAGAGCAAATGAGCAAATGTAATTAATTAGATGTGGGGGATGGGATTTTTTTATTTAATTTATTTAATATATCTTATTAAGTTTATTACGTAGGCGTGCTAGTCACTAGGTGATAATTTATTGTGCACTCGATCTGACTTGATCAGACGATAGTGAGGTCCATGTCAGGACCGGTAGTCCGTCATACCGTAAAGACTATGGCGCTAATTACATCCTCTGAGGAGGAGAAAAATCCTTGATTAATTGTCGAGATAATGAGCCATCAGGGCTGTGTAAGTGTGCAATCATAAGTAAAATGACAAAATGATATTGCGCAATGCAAGAGCGGAACATAAGTTCACACATGCGGTTCGATCGTATTTATTCCCTAGGCCCTCAGTACGTGGCGAAGAACACAGGTCCGAAGATCACCATCACGCATAGTGAGAGCTTTCAGTTAGACCTAATCTGGCCTTCACCAAATCACCATTTGATATACCGAGATATGGGATAATAGTAATCATGCGGCAACCAATAAGCAAGCATACGCATACACATGGATGCCTGATAAAAGCGGACCTAAAATAATTGACGGTCACGTTCAAAGACACCCACCGCTTGGGGGGGTATAACAGCCCCCTTCTTCCCCAGCACAAAAGAAGAGAGAGATACGAGACACAAGAGAGAAGAGACGACCAGACGCCAAGAGAGAAGAAGAGAAGAAGAGAAAGAGGGCTGGCTACCCTCCCCCGTCGCTGCTCCGCCACCACCGTTTGAGAGAGAGTAAGAGAGTAAGAGAGAGAGAGAGAGAGAGAGAGAGAGATCATGTAGCAGGGGTGTTGGGGGGAGTAGGAAGTAGTCACCCCTGCTCAACCTCAACCTCCCCCATTCTTTTCTTTCTTTCTTCCTTCTCCCCCTTTCCATTGCTTGTATTATCCACCCCAATGTTTTGAAGTGTACATGGCTGGTTATGGCCCTTGTCTTTCATGAGTAAACATTCCTTTCTTGAGGTTTTCTTCACTACCTCCATTTGTTTGGGTTCTCGTATGTGTTTGATCGCTTCTCCCTCCTTTCCTCGGTGATTTCCCCTCTTCCGTTAGTGGTCCCTCGATCATGAGCGGTGGCCCTTCCATCCTCATCCCCCTTGTGGCCATGGTGATGCCCCTCATGCCTCCCCGGACATCCAGAACCATTTCCTTCTCCTCTGCCCAAAGCCTCCCCCTTCCAGACCAGCCAGGCCAAGGCCCCTGAGGCCGTCTCCTCCCATTTGGCTCCACCACACGTAGCTAGCCCTCAGTCTAGCTTCTCCAGCCCCTAGGTGACACGCCCTGATCCATCCCCCGCCGGTCTGCCCCTTCACCGGTTTAGTCCCTGGCCGGTGCACCTTCACCCCACTCAGCCTTCCGCGGCATGGCCCCTACTCGAGCCTAGCCCGGCGCGCCCATGGGCCTCTAACCCGGTACACCCCTGGTCCATCCTCCCCGGTACACCTTGTGCCCTGTACCCCAGAGCCCCCCTTCATCGACACAATCCCTCAGCAGCACAGCCCTTTGGCCCTTGCCCGGCATGCCTCTTGTGCCCTCTTAGCCGGCACGCTAGCCAGGCCTTCCCTGGTGTATCCCTAACCAGCCTTAGAGAGGCCTTCCCTCCGTCGTTTCCTCTGGGATTTTTGATATTTTATTAAAGGTGTTGCCGTCCGCGGACGCCCACCTCCAATTATTGGGTACCGCCACTCCATGTGGGCATGTTACCCGCATCTCCCTTACGACCGGCACTAGGGGAGATGCTGCCAAATTTTTGTCGAAATTAATAACAATGCGTTAAAAGACCAAATGGGGGCAACAAACAAATGGAATAATAAATAATAAAACACTTTAACTAAGGTAAGTGAACCATGGGTACCACAAACAGATTTGGACTGGATAACGACTAAGCACCTTGAACAATCACAACCGCAGGAGGAAGAAGCAATTTGTATAGAACTGTGCAAAACCTAAGAAAAGAAGAAAAGAAAGGCCTTAGGAAGAATGGAGGAGCGGGCCCTTCATCGGTGCAGGCCACCTTCTCCTTCACCGGCACACCTTCCAATTCTCCCTCCGCCGATACACCTCCTTCGTCAGCACACTCAACCCCATCGTTCACCGGCACGCCTATGGCCTTCCCCAGTACACCCATCCCTTAGGCAACCTCAACCCCGTGCAGCTCCAACCCCATGCACACTCGCACGGACCTTGTCCCCTTGCATGCACTACACGTGCACTGACCTTATTAGTATGTGCACTGACTTGGCCTGCACGTGCACTGACTTGGCCTGCACATGCACTGACCTTGCCAGCATGTGCACTAACCTTACCTCATGTGCACTGACCTTAGTCTACATGTGCACTGACCTTATTAGTATGTGCGCTGACCTTGGCCTGCATGTGCACTGACCTTAGTCTGCACGTGCACTGACTTCATCCCATGTACACTGACTCAGCCTGCATGTGCACTGACCCTGCACTGAACTTGCCCTCTGCATATTCCTTGACTACACTGACTTTCCCTCCATGAGCACTGACTTCGCCAGCATGTACACTGACCTTGTCCTTGGCATATTCCATAGGTGCATTGACTTGGCATGCACGTGCACTGACCTGGCCAGCATGTGCGTCGACCTTATGTCCCATGTGCACTGACCTTCCTTCAGCCCCTAACCCCTTGTGCACGGACCTTGCCTGCCCATGCACTAACTTGGCCTTCGTCCCCTGCACGGACCCTTCTCATACGTCCACCAACATTGCACAAGTCCTGCACGGACCTTGCATTCACCTTAGCCCCTTCGCCCAAAACCTGCATCCGTGCATATGCACGGACTTCATCCCATAACCTGAACACCCGGCATGGACCTGCCCAGTCCTGCACGGACCCCATTCTTACCTTGCACGCATCTGCATGGACTTGGCCCTCATGTGCATGGACTTAACCTACATCTGCATGGACTCAGCCCAGATCTGCATGGACTTAACCTGCATGTGCATGGACTCGGCCCTGACCTGCATGGACTTCATCAAACATGCACGGACTTTGTTCTTCAACCCCGTGCAAAACAAGCATGGACTTTGCTCTTCAACCCCGTGCATGACATGCCCAGACATTGTTCTTCAACCCTGTGCAGAACATGCACGGACTTTGTTCTTCAACCCCGTGCATAACGTGCACAGACTTCGTTCTTCAACCCCATGCACAATGTGCATGGACCTTGTTTGTCAACCCCAAAACTTGCATGGACTTCGTCCTAACATGCATGGACTTTGCTCGCACATACGCATGGACCTTGCCCAAAACCTACATGTACTTCGTCCCTTAACCCCGTGCATAACCTACACGGATTTGCTTGAAATCTTGCTTGGACTTTGTCTTTTGCCTTAAAAAGTTGCATGGACTTCATATGCATTTTTTGATCCAGAAACCTGCATGGACTTAACCCCAATGTGCACGGACTTAAACTTTGAAAATTTGCATGGACTTTGATCCTTTGTTGAGAAACCTGCAGGGACTTCACCTTGCATTGCATGCACTTTGCATCCAAACATGCACGAACTTTACATGAGCATTTGCATGAACTTCATCCAAGAACCTGAAACCAGCACGGACCTTATCCTTCGTCGGTATGCTCCTTGAACCTTCACCGGTGCACCTTTCTCACTTCTTCGCCGGCACAGACCTGTGGACCCTTCTCTGGCACGCCTGCCTTCAGCCTTTCACTGGTATACTCCGTCCATTCCTTCACCGGTACACCCTTCCAGCCCTCACCGGTGCACTCTTTTAGTGCCTTCATCGGCACGCCTAACCCCAGCCTTCTCCGGCACGCTCCCCATGCCCTTCGTCGGTACACTGGTCCTATCTTCACCGGTGCACCTTCCTCAGCTCTCCGTCGGTATACCCTGTGGTGGCCTTCCACCGGCACGCTCTCAACGCCCTTCGCTGGTACACTTGTCCTGTTTCTCGCCGGTACACCTTTTAATACCTTCGTCGGTACGCTCAACCTTCACCTTCGCCGGTACACTCTCCCAGCGCTCAGCCAGGCTTCGTCGGCACACCCCTTTCTTGGCCTTTCAATGGCCCACTCCTCCACAATAAAATACAAAAAAAATAAGAATGAATGAAATTCAAAGATATGGAAAATTTAGACATGCCATGCATGATTGTTCTTTAATGAGATTTGATGATTTTAATGTCCTGAAATCTTGGAAAGCACCCACTAGAGGTGCTACTAACTATCAAGGACCCAAGAATTCTTGGGCACCTAAAAACATGAAATGAGATTTTCTCTTGCAGGTGTGTCTTGGAGGACAATAAAAAGGGGGGTTCAATAAATCAAGGCACCCGTGGTTGGTAAGACCCCAGTTTTCATTTTCACTACTATATTTGTTGATCATTAATATTTTCCCTCTTGATAGTTACATATCATGTTTTGATCTGCAATCTAAATTCAATTGTTAAATTGAAAATCCGTTGCATACATAGTCAATGTCTGCATGGGCTTGCATATGTGTGCATATGTGATGCATTCCTATTTCCTTGCATGGTCTTTATGCCTAGTTTAATCTTCCAGTGCACTTAGTCAGGGGGAGCCTATACATACTTGCTTAATAATGAATGCATTGATTTGCATGATATGACTTTATGGTATATCGAATGGTGATGTGTGGCAGGGCAAGTTAAGCATGTCTGGAAAATTATTACTATGCGTGAGGTGGTCTTTGGACCTAAGTTCTCCACCAGGTACCATAGGTCAATTGTTCAATTAAGTCATAGGCTGCATCTTTGAAATGTTAGAATCTTACTGTGCTCTCAAAAATCATGTATACACTTAGGAGGAGTCAACATATACATTTGCTTACAAATATGCATAATGGCCTATGAGAATAATTACAAATCATTAGTGTCAGAAAATTCAAAAAGAATATTTGAAATTCGTGCATTCATTTAGGGGGAGCAATAGTGCTTGAAGTTCTACCTTATATTGTTAGAATGCATCTACAATCGCAATAAATGAGAGTTTGTTCAAAAAGAAAATATGTTTCTTTTGAAAATCCTTCATCTAACACCCGTGTGTCGACGCACATATAAGATTGCGTCAACCTAACATTTCAATTCCATCAAATTTCAGATTCTGTGAAAGCCTCCTGAGTCGACAAATTGATCAACTTGCGTCGACTCATTAGTATCTTGTTCAGCTATGTTTATCGGCAACTTCATGGTGACGATGCACCTAACCCTCTGTGTCGACTCACTCATTCGAATTTGAGTTTTTTTTCATTTTGACATATGTTGAGTTTCATGATCTATTTCTTGAGTGATTTTTTGATGCTCTTCTAAAATATCTTGATGCTCAGATCCTCATCTCATGATTGACTACATATCTTCAGGGGGAGAAAGTATTCCCTTTGAACCCCTAATTCTCTTAGAGTAGAAAATCTATCATTATTCAGAGGTTCAGTGAAAATGTCTGCAAGCTGTTTTTGTGTGTCAATAAAATGCAGTTCAAAATTTTTCTTCTTCACCTCATTTCTAAGAAAATGATGTCTTATTTCAATGTGCTTTGTTCTCGAATGTTGGATGGGGTTCTTTGTGAGATTAATAGCATTGGTGTTATCACACAATATGGATGTGCATCCAAGATCTACGCAGTAATCTTGGAGTTGGTGCTTAATCCACAACATTTGAGTCTCACAACTCTCTGCAGCAACATATTCTGCCTCTGCAGTGGAGAGTGTAATAGAATGTTGTTTCTTGGAAGCCCAAGAGACTAGGCACCCGCCCAATTGTTGGTAATAGCCACTAGTACTTTTTCTGTCCAATTTACATCCAACATAGTCTGCATCTGTATATGAGATTAAATTTAGGTCACAAAATGCAGGATACCATAAACCTAGGTCGTGTGTGCCAGCTAGGTATCTAAGAATTCTTTTTACAGCAATCAAATGTGATTCTTTAGGATTTGCTTGAAATATAGCACACAAGCACAGACTAAATTGAATGTCTGGCCTAGAAGCAATGAGATAAAGTAGGGATCCGATCATACCTCGATATGTCTTTGGGTCCACTGATTTACCTTTCTCATCAGCATCAAGGGATGCATTGATTCCCATGGGTGTGGATATGTGTTTTGTATCCTTCATATCAAATTTCTTCAGAATTTTCAAGGTGTACTTGGACTGGTTAATGAAACATCCTTCTGCTAATTGTGTTACCTGCAGTCTAGGAAAAAATTGATGTTCACCCATTAGGCTTATTTCAAATTCCTTAGTCATTAGATCAACAAATTCTTTGCACATTTTAGGATTAGTTGAGCCAAACACAATATCATCCACATATATCTGCACCACGATGATTTGTCTGTGTGAAAATTTGGTGAATCTCTGCTGTAACCTTTGCTTGCTAAAAATTCACTTAACCTGTCATACCAGGTTCTCAGGGTCTGCTTCAGTCCATACAAAGCTTTGTTCAATTTGAGGACATGATTAGGAAATTCAGAAATTTCAAATTCAGGGGGTTGTTCTACAAAAACTTCCTCCTTTATTATACCATTCAGAATGATCCTTTATTATACCATTCAAAACAAGGATGGCAGTACCGGTTTCGGCCAGGACCGAAACCAAAACGTATCGGTTTCAGTTCCGGTTTCGGTTTTGGCCGAAACCAGTTCAAAACAGTCAGAAAAGACAAAAATTGTGCTATCGAAATTATTTTAAGAAATTATATTCAACGTCGCATCATGTCTTTTTGGATTTTTCGATTATACCACTGGGTCATGGGGCTTCAGCTCCGATGACCTCACCAAGGAAACATGTGCGTAGACCGCCTTAAAGGTGAACAGTGCCCCTATCCCTTTTACGTCTTTTGGTCCATGGCTATGCTGGCAGTCCCAGAGCCTTTGTGCATATGCTATGGCATCGAAGTGGGTCGATACTGCTAGCAGCATATGACCTATAAGCCTTGGGTGACATAAGATTTATAGAGGGCGAGCCCTCAAAGATCCACCACTCGTTATAGGGTCTTATGGTGTCGTTCTGACATGCCCATCTTGTCGAAATCTATCTTAGCTCACTGTGGACGGATTTCCTATACATCTTCCCCAAAATACTCCGGGAAAGGGGGAGATGCTGTCAAAATTTTGTTAGGAGTCCGTGGTTTGATTTCATATCATGTTTCTTGGATTTTCCGCTCAGTTTCTATGCCCTACAATGGTAATGGCCTCACGGCTACTCATGTCGAATCATGAGGACCAAATACCCATCAAAAGGGAATAAATCATTAATAGATACCATTTTCGGCATACATTGTCTCGGTAACATATGAATCCGCCTGAATGTGGTTATGCCGGATCCACACTCGTCGGCCCGCATGCATGCACCGCTATGACTAACACGGTCTCATAATAAAAAGGCACTATGGATCGACAGCCCTACTAGTGATCCGGATTACCCGAAGGGCTAGCCCCTGGTTTCCCCATTTTCATCATAGGGGCGGGATTGCCACTTAGGCATGACCCTCATTCCAGAGTTCGTCTCGACACTTCATGGACGAGTCTCCTCTACCTTCCCCGATATTTTTTCGGGACAAGGGAGGTGCTGCCAAAATATATCAAACAAACACGTAAATAAATGGTTAAATAAAGTTACGATAACATATTTTCAACCCAACTTGCATTAACATATTTTCAACCCAACTTGCATTAAGTCAAAACCGACTTCTAATCTCGATTCAACTAATTCCAACTATGGTACACGATTCCAAATAAGGGAGTCAACTTCCACCTATATATCCACTCGTATCAAATTGCATAAATATATGTATGATTGCTTGCATTTCTCAGTTCTATGGTATATAAAATGGTGATTTACAGAAAGTCAGATTACGTCCAGCTGAAAGCTATCACTATGCATGATGGTGATCCTCGGATCTATGTTCTCCACCATGTACCAAAAATTGACTAGATAAAATAAATATTACTAGTCGAAGGAATCAGAGTGAACCAACCTTAGAACTGTATTCCTTTGACCTAGACTTCTACCGTCACACAGCACAATATAGAAGCACTTGTCCTGAGGTTGTGTGTTAATGGCCATGCGCTAGCATCTTGATTTTTCATGAGAGATACTAGGAATTGCCAAATTTCCTAGCTATGGACGCACACATATATTCTCACATAGGTGATCCCCTCCAAGGATGTATGTAATGTTACATACATCTTGAGGAATTCCTCTCAGATCTCATTGAAAGCTATGCTCTTCCTTATCACCATATGGGAGCACTAATCATCATAGGGATTGGATGGAATACAAAATTCCTATATCAAAATATTGTCAAGGTGTTCCCTGACAAACCAATCAGTTTGTTATTACCACATTGAACCTCCGTCGAGTGGTCGCCTATCATAGAGGTTCGGCTCCCACTGTTGGAAGGTCATTCATAGGCTAAGTCTCATCCCCCTCGATGACTCAAGGACTTTTGTCCTATTCAAGTCTTTAGTAAGACAATCTACCAGATCATCATCAGTAGCAACATGTTGCAAATAAATAACACATTATTTTTTCTAATCTCTTAACATATTTTTGTCTAATTTTGATATGTCTATTCATTTTAGTGTTCACCAATGTCCTTTTAAAGACATCTATTATAACTTTGGAATCACAATGAATCAGGATTGGAGGTATAAGAGAGGGTACCAAAGGTATCTCAGTTAAAAGTTCTTTTAGCCATTTGGCTTCAAAACAAGCAGAATCAAGAGCTACAAGCTTAGCCTCCATAGTTATCTTGGCAATAATTGCTTGTTTGGTTGATTGCCAAAATACAACACTACCCTCCAGAAAGAAGATATAACCAGAAGTGAATTTGACGTCTCAAGAGTCAGAGATCCTATTAGCATCACTGTACCCTTCTAGCACAATTGGATAGCCAACTAATCGGAGACAATAACAAGTAGTCCCGATGAGGTATCAAAAGACTCTCTCTAACACAGTCAATGGACTTAAGTTGAAAGTATATCTACTAAGTCGAGATATAGCATGAGAAATATTGGGTCGAGTCCGATTTGTGAGATACATCAAAGATCCAATAATCTTAGAGTATTTCTCTTGATTTATTGAATTTCTAGTGTTCTTTACGAGACAAATTGATGAATCAAATAGAGTAGTCACAAAGGAGAATTTGGAATATCTAAATTTATCAATGAGAGCTTGAGTATAGTGTGACTAAGAGAGATAAATAGAATCAGATGATCTGATGATCTTCAGCTCAGCGGCAAAAGACTGGTAAGGATACGGGCTACAAGGAGAAGCCCCATATAATTTTTTTTTTTACTGCTCACGTGCCCCGCCGTGACCACTTTTAACATGGTTGTCTTGTTAAAACATGGGATTGATCATATGTTGAATATTATAATAATATTACATCTTTGGTCGTCTCATCTGTCACTGGCCAAGATGAAATTGGCACAAGAACTCAAAAGTTCTTTGCTTCATGTCATTCAATTTCAGAATCTATTAGTTAAAAGAATGACAAAAAATAATGTCAGTAAATGTTTGAGGGGGAGATGGTTTAATGTATGGTCTCGTGAATCATTAAGAAAGAAAGAAAGAAGGAAGAAAGGTTGACATCAAAATCTTGTCTCACACACACCCTTTGCATTGTGTCTAGGCGAGTTAAATAGGCGTGACCCCGAGCCATTCCCACCTCCGCAAGGGTGCACAGGGTCATATCCTCCATCCGTTGCGGTGATCAGCCAAAGAGGTTCTAAAGTAAGGTTTGTCGACTCGATGATTCGTATTAGATCGGATTTTCTATGATCCAATACGATACACGCAAGTTAAAATTAACTGGGTCTGACTCGACGTGAATCATCTCTTCTCTCTCTCTCATTATGACTTGATCCGACTCGACCGATCTTAAAGGTGTTCCGCACCGTATTGAATTTTTTTAGATACGGTACGATATGTCCGAGTTGACCCTAGTCAAACCGAGTTGACGAACTATGCTCTAAAGTAGCAAAAGAGAAGGTCAATATACTCAAACAGCATAACGTCAGATGGGCCTTTAACCAGGGAATCATGTTGACCAGTTGCGTCTATCATGGGGATGGTGGTGGTGGTGGTGTGTTTCCTTGGGAAGCAGGGCAGGTCAAAAGATTAGATCACCTTGTGGGTTTCCCCAAGGAAAGCAAAAGCAATGGAGGAGGGGGAGGCGAAACTGGCTGGCCACTTTCCATGGTTTGCAATGAATGAGTCCCACAGAGGCCACAATAGCACCCTGTTCCTCACCTTGGCTTCCATTTGGGTCGGGAAACTAATAATAACGAAACCCATGTCCACCTAACAATGAGCATCTACACCCATCTGTCAACACTGGCCGGTTCCCCGGACGGGAAGAAGGAACAAGAAAGGAAAAGAACATGGAGAGAGGGGGAGGGGCGGCAGTCGTGTAGCCACACACACGTTCACATGGCTCCCATGAGTCCCATGACTGCCTCTCGATGGAGCTCCCTCACATGGCGCTTCGTGGCTTCGAGATGTTCACTCACACCCAAGCTCCTACAAACATGGTAGTAAATGGCAAGCTCCTTGCATGAATGCAGCTTAAAAGCCTCACCATAGTTGAAATAGGTAGAGGCATTTCCTTGAAGACCTTGACCTCAAAGTCAAGTTTGGGCTTCTACATCCGCTGAAAGGGTGGTGGCTTGGGTGGTGGGAGCTCTAGGGACATTGGAAGAAATAGTGCTCGAACAAGTTGATGCATTTTATCAGACAACTGGTGCCCCACCGAAAGAAGTCATCGTCGAGCTGGCTGCTCTGCCAAAGTGATTTAGGTGGTAGAAAGAGTAAGGGCCACTCTGATAAAAGGGTAAGTCGGGTTAGAGTAGGTTATCCGAGATGGGGTGACTTAATCTTGATTGGTTCTTTTTATCTTAGCTGAAGTCAGTTAGGGATAAATTTAAATTTATTCACTCCAATCAAAAAGGTGAAATAAATCACCCGAGATGAATTAGGGGTGAGTCATCTGGGGTGACTTACCCTCCCCTAACTCACCCCGTTATCAAAGTGACCCTAAATGAATGTGGAGATGCTGCCCTTTTTTGAAGTCTCCAGATGCAGAGCAGTCCCTGGAGATCCCAACCTTACTGGATCAAGCAACTTCAAGTGGGTTCCATGGAACATACACAATTCAGAGATTCTAGTGTGGTGGAAAGAATTACAGTCTACAAAATAAGGATCAAGCAACTGGTGTCCAGGGTGGACTTCTCACGTCTAACAGTTGCAAGCAGTAAGGAAGAACCCTCAACGAGTCCCGTATGCAGATGTATATCAAGAAGAACGACAACAATATATGGCAGAAACGATCCCTTTCACGTCATCAATGCACTTGGCAGCATTCTTGTTGGTAGCACCAATCGCATGGACAATCTACTGATTCAATTGAAATTACAGTTAGAAGTACAATTGATAGTTCAGATGAAACACGCAGTTGGAAATTAATTCAATTGGAAATGTCACATTTGAAAGAGTCAATTGAAAGGTCTTTGGGCCTGAGTTTAAGACACTTGAAGTCCGTCAACTGGATTGTCAATTGAACGATAGATAGTCATAGGTCTTCGACTGAGTGATTCATTACAATTGGGGGGCTTACTTTGATTAATGGGTAAGGTTTTGACCGAGAAATGTAGACAAAAGTTTTCTGAAAAGATTAGTTATTAAAAGATTTCAACTAATGCGTTTGGTTCGGATGGTGGAGAGGGATTTTTCCTTCTCTAATCATTGAAATCTCTCACTTTTTAGAATCCTTTCTAAATGCACTAATGTCGGAAAATTATCTGGGTACAATAGTAGTGTAGTAAAAATTCTAACAACCACTTAAGAGAAAGAATATGGGGGTGTGATTACCTGGGGGTGGTGGGAAGGGGGGATGGTCGAGGCTTTTGACCACCCACCTTCCCGTTTGTTTAAAAGGGAAAACCTCTGAATAGGTTCTTATTCAGTTCTAATATGCTATGATGAAAATGGGAAAGATGATTGCAAAACGAAATAGGAAACACCAAGAGGGAGAGATCAAACCTAGAGAGTAGCCACACTAGTGGCTACCCAGAAGCGTAATTCGGAGAAGGTGCAGAGTAATCCTCAAGCCTCAGAGCCTTGCTCAAAGCCTCAAATTTTCCTCCTTGGAGAGTTTCATCAACCTCCCTGCCACCTTCGTCCGACCTGCAAAACAACAAGAGAAGAAAGAACTCTCTAACTCTCTAGCACTCTGAAAGACCGACTGTCCGACCGAACTGAACCCCTCGCCGAACCAACTACTCCAACCTCCTCTCCTTTGTGATCCCCCGAGGAGTTTTGTATTTCGGGGCTCTGTCTAGAAGTCTCGAACATCGTGGGATCAAACATGGGAGTCGAGGGAGAATGGTGGGGAGCATGGTGGGAGAACGGGCCACATTCTTTGACCAATAGTTGTAGGAAGGCAGCCAGAGTCCTGGCCTTCCAAAAAGGGGGTAGGCAGCCAAGCTAATGGCCTTATAAGGGCCTGGGCGGCCAGGTCGATCACCTTCCAGGTGGGTGAGGGCGGCCAGGGCTTGGGCCTTCTTCCAAACTGGGCGGCCACCCAAGTGGCCTTCTTGGTAAGGAGGGCGGCCAACAATGCGGCCTCCTAGGGGTTGAGGGCGGCCATCGCCCCTGCCTTCTAGGGGTTTGGGAAGCCACTGATTTGGCTGCCCAGTCCATGGGCCTTTGGCCCCTTCAAGTGAGGGTGGCCTAACAATGAAATGTGTTAGTGCTGGACTTAAAAGCATAAACGACATTAAACTGGGTAAATGACCGCGTCACTCATATGACGGTCTAACTGGGGATCTGCGGGATGTCCGAAATTAGGCGTTTACATGGCCATCTTCACATCCATTGTTTGTTCGACCTTTAGCTTGTTCACTATTGTCAGACCTGCCAAACTCGGGCATTAGATAACTGACTGCATATGCGAGCTTATTGGCACCCTTGTTCGAGGAGCTATAGTTGCCCCCTAACATTCCTATAAACACGCCAAATTTGACAACGTCTTGAGCACATCTCATATTGTCTTTAAATGCCCCATTTTGACCCATACCTACGGAATTTTCTCGCGTAGGTAAATATTCACCTGCATAGTTTTTACCAACGACGCAGCTCCGTGGGGAGTGTCTCAGGTAAAGCTTTTACCTATGATTTTTTTGGCCTTTATCTACCACATTCGTCGTAGGTAAAAACTAGTTTTCTTATAGTAATGTAAGGGCGGTCATGGACGATGTCCAAGGGCTCTAGTCTAGCCCTCTCGACAGATGGTCGAAAATGCACTATTAACCATGGGGTGTAATGATTACAAGCGTCGCATTGTGTTGAGACTATTTTTTTTATAAACGGGTGAAATCCACGATACAATCTCATAAATTTTACATACTTGATTGAAAGTACATTCTTATTACATGACTTTTTTGTGTATAGTCTTTTCAAGGTTATGAACTAGTACATTCTTGTTACATGCTAGTACATTCTTGTGATTGAAAGGTCAATTTATATCTTGCTCGATCATGCTCATATACTCTTGAAAATATCATATCTCTACAGCTTGTCTTGATATTGGATTATTTATTACTGTGGTTTTATTGCGTGTTTTATCTCATTTTCATTATCATACTTTCTAGAGCTAAAATGTTAATCATGTAAATTTGCCATCATGTTGACACGAAGATACCTACTAGGCGAGTGCGCTCATTCCCTACTTTTTTTGATTTTTCAAGAAGTTCTAGTGGTTAGAAGTCGAATTATGCGCGCAAGTGATGATTCCGAGAGTGAATGAAGATTCAATGAAGCCTTTGAATATCTTGAGTCTTTTATGTAATTAATATTAAAATCATGTCGATGTAATTTTCTATTTGTTGAGAAAATGTTGACCATAACCACAACGATATGCCCATGGATCTAGATAAACATAGCCTTTCATAGGATATGGGTAGGTGGGGGACATATATTGGCTATCCACTCAATCCTCATGTACCTTTCAAATCCTTTGTCGGAGGAGGTTGCACCTGTAACCCAAATTGTTATACTTTTTAGAATATGGTCTTGTAGTAATGGTTGTTGGCTGCATTTAATGTCAATTCTGCAAGATATCAAATTTTTTCGATAGCTCTCCCCAACTTATACATCGACCCTTTGTTTTAACCGGCATCATCCATCTTTGTTTACTTACCATATTCTCTGAGAGAAAATATATGATTTCACATCTTTAATATTTGTCATTGTTAGTCTTTTCCTCTGTGAACTCGACCTACTCGTGAAGTAACTGCCTGATGCTCCACCCTCTGCATGTTGATGCTTCACACCTTCTTTCGCGTCCCTTGCCGGCGTTAATTCCAAAAAATATAGAAAAACTCCATATTAAACCAATATCGAAGTCCTATTTGGGATTTGCAAGGTAATACGAGATTTACTCAACATAGCATCGATTTTGGCATGTCTACACTGGGTACTTCATCACGTGCCCCAGTCTCATTGGGCTCACGTGCCTCAGCAGCTCCAGGAAGAGGCGAGTCCTCGTCCAGATCCACCACTTGGCCTCCTGCCACTGAGACGTCCGTAGGTGCTCGCTCTCCTGTGCTTGGCACCAGCGTCGGCTCCTCAGCTCCAGTTCCATCAGGCTCCCCCTCACCATCATCAGCCTCTGCGCCATAAGGTGATGAGCGGGGAAGGAGAGGAGGAGCCGCACGACCAAAGCTATCCGCTATGGCCTTCACAGTGGCACTCCATCCCTCCTGGAAGCCACGGTCATGGGCCAGCCGGTAGAACTCTAAGGCCACCTCCGTCAGCTCATCTCGGTAGGCCAAAGAGGAACGGAAGCGCTCCACCACTTCCTAGCCCGCAGTCGACATCGAGGAGCACAACGTGGCAATCTCCACCTCAGCCTCTAGAGCACAGGTCTTCATGGCACGGATCTCCATCGCTAGCTTGGCTACTCGCTCCTCATCTGCGCCAGCTTGCACCCGAAAGTGGTCATGGTCACGTTCCATACCAGTGAGGGCTAGTCCCTGGTAGACCGACTGCCTCTAGAGCTCAGCGCAAACTGCCTCAGACTCCTTCAAGCGCTCCTCGAGCCCCACCTGGTTAGCCTGGCTAGTTTCCAGCATCTGGGCAAGCCCTTAGAAGTGATGCCTCCACAAACTAAAAGCAGTGACGACCAGGCACGCACTCCTCGAAGCCACCGTCGTTAGCTCCTTCTCGGCCCCAGGGCCGAACTCACTAGTATGCTCATACCATTGTGCACTCCTCCCAATGAGATCGATGATCGTCGTGATCCCGACTAGCCCAGAGGTCAAATCCCCGGGAGGAGAAGATTGGCTGCGCTGAGGAGACACCGATGGAGAGGGAGCATTAGCGTCCTCCACGACGGGGGCCTTGCCCTTGTCTTGCCCCCGTGCCATGGGGACTGACGTAGAAGTAGTGACCGCCGACCCCCCGGCCAATAGTGGCAGCAGAGCCTCAGAAGAAGGCGGTTCAGATGGCGGAGGAGGCGGGATACGGCCCCGGGTAGAGGTGGAAGTCCTCGCTCTCTTCCTCGCCCGACGTCGGGTGTCTTGCACCGCCAAGTCTTTGTCAGACAGGATGGTGCGGCTACCACTGGCCATGTCAGATTCTTCGCCAGCTGTGCTAGCAACTTCTTCAAGGGAGCCTCTAGAGAGATAGGACCTCCACTAGCCGCAGAGCCCCTCGGAAAACTAGCTCCTCCGCTTGTCCCAGATGCCACTAGTGAAGGCACTAGAGGGATGCCGACCGGGACCCAGTATTGCAGCCTCCCTGGGGCAAATGCCACCTCAGCTTGGGGGGCAACGACTGACACCTGACCGGTCCCCGGGTCGACGTGGTCCACAGGGCGAGGAGCATTCCACGGCAGCCTGACGATCTCGTATGTCCAACCTTGCACTTCAGCCGCCCCTAAAAGTAGAACCAGATCGGTTAAGCACCCTTCACAACCAGAGCAATCTGATGAAAAATAAAGCTAGTACCCTGTGGTAACGGAGGACACAACCCCAGCTCCTGGAGTAGCGCCGGAGTCAGAACGAAATCTGCGTTAGCGAGAGGATACCAGCCAATCTCCTTCAGCTTCTGGCGATCCTCAGCCCTAAGAGAGGGCTTCATATCACGCCAGGTGCGGCGAGAGCCTCTGCGCATCCAACTATCAGAGACCTCCACCTAGTCTTTCGACTTGATGAGGTATACATACCGCTCCGCCCAACCCTTGTGGTTAGACACGGTATGGGAAACTTTGATAAAATGCTGGTGGGGGCGAGCCTTGAAATAGACAAAATAGGTATCAACCAGACAACTCTGGAGGTGATAGAAGTGCCAAAATAGATCGACACTTGGCTCCACCGACGCTCTATGGCACAAATAGATGAACCCGTAAAGGATGCTAAAAGAATTCGGGGTTATTTTCCCAGGATGTCGTCCATAATAATAGAGGACAGAAGCAATGAAGGGATGGATTGGAACGCGGAAGGCCGCCTAAAAGGAGGCCACCGGGACCATGATCCCACTAGAAGGATAACTCATTATGTCATCTCCCACGGATGGGAAGATGATGTCATACTCGAGGGGGATCTGAAAAGCTCCCCGCGGGCCATGGATCACCATATATGACACCAACGGAGGGGAGCTGGGTCGACTAGTGCCGACACCCGAAGTGCTCGACACACCACCTCGACCACGAGGCACTTCTTTGGAAGAAGAAGAACCAACCTGAGGGACTCCCCTATGTGGAGGCATGACTACAGAGGATGGGAGATGCAAGAGAGGGAAGAATCCTCACCGAGCAAGGAAGGAAGACGCCTACAGCGAGCACGACGACCAACAAAACTTGGATGGAGACTGTGGGGAGACCACGCCATCGCCCTTATAACAACGCACGATGGGTCGGCAACACTCTTTGCGAGGTAGGTGAAAAGGCACCTGTCACAGTGTCAGACGATCGTTCGAAACCCGCACTCCCAGAACAAGACAAGACGTAGGTCATCATTACCCGCATGGCTGATGCCACCGCCAAAAGTGCCTTGCGCGCCAAGTAGGTCCCGAAGCTTCCAACACCCATGATATGAGGAGTCCTACCTCGGGCCTCGTAAACTCTCTCCTGATCGACTCTCAGCCCCCTGCAAAGTGCTCGATGACTGAGAGTAGGGGGAAGTGAGGAGGGTAAATCCAGTTTGGCTGAAAAATCACCCAATAACGATAGGCCCACTGAGGACCATGGGTGATAACCCCTCCCAAGGGATGGGCACACGTGCTTGGCCCAATGAGAGGAGGCCCAGCCCATAAGAGAATTAGATTCTACAATACGTAACGGCTATGGCCCAAGTGCAGCTATTGCCGGAAGACTCTCCAGTGACCGACCTTGCCCCCACGACATCGGCCTTGACCCCATAATGGGCGAGCACGTCCCATGAGCGCCGTAAGACTCGCCCCAGGACCAGCCAACACTGGGAGAATCGCCCTCCAATGGGAAATTCCTGCCACTATAGCGGAGAAATGTTACTCTACTACGGACGCCATTCCCTATCAAGGGATGAGACTCCTCGCTCCAAGACAACCCCTGTAAAAGGGAGATCGACAGAAGAGATGGGCACAGTGATTCATTCCACTATAATGCTATTCCAGAGAATAGAGCTACTAGCCCTGCTACATAGAGAGAAGAAGGGAGCGACCACCCCCACATTCTGAAAGGTTCCTTCCGGCGACCTGACCACCCAGCGAGCACTCCCCGAGTGAGCACTGGGATCGACGAGCACTCGTCAAGACGATCTCCACGTCTCTTCAGCACCCTACAGCGATATCTCTCCCTCTCTCTTTCCTGCTCTTCTCTATACTCTATTTTTCCATTGCTGACTTAAGCATCGGAGGGTTGTCCCCTGGGATAACGTACACGAACAAATCTTGGCATACCGGATCATGCAGCGAAAAATTAAACAGAATATATAATCATGCAATAACAAAGAACACCAAGACATACGTAAAAAATCTCTCCAAATCAGAGAAGTCTCTTGGCAAGACTCGAGTTACAAGCACAAGAGAATAATAGGAATATAACAATATCCAAAGAACACATTGTAAATCTGATCGTCTCTGTGGTAAGAACGTTGTTCGGATGGTGAAGAATTGTCCCTTTTTTTGTTCTCCTACTTTCTCCTTCTTCCCCGAGCACACAACGCACGGCTGCACACACCTGTGCACAATTTTGCACTTTGCATAGTCGTCGTTGCACTCTGATCAGCCGCAGACATGACCTTGTGCACACCCACAAAAGGTCACCTACCGTTGCGCCGCAATACGAGAGGAAAACCTGTTGCTTTCGTGATACCCCACCATGTACGGCCACCGTCGCAAGTTTTGCACAGCCACTAGAGACAAAAACTTTGATGTCTTTTGTCTTTTAAGCACCCTTTAGGTTTATACCAGCCAAAAAAATATCTCCGTCATTGATTAGGATAAGGCTAAAATAATTTAATTGACGTGGGTCATAAATATCCACCATGGGTTGAAACAAATGGACCATGGAGCCCAACAACAACAATAACAGCAACAACAATTGACTAATTGATCGTTGGTTGACTCGTACGTCGTGGAAACCAAGATAAGTCCTGATCGATTGAGTCGATCCAACTCAACCCACATCATTAAAGTCTTCAATGGATGACTCGATCTGAGTTGAGTTGACTCGTACCATGCATGTTGGGATGAAACCGAGCCAGTCAGTCCTGACGAGTCAGTCAACTCTGGACTCACCAACCTTTTAAATATCCATGTTTATCTATGTCCATTTGTGTACCTGTGCTCACATATGGCGTTTTCATTCTAAATTCTTTGTTGAAAAATTTGTTACAGGTTCCATTGAAGCTTCAGCACCATGAGGTGCCTTTAAATAAAAGAAACATATATATTTCTAAACGAAGTCCTCCTTCTGTGGTGGGTGCATACGCAATGCAATTCCAGGAGGACTTCTCAGATTTTCTCAAGTGCCGGTCAGAAGAAATGGTCATTGGAGGCCGCATGGTGTTGATTCTAGTTGGTCGGAAGACTTTGGATCCCACGACCGAGGAAGCTACTTTCCAATGGAATCTATTAACACAAGTGTTCATGAACATGGTCGAAGAGGTTCATATTTTTCTATTCAGATTTGAATTTTGATATAATGCTCCTCTCATCCCGCATGGGACCTGCCCGAGCCCCCTTGGGGTCAATTGACCACGGGCAGGTACTGCCTGGGGCCGATTGACCCCTGGCAGGCCCTCCTGGGGTCACTTGACTCCGGGCTGGTCCCACCCTGGGTCACGCGACCCCGGGCAGGGCCACTCGGCTCTGCGGGGACCTGTCCGAGGTCGGGCGACCCCTCACGGGTGTCCCCGACCCCGGACGGGTTCTTCTAACCCCCCTTTTTAGTTAAAATTCCTCTCCCCTGGGGTTTTTAGGGCTTGTTGCTGCAGCGCGCCGCGTGGAGAGGAGAGAAACGCGGCTTCTTGTTCGTTGTTCGTCTTCTTCGCGCCGTGGGTTGTGAAGAGAGAATTTGTGCTCGTCCGAGTTGCGTGATACACATGCGTGGGACTTCTTCGGCGGTGTGTACAACATCCTTTGCATCTCCCTCCCTTCGATTGCGAAGCATTCTTTGTTCATGTGGAGTACCCTAGGGATAAAAACCCTTTTTAGGGTTTTGCTCGGAACCACGTGATCCTGACAACCGTGGTGGTTTAACCCGATGCCCGACTACCTCGCTTGCTGCGAGGAGTCTAAAATTGAAGAAATAGGCGGGCTACAAAGCCCCGACGTGTGGAAATATTCCACTGAGTGGCAATACGCCCAATAGTGAACCTTGACCGACTCGACCGTAATATGTCGATTTATCCGAGACAAATAGTGGGTGCAACAACTGCTTGCTGTAAAGAAGGATCTGCCATGGCCTCCCTATCTAGTGGGCAGGATGGTCAAGTGTAACACATGAGGCATTAAATGGGGCCCTCCGAACTCTTGGTCAAGTGCTGTGGGCCGAGTCCAGAAAACTTATTTATAACCCTTTGGCCAGGAGATAGAGGGATTTTTGGATCGGAATATTTCTAAATCCCCATGTCTCTGAAGGAATCTGAATTTACAAGATGCCCCTCGGCTTCCATCTTTTTATGTTTATCTGTCTCCTTCGTTATGCTCAAGACTAGTGTTTCACAACCTTATTCACCCACTGCCTCAAAGACGAACCTACCCTTAGATTATATTTAATAGGGGTGTGATCAAACCATACGTCTTAAGGGTATTTTTGGTTTTTTATATGTTCAAATGATTTCCATCAGCATATTCTCAGAATATTCACCGATGTTGACGCCCTGTGAATCACAAGAATATAAATGCACGAATACGGTATATATCAAGGGTATTCTTGATCATACGATAAAAGTAAGGGGATAAGTGTAAATATTATGTTTTGTAAGGGTATATGAAAAAGGGAGAGATTATAGCTAATCATAATAAAACCTTAGGAAAAATGAGAACCTTAATTTTGCGGATTCCCTTCTTCTCTTCTTTTGAACATTAAACATGCAAGTCCCCGAAATAATAAATGAGTTAATACTGCATTTTCTCTACATGCATATTGTTCATCTTGAGAAGTCACCAACATGATCGATCGACCTCATCCATTTGTTTCTCCTTGTCTTTGGTTGATGGTCTATATATATATTCACAGATCCTTTTAAGCCACATTGAACCGCTGACGGAGCAACAAATACTAGCAATATATGCTCTGAGGACGTCGACCAGTGAGACTGAGGATGCCCTCACCCAAGGACTTGAAGCACTTCAACAGTCGCTCTCAGACACCATTGCCTCCGATGAGCTGAGCTGTCCCTCTAACATGGCCAACTACATGGGACAGATGGCTGTCGCCATGAACAAGCTCTCCACCCTCGAAGGCTTTGTTAGGCAAGTATGTGTATATATGTCTGTGCTGATGCAATTTTAGCGTGAAATTTCTAGTGTGTACAAATATGTTGTCTGCATGACAGGTTAATTGGACCAGTGTTTTAAACCTAAAAAGAATTAGAAATAAATCACTCTGAGTAGCTCCTAACAGAATCACACACATTCATGCATGCTTGACCTTTACGTGCACTTCGATATATATTATGTTGTAAGTTCTAAATTTGTGACATTAATTATTTTATTATTAAATAGCACTATTATTCTCAGCTCCCTCAACAATTCAGACTGTGATCCTTAGACACCAATACGATGGACCGTCTCTCATCAGTTCACGTCAGTTAGTACATAATCTATAAGGAATATGGGGTTCAATTAGACGAACTACAGAATTAAGGGGCAACAAGGCTGCTTTCACATTGCTTACGGAAAGAAAGATTAGGAAAGAAGCCAAGCTTCCTCGAGGATCTTCCGATCGAAAATGCTTTCTGACCTTATTTTCTCCTGTAAAGTGAAAGTTTTTCCTTCAATGTATATATTCAAATCCTAGCTAGGAAAATCACCTCATCAGTTCTAAGCAATTAGTCGCAAGCCAGATTTTATCGATCTTTCAGTTCTTCGGTGGCAGTTGGCAGGGGCCACACGTCTATGTGAATTGTTGTTTTACTGACTTTAGAGCATTTGATTATATTTTTTAGTTACTTGCGTATCCAAGGAAGACTATATATGTTGTCTATTTCCCTTCTATGCACATATATTTAACGATAACTAGCTAGACTTCGCTTCTGGGAGCTGCATCAGAAGCTGTGCTTTGAAAGAAAAGGCTTCTCATAACTTATCCCAGTCAACTATTTAATTGTAAAATGTTTCAGAAGTTGTGTTGTCCAGATGTTCCATGATTCTGTGATTCTTTTTTAGAATTTCGCATCTTCCTACATGTAGTCCATTTCTGCTTGAATTGTAAGATTTCCTTAGTTTGATTACTAAAGAAATTGTTATTACTTTAGCTCTTGCATGATACAAACAGTGGTAACCTCTCTTTTCCTTCAGGAGCAGCTACTCACGTTTCCTGTCATTTACAGATTTTCTATCTGATTGGCTTTGGATTATTCTGTTTGGAAACCTTGCTGAGTTTGTGGGTGCTGCAGGTTGGTGCCAGGACCCATTCTCATATTCATTGCTATTTCTAATTTCAGCTCATTGTTTAGTTGTTCTCGTTGTGTTTTCGAGAGCTGATGCCATGCTATTTATACCTAAAACACGAACTAAGGTTCTGAGGGATGATAGGAGTCAATCTTAGTTCAAAATTCTTGCACTTCAATTGTTTGTGTGGATATGGTATTTTAGTTGATGACATCCATGCCAATGCTTAATTTTGCTGTGAATATTGCCTTCCTTAGGTGTCATTCATTTGTTTGTCCCCCCACCCAAAAAACGACGGAAATATCCCAAATGCAATGCATAGGCACCAGCCAAGGCATTTGAAGTTGGGGCAATCCCTCGGTCGCCCTAATCACTTCTGTCCCTGATTACAGTGGTTAAGTGACGATGTTATATACTTGAATTATATCTGCATACTTGATCAAGGGTGTGATTCCTTGGAATATTATCACAATTAAATGGCTTAAACTAAAGGATTCCACTCTTATTCCGATTAACTTTTTCAACACCCAGTAAACAGCCTTTTGCATCCCTATGGTCTTTGCAGATCCCATTCTGAATCCAAAAACTCACTGGATTTTGTCTATTCCTCGTAGCTTTTCTGGTGGAATCGGTCTATCGGTTTTGGGACTTTTGACTTATGTGTCTGGAAGGGGGTTGTTTATGGATCATGGACCGTGCATTTACATAGGGATTATGTTGGTTATCAATTGACTTCTGATCGGAACTGTTGTATGCAATCTTTATTACTTTGAATCTGACTATTTATCCAAGAGGCAGTCCACCCTTTCTATACTTTGCATTGCTCACTGTTACATCTAGATCGGTGTAGCCTGTCCTTACGTCCAAAGTTATCATTTTTTAACTAGCTTTTGCTGCAAAAATCTCATGGGCTATTTTAGTCTTCGATCCTTGTAATCTTAGGTAAAATTCATGGCTATAGGTCAATTTTCTTGTAGTGTTCCTTTCCTTTGGTTTCAGCTAGCCCTTGCCAGCCCAAATAAAAAAAAGAAACAAACAAAAAGAGGAAATGAAAAATGGGTGTGCAAAGTGTGTATTTGTATAATGGTCATTGTGAGCAGTTTCTACAAGGTATGATGGCTATTTCTCGGGCTTTAACCCTCTCAGTGGTTGATGAAGTCTACTATGGAAGTGAAATTAGAAACTATGAAGCTGGGCTCAGGCCACTTGGAGTGGCGGTGAATGAGGGTCAGCTATGCAAATGTACATCAAACAATTTCAAATTTCCAGCAATATCACCAGGCATGTCTGGAGAAAGTGTTCTTCTGATATTTAATTGCATCAAGAGCTTTGGGCCGTTTCGTCTCAGCTTTGTAGAAAGTATCAAATGTAAACCCTGGATGGAAACTGAGTTTGGCTGTTGTTGCCTTCCAGAATCTCTTTTGTATGACCCTTCGATGGATTGGATCTTGACCATGATTGAAGTTCCCTTGATTGATGAGGACTTCTATGGAATTGGTATGCAGGATTCCCCTTGCTGAGCCTTTTTGAGTTGGCATGTGTCTCTTCATATATGCTCGATCTCACGAACTAACTATCAATATGAATAAGGCCCAAATGAACTGGATGCTAAGCAAGTCTAAGATCTGTTGAGATCTACTATGATGGGACCATAAGAAATAAAACAAAAAAAGGAAGCCATCACCACGAGGGGCCACTGGACCCTCCGGACCGCCCCTCCCCGGGTTTGCAAACCCGGATTAGTTTAAATAAGATCGCTCACCTCAAAAAAAAGAGAGAAAATAATAAATACACAAATGAAACATTAAAAAAGGCCTTAGTGGTGTCTATCCAGCTTACCTCGCCTTTGACCCCGTATGGGGAGGAGCATCAAACGTTCCTTTGCAAAGACATGCTTGACCCCCGGGCGTCACCCCGTCATGGTCATAGCCTCACTTTGCACCCTGGCCGATGTTCCGTTGATTTTGAACCATCTTGACTGGGATTTAACTGAATACCTCTTTTTCTTCAAACAGTAAATTTGTCGTGCCCCGGCATACATATGCTCCTGTCTCATCGCTGTGATTGTGATGCTTTCAACCTGGACACTTGTCTGAACATCAAATGGTGGACTTATGACCTAAATGGCTCCAAATGTCCTTCCACGCCATGACATGGGAGATTTTAATATTTTTTAACATACTATTTATTTCTTTCATAAAAATTACTATTTAGGCTATGCTCCAATTGATTTGCATGCTAAACTTAAAGTGAACTATCTTTATAAATGGTTTATTATTGTTACTGAATTTATTGGATGACACTTATGGGCCCAAAATTCCTAGTTTGATTTGCATGCTAAACTTTTAAGTCAACTATCC
This sequence comes from Amorphophallus titanum, assembly GCA_024336825.1. NCBI lineage: Eukaryota > Viridiplantae > Streptophyta > Magnoliopsida > Alismatales > Araceae > Amorphophallus > Amorphophallus titanum. The sequence continues at coordinate 162,316 of JANBPO010006061.1, forward strand.
TTATAAATGGTTTATTCTAGTTACTGAATTTATTGGATGACACTTACGGGCCCAAAATTGCTAGTGTTCTTTTGGAGTCCTCATTTGGTGGACACTGGTTTGCCACTGTAGGAATTTGGAAGACGTCATTTCCAACTGCAATGAATTGTTTTGCATAATTATATTGGCAGGACTAGGAGCAGTGTTGTTCATTCGACTTGAGACTATGGTTCTATCAATCTGCTCCATAATGTTTCTTCCAAAATTCATTTTTCAATTTTTATTCTGTTAAAGGAAAACAATTTTGAGAAGGTAACGTCCACTATAATGCATATATTATTAAATCCGATAGGAGTCTAATCTGAATTCATGTACTCAGGGTTCTGATTTCTTACATGTGTCACTGCAGGGTATTCACTTTGTAACATTTTATGCTCCACTGTGGGGTGCAATCCTTTACAACGGATTTACATACTTCCAAGTGATTCGCATGCTAAAGAATGTGACACGGGTATGCTGTTTTATTTATGGTGCAAGGATATATAATTTTAAATATTTTTGATGGGCTGTAATTGCATACAGAAATCTGTTCCAGCTTTATGTGTCTCATTCACACAAACTAAAATGCTACAAAGCTAGCATTGCAATGCAACTTCAAACAGTGAATAATGGTTGAAAATGATTTTGCAGATGGCAGTGGGTATGTCAGACCATTCGTTCCAATTTAGTAACCGGGCAGACATGATGGTACGGTGTACTGGACACACTACATATTAAAATTGTCTTTTTGATAAGAATTGATTACCTACTATTCCTATTGAAAAACTTATTCTTTGAATGAAATACATTATTGATGGAATGTTATTTTTTTTAATGAAGTTGTGTGGCTTGGAAGTGTCATATTTTACTTAAACATCTTGGTTCAGTGTTGGAAAATTACAGCCTGCTGGCATTCTTTATCCATCATTTTAATTTCTTCCTTGTCAGTTTATATTACAAACATTTTACTGAGTCTTCACTTGCATACACTAAACATTTGTTTTTTGAGTGTTTCCAATAAAGAACAGTGTATCTCAGTTCATTGAGTCAAATGTGATATTCACAAACAATGGTTTCAGTGTCAAGCTAAGTTTAAACATTCTACAGATAAGAACAGTGTATCACTTGAGTTTGGGAGCAAAAAATGTGAGTGGAGAATGTATGCCAAGTGGTTACCTGATGGAGTAACATTTGAGATCAAAAAGATCAGAGGTGAACACACATGTTCAGGTGACAATATGGCCAAGAACAAAATGGCAACACAAGCATGGGTGGCAGCAAGGGTGAACGATTGGCTCAAGGTAGAAGGAGGCATTTCTCCTAGAGAGTTGCACAGAAGGTTGAAAGATAGATACCACATCAACTTGTCATACCACAGACTTTGGAGGGAAAAGAGCTAGCATTAAGGGCCATTCATGGCTCATGGGAGGAGTTATATGGTAGGATAGGGGATCTGAAAGAGGAGTTAGTTAGAAACAACACTGAAGTGTGATTGATTATATGACAGATGAGCATCATAGATTCCTTAGCTTTTGTGTAGCTTTCAAAAGTTGCACAAAAGGGTTTGCCAATGGATCCAAGCCACTAATAGGGATAGATGGTTGCCATCTTAAAGGGAGATATCTAGGTGCTATGCTCAATACAGTGGCCCTAGATGGCAATGATGGCCTATTTCCAATTGCCTTTGATGTGGTGGAATTTGAGAATGTAGAGAGCTGGTCATGATTTTTAAATAATTTGAAGCACGATGTAGGAGATTTGCAGGGAGTATTTTTGATGCCTGATCGTCAAAAAGACCTAGAAGAGGCCATCAGATACCATCATTCCATTTTGTAAACATAGAACATGCGTTCAACACCTGTACCAAAATTTAAAGAAGAAGTACCTAGGCAAGTTCTTGAAGAAGTTGATCCGGAATGCAGCTAGGTCATTCACTAAGCTAGGATTTGAAGAGTATATGAGACAGATTAAAGAAGCTAGCCTTGATGCTTATTATTATCTAAGATCTGTTACGATGAAAGATGAAAAGTGGAGTAGAAGCATGTTTGGGAGGGAAGCAAAATGCCATTACTTGATCAATAATTTGTCAGAATCCTTCAATGCTTTCATTGGGGAGGCTAGATACAAGGTAATCTTAGATTGCATTGAACAAATCATGAAGTCCATGGAATCGAGGAGGAGGAAGTCAACTAAGTAGAAGGACAGTCTTGTTCTCAAGGTCAAGGCTCATATACAAGAAATAAGCAGAGGGTTGGGTCAAGTGTGCACTCTATAGCTTGGTCGGGAATGTTGCATCCTCTATGATTTTGGTGATGTCATACACTATGAGTTATTTACAGCTATTGCCTTGGTTCTGCACTGGTATTGTTCTTCATATGTCCATGCTTTGATGGTCTCCTCTGAACAAGAGTCACAACAGCTTACAAGTCTAATCTTTCTTTTACGATTTCTGGCAAACACTTTTTCGAATCACATTAAATATATTTTAATGTTGAGATAACGATTTGGCACATACAGAAAGCAAAACGGCATAATGATAGCATTTGGATAAATTGGATCAACCCCAATCCGAACCGAGAATCACTTGCTGCACTTTACACTGTGCATTAATTTGTTTTTAAAATATTATCTTGTCATAATCTCATATGAGCTACATAGTACATACCTATACAGCCAGATTAATAATCGAATAGTTAAGAGTTAAAACAAATAAAGATCATGTGCCCTAGCACACACTAAATAATGGGCTAACTCCTCCTTTTGACACATTTAAGGTGCATAGTATTTATTTATTTCTAACCATCGAATCACTGGGGCCCACTTTAAAATGGGCACCAGATATATAACACATCGGTCGAATGTGCTACCTGACCCCGGTTAAAAAAGATGTGTGTGAGAGGTACGAGTGGGGCTCACTCGTTTAGGGTCGAATGGGCCACCTGACCTCAGTTAAGAAAGATGTGCGTGAGAGATGTGAGTGGAGCTCACACAGTCTCTCTCATCGAGTAACGCATTCACTCTATCCTACTCCGATAACGAAGCAAACCTAATCGAATTATACAGATGTATAATTCTAATGGAGTAGAACATGGCATATTTATTGTTAAAAAAGTAGCTGCAATGCCGTGCAACACTAAGTAAGAAACTGCGCCCCTGGCAGATAGTGCAGCAAGTGATTCTCATCTGAATCAACAAAGATGAACCAGTCGTCCTAGCAATAATGTTTTTGCATATTGCCATTAGTTCTCGTCATGCATATTATTCTTCTGGTAGATCCGTCATGCATATTATTTATTTTACTTATGTCATGCATATTAAGCTGTTAACCGCCTGTTTTGTACAAGTTTGGTCAACCTTTCAGCTTCAAACTTTTCTCAAAGAGGTCTCAGTTTTGAAGATTTGGATAAGATAGCTAAACAACTGTTTGATTACAATGTGTAAAACTGAATTTTAACCATGTTAGTCAAATATTTGCTTAAGTGCTGAGTTTCTAGATGAAACTTACTGCGCAAGAGAAATGTTAGCATGAAGCCGAATGACAAAAATGACCGTGTAATTTATACTGAAAACTTGGATACACAACATTGCAATCTAAGAATTACATTGCGCACGTCTCTCTCTCTCTCTCTCTCTCTCTCTCTCTCTCTCTCTCTCTCTCTCTCTCTCTCTCTCTCTCTCTCTCTCTGTACTTCTACCGCGTGTAGAGCAAGATTTATCTTATCCCTGGTGGGTATTTGTAGAGACAATACTAAGCATCCTGCACCAAGCCAACCCCCCCCCCCCCCACTTTATCAGAGATTAGAAGAGGAATGGCTTTTTGGTCATTACCATGTTCATACCAATTAAAAAAGACTAATTAAACATGACTTCTTAATTACCCGAGGTCCAATGGCTTTCCCCTTGTAAACCCCTGTCTCAAAACAAATAAAAAAAAGAGGAGTTTACATGTGCTTGAGTGATGTATATTATTGATCAAATGAATAAATTGTGCGCATCGATGTTTATGCAAGTCTCTACCTCTAAGAGTGGCAAAAGAGTCAGTAGTATAACTCTTTTTAGGATTGTAGGCCAAGGGGGATGCAAGTGCATAGTAGGAGGTGTAGTAATTGAGTCCAATGAAATCAAAGGACCCTTTGATCATCCTAGACTGCAGCTTTGTGAATTTGGGCAGCCGGTCTCCCAGGATAACTCTCATGGTGAATGGGTAGTCCCCTTGTGTTAATGGGTCCATGAACCTGGACAGGTCACATAAGCTGATCAGTTAGCTCAGAGAGAGAGAGAGAGAGAGAGAGAGGGAGTAGGTACAAAACACTAATGACTCTTCTATCTTTTCTTAATTATAAAAGTCTGCTACTTGTACCATATATCTTAATACACTTCTTTAAAATTGCTCTTGTATCTCAACCATCATGCTTATTAATTATGGAAGACTCACCAGCCATACATAAAATCAAGAGCTCTCTCAGCTGCATCATCGTCAGCCTTGGAGTTGCGGAGGGGCACAAACCAATGTGAGACTAGTGTTATCCCTATTATCCCCTTCTGCGAATCCTGAAGTCAAAGTTCACAGACAATTTTCACAAAAATTAATGACCAAAACGGCTCTTTTAAAAATTCTTAATAGCATATACATATGCTCCTTTAATTACAGACCGATCGAAAGGAGCAAATATGCCCCCTTCAAAATATTAGATTGTGGAAATTATCCTTGTCAGTCAAGGGACCAACATCATGTTGAAATTAGAGATGTACGTACGTGTGAACAACCCTAATTAATAGCTTCTTTATTTGCATATAAGAGTACGTATAGTCTAATTAATAGTTTCTTTATCTACATAAAATTATCTCCTAAAATAAAACTTGTTATTCAAGATTTAATAAAATCTGCCACATGTCAATCTATATAATTAAATGAGATAATTAAGGCCCCGGTGACATCGACCATGTCGTAAAATTGTAATATATACCCCATAACAGGCGAGTACGCCCTATAAGCGCCGTGAGACTCGCCCCGGGACTGGCCGACGTTGGGGTAATCGCCCTCCAACGGGAAATTCCCGCCATGATAGCGGAGAAACTTTACTCTACTATGGAGGCCCTTCCCTATCAAGGGAAGAGGCTCCTCACTCCAGGACAACCCCATATAAAAGGGAGATCGACAGAAGAGAAGAGCACGGTGGTTCATTCCCCTATTACGCTACCTCAGATAGTAGAACTACTTGCCCTGCTACATAAGGAGAAGAAGAGAGCGACTGTCTACACTCCGAGAGGATTCTTTCTCGACGACCTTACCACCCAGTGGGCACTCCTTGAGTGACCTCTGGGACCGGCGAGCACTCATTTAGAAGACCCTCACTGGCCCTTCATCGCCTACGACAATCTCTCTTTCTCTCTCTCTCCCTCTTGCTCTTCTCTAAACTTCATTATCCCATTGCTGACTTAAGCATCGGAGGCTTGTCCCCTGGGGTAACACCCGGGACTCCTTCTAACGCCTCTTTGGTTTCTCGGTGCTTGTAGACTTTCACAGGCGTGAGATGATTTCTCCAACAAATAAATAGAGAAGGTGGTAGGTGGCCTAGGAACCATTTTACTGCCACTACAGGGTCCATTAAGGGCTAAATTCTATTAATTTCCTTTTGAGTGCGATGCTATGGGTCGAAATAGGTTCTTTCCATTGTTCATGATGCTGCCAATCAGTGGGCTTCGTTCTGTGCTATACTGCGCTGGGTGGAACCCTCGAGATTGCCCCTTTGTGGCCGTTTAGCCTGATCTAGTGCCCTTGAATCATGAATAAAGGGAATATAAATAAGGCCTATTGCGAGTATGGTTTGGGCCTACGGGTTTGTCCCGCCATGGCCATGACCTGACCTCACTTCGAGGCAGATAACCTCTTGAGTCAATATTCAACGTTATGTGTTTCTCTCTCCTAGCCTCTCCCCCTCCCGTCTTCCCTCCTGAGCGATCCCCCCCTAGCTTGTTTCTCTTGGTGGCTACCTGAGCTCCGACGATGGCCAGTGGTGAGGGGGGAGGCCGCGTGCCTCCCCCCTCCCCTTCTGCTCCTTCTCTACCGTTGGCGCCTGTGGCCGGTGGTCCCCTCACCTCTCCAACAGTGGTCTGTGCTGGCCGCTTTGATGGTACGGTTTTGAGAGTAGCCCCGCTCTCTGCTACTGCTCATGGAGTACTGGGTCCTCCCTGCACGCTCCCGGTTGTAGCTTTGCCTCGCCTTTGTCGTCTGGGCATGGAAGCTCGCCCTCTCGCGATTGGGTTAACTATTGGGGCCCCTCTTGCCCTTTGTTCCCCCTCATTCTGCCACTCTGTGGACGCCGTGCCTCCTCCCTCTGTCCTTGCCGCTACAGCTCCACCTGGTGGAACATCATCCCTTGTCGGCTCTCCTTATGCTGCTCCGACTGGCGCTTTCGAGGCCCTACCTCCACCGCTCGGGCCCCTTCCTGGCCAGTCACGCTCCTCCCTGCCTCCGGCCGTCGTTGCTATACTTCCCACGGTGGTGCCACCTCCTTCCACCTGTGGACACATTTTTGCTCACTCTCGCATGCTTCCATTGGCGAGAGACTCTGCTTCGGCTTCCCTAGGTGTTGACCACTCCCCCTCGTTGACTCATTCGTCCTTTGCAGCCCCTCCATCCTCCATGTATCCAACTTCTGCATCACTACCCGTCTCTCTCCAACTTGGCCTTGATGGGACGGAGAGAGGTAACGGGCCTCTGTTTTCACCCATCTCCGCTCGCGGCTCGTTCTCCACCACTCCGGCAGCGCCCCTCGCCGGTCCGGCCATCGGGCTTGCTTCTGGGCCCTTTCCCCACGCCTCCCCCTACCATGCCCCGTCCCATGGAGGTGATGCAGCTTCCCTTACGCCGTCCCAAGATCCCCTATTTTGGCCCAATTCGTGCCTGGCCGATGCTTCCCCCCTGCCTCCTTGTGAGCTTACACGTGATCCCGGTGGCCCTCCTATGGTTTTGCCACCCTCGGGTATGATGGCAACGATGGTCTCTGGTGGGTCCTCTTCGGTCGCGGCCCACTCCTCCGCTGCGACAGAGTCGACTGGTCCTCTTCACTCCGGTGCAGATGGCCATTCTGCTGGCTCGCAGCCCCTGCCCTCCCCACCTATTGGTGGCCTACCCGTGGACGACGCCATGCTTGCTTCTCCAAACCCAGCTGGTCCATCCTTGGCCGATGGCAAGCCTATTGGCACCCCCGTGCCTGTTCCTCCTGGCACTTTCGTCCCCCATGCCTCCTTCGCGTAGGTGGTTCGACAGTCATTCTCCCCTCTGGTCTGCCCACTCGTTGCCTATGGACCTGCTACTACCCCCTTTGGAGAGCTTGTCGCGTTCTTTTCACTGGAGGAGATCCAGCTCTCCTGCCAGCCGTTGGAGTTCACCGTCATTGCCAGAACTCCTCGTGGACGCCCACCCTTTCTGGCCATCCGAGCCTTCCTCTCCCAGAGGTTTCGGTTCCTTGAAGACTTCCTAATCAGCATCATTGACAGCTGCCATCTGCTGCTCTGTTTTCACAACCGGGCTGACTTCCTTCGTGTGCTTCTGCAGAGCACCCTCTCCGTTCACGGGAGGTTGTTCAGGTTTTCCAAGTGGTCCTGGCACTTCTCGCCGATGGAGGACTCCCCTCTCGTGCCCATCTGGCTAGAGCTACCTGGGCTTCCTGCGAACTTCTTCCTTGAACCCTTGGTCACCTCCATTGCTGGGAGCATTGGCCCCGTCCTTCAGGTGGATCGGCTCACCCTCAAGTTGGGTCACACCCATGCTGCTCGCGCTTGTGTCCTCTTGGACATCGCCTAGCTGCTCCCTGTGTGTGTTTGGGTTGGGGTTGGCCCTGACGGCTTCTGGCAGCCCATCGTGGTTCCTGCCCCCCCTCATTTTGCTCCTCCTACAAGCGCCTGGGTCACCTGCCTTCCAGTTGCAAGCTGGCCGGGCCTGGCGACCTGCGTACTCCTACATCTCCCCAACCCACGCCGGATCCTTGTGCCTCTGGTACGGGAGTGCTTGGCCGTCCGCCCCTGCTGCCAGTGGTCCCTCCTACTGAGGGTGGCGAGGCCTCGTCGTTGCCTCCTCTGCCTCTGGAAGCCTTGGTGCCCCCAGAGTTCCCCTCAGCCGAGGTTACTATTGTTGCAGCTGCTCCTCCGGGCTGCCCGCCACTGGCCGCGTCCATTGCCTTCGCGATGTGCTCCGTTGCCCCTCCTCCCGTAGGCCTTGCGGTGCATGGCCAGGGGCTCGTGGCTGGCTCGGGTTGCTACTTCACTCCTTCTCACCTTGTCAGTGTGCTCCTAACCGCTTCCTCCTCCCCTGCCACCGTTGTGGACTCCCTACCGTCCTCCTCTGCCGAGGACCTACCTGATGCCCTCTCTGGTGGGGTGTGGACGCACTTTTTATCAAATTAAATTCGTTCATCCATTTATTGGGGTGCTAAGTGCGTGGGCGTGTCAGTCACCGAGGTGACGATTTATTCGGGCTCCGAAGAACCCATGGTGCGCTCGATCTGACTTCGTCAGGTGATTGTGGTCACGAAGCGGTGAATATTGCCGAGGCTGACCAGCCGGACAACACCCTGGCGGAACACCAGGAGCACGATCAGGCCGTGAACATGGCACTGGCCAACCAGTCGGCCGTGGCGCAGATGAGCCCCTGATCTGAACGCACCGCCTGCGCTGCAGCGGTGCGTTTGCGGGCGCGTAGCCCTGTTTCAGTTCATCGCGCCGCCTTCGCAGCGCGTAACTGCTGCTATGTACTGGCATTTCCTGAAGTAAAGCGTGGCACCGTTTTTGCAAATCTTAGGGCCATGAAAGCTTCAGCCCAGGCAGTCCCGTACTGATGCGCCTCTCCAGACCCCCGCAGCAGCGCAGCCTGCGCGCCTTCTGTGTTGCGGCCCAGAACCGCAGCTTCAAGACCGCGGCGGATGAACTGTTCCTCACGCCCTCGGCCGTCAGCCACCAGATCAAGGAACTCGAGGACACCCTCGGCGTGCGGCTGTTTGAACGCCGGGCCCGCTCGGTGGAACTGACCAGCGCCGGCCAGACACTGCTGGAGGAAGTCGCCCCGCTGATCGATGCCATCGATCGCAGCCTGACCCGCATCGCCCGGCGCAACAACCGCACCACGTTGCGCATGCTGCTGCCGCCCTTTTTTGCCACCGAGATCTTCGTACCGCGCATGGCCCGCTTCTGTGGCTCCTGGCCGGACATCGACATCCAGGTGGACACCCACGACCCGCGCCCCCTGGCCCATCCACCCACCGCCGACATCAGCGTGCTGCTCTCGGATACGGCGCCACTTGGCATGAGTGTCGCTCCGCTGTTCTCGTTGTCGCTGGTGGCAGCCTGCAATCGTGAACATGCCGCGACGGTCTCACGACTGGGCGCCAATGTGTTTCGGGAAACGGCGCTGATCGTGCACCGCTCGCGACCCTTTGCCTGGAACAACTGGGCCGGGGAACTCGGCCTCGAGGCCCCCGAGCCCAAGAACGTCATTGAACTCGACACCATGTCGGCCGTGGTGCGCGCGGCTGAACGCGGGGTCGGCGTGGCGCTCGTGCCGGAGGCGCTATGCACCACCGCGTTCGAAACCGGCGCCCTGGTGCGTATCTTCCCGTTGCGCCTGGCAACCCATGACACCTACTTCCTGGTGAACCGCCCGAAGGATGCTGCCAAACCGGAAGTGGCCGCCATGACCCGATGGCTGCTGTCCGAAGTGCGCAGCCTGGGCCCGCAACCGGTGAATGGCGCTCACGCCTAGCGCCAATTCTTTTCGTTTGTTGCAGTGCAGCGCACTGCATAACCTGCTCCTAAAATAAAAAAAATCTCACATTGTTACCTGATGCAGCCTAAATCGGCGCGGTACCCTCGCGCCAGATTAGAACCACACTCAAAATCTTAATAAAATTAATTACACTTAACTGGCGTGGCCAGTGCACGCCGCTCTAAATCTCCTCCCGCCGTTTTAACTTTTCATCCTTATCAATGTAAAAAAAATACACATAAAATAACGCACCGTTTATCATCCCACAAAACCCGCGCCGTTTTACCCATTGTGCATTATTCTCACGCCGCTTTCACGTAACGAGCACGCACACTCCGCCGTTTTCACAATACATTCAACACACACTTTCACGTTGCATGCATTCACGTTACATGCATTCATTTAACTAAATCAACAAAAACAACAAAGCACAAATAAGCATAACACGTAGACCCGTTACGTGAATCACAAAGCAAAAAAAACACAAACATACACCCACGTTTAATGCATACCCCATCCATGCATATAAATATATATGGTCGGTCAACAAAAAAAAAGCCTTCCGAACCACGGTCTCATGTTGCACCTCACTCTGTGCGACTACCCGACCATGCATGCATGGGAGCAATAGCAAACACCCAAGACAAACCCGGGGTGGCCCAGATGAGTTAACGCAGAAGCCTACCTGCATATCTCTATGTGAGAATCTTGTTGTGTTTCCACCGCTTCCTGTCTCAGGTCTTCGGAGGCGATCGACGACCAATCTGCACTTGAAAGTCATGGGCTTAATCTGAAAGCCATGACTGCAGTGGTTGAGGTCTGCCTGCATGGGCACACCCCCCCCCCCCCCCCGGGGGGCCACCCCCCCCGCGGTTTTTTGGACCCCCCCCCCCCCTGTCAATTTCAATCAATGGGGTTTAACCCAAACCCATACCTGGTGGGGGTTTGGTCTTGCCCCCTGGGGCCCCCCCCCCCCCCCCCCCCGGGGGGGGGATCCCCGACGCGGATTTGTGTGGACCCCCGCGGCAGAAGAAGACGCTGACGCCATTAATGGGGGCATGGAAGCGCCAGGCGAGGAACAGGAGAAGGCGGCCAGTCCTGCCCCGGGCGTGTTCCTCCGCTAGGTGGCCACAGATCGGTGTCGCTGATGGGGTGGGGATCCTCCCCAGGTGCGACCATTCAGTACTCTCTGTTCTCATGGGGGCCGACCCCCCCCCCCTCTAGTTGGCCAGAGATCGCTGTCGCCGATGGGGCGTCGGGATCCTCCCCAGGTGCGACCATTCATTCCCTCTGCTCATGGGGGCCGACCCCCCGCCCCCACGACGCATCTTCATGCCCTGCCCTCCGTCCTGTCCCTGCGGCACCCAGGCGATCAGTGTAGTCCTGGCAAAGACGGAACTGGTCTTCGACCGACCTATCATTTTGCAGATCGGTCGAGTATCGCCCATACAATGCCGCGCGCTTCATTGTTTCCCTGCCTGCTTTTCACTCGGAGAGTTTTCATTTGCGGGCTGCTTCGGCAAAGCGTCAAGCCGTGCCTGACGCCGTGCAAGGGCTTTGATGAACTCGATAAAGGGGTCTCTAGCTTCCATCGCCTAATTTTCCCCGTTATCCACATTGTTCACAGGAGGCTTTTCCACACGCTGTGGACGATCGAAATAGGCGAGGCCAATTTCCAGGAGAGCTATGGTGATCGTGCGCTGGTCGGTCATCAGCTTTTCTTCATCCAGAGCGGCTCGGATTGCCTGCAACGCGCCGTCCCGGCTCAGCGGCACCAAAGTCGAACTGGTAATGGTGTCCATGGCCTCTGTATGCTTGTCGCGCAGCGCATCCAGCCTGGGTCGATCGCTTTCAGGACACTCGTTGTATTCTTTCTCAGACGTGCGGTAGTGGTCGAGCAGCGCGAGCACCGGATCTAGAATTTTGCCCATCAGCCTTCCTCCCCGATACGATCGAGGGCAGCGAGCGCCTTATTGATTTCGGCCTGCGCCGCGTCGACAAGGAGATGGAAGGCGGCGTAATCACGGCCGCCGCCCTGCAGCGCGTTGCAGCTCTCAATTCCCATCCGCATGGCATGCAGGAAGCCGTCTGCGGCGCCTAAGGCGTCTTCGATCTCGGGATTATGCATCGGCGTTCTCCTTCCCGACGACCGCGTCGCTGTCGCGGAGTGCCTGCGAAAAACCGTCCCGAATGCGCTCGATGAGATCACGCGCTACCCAGGTAAACGCGGAGGCGCGGTCGATATAGTGACTCGTTTCCTCCCCAAGGGACCCTTGGTCAATTTCGAGCAGCTTCGACATCGTTTCGTCGATCAAATGGGCGAGATGGTCGATATCGGACCCGACATCGTCGAGCGAATATTTTATCTCATTTTGCCGCATGGACGGCGCTGGCACGGTTTTCGGCATCACCGTACTCCCCGTGCTTCATCAAGGATGCCGTCGACTTCCTTGATTTTCTCCCAAATGACATCGGCGACGGTCGTTATCGCGTTCATATGGTCACGATCGCCGAGCCCATGGGCCGCCAAGAAGATTGCCTGGTTGAGGGATTTGATCTCAGAAAGGATATTCTGAGCATCCAAAATGAGAATGTTAGGATCTTTCTTCCCCGAGCCTCTGTGAAAGGGGCTACTTCTTGCCAGTGCATCCCATCTACTATTTTGTCTACCACATCCCTAAGCTCTCGGCTATTTGTAAACCACTCCCCATTGGCTGAGGAATATTCAAAAGCTTTGTGAAGTCTGCGTTCTACTTCAAACGCAGCCCTCGGTGAAGGGCACTTTAGCTGGGTTAAGAATCTAAGCTTCGAAGCACTACCAGTGTTTAGGGTTTTAATCCTACTCTCTGGATTCTTGCTAACTCCAATCTTAACCATTCCTGCGTAGTCTGTTGTCTGAACAAAGTAGACATATGTAGTAGTCATACAGGTGCCTCCTGTCTTCGTGATGGCGATAGTTTTCTCTAGGCGCATTAACCCTTTTTCCCCGTGATATTAAGCTTCTCGTTCCACTGCCGTTACTCGCAACATTCGGCTTGAACAGCTCAACATCCAGCAGGTACTCATTATCCCCCTAGCTATTAGCTTAGCTAGCAGACAGCTACTTAAAGCTACCTGGTAATCAGCCCCAAGTCTCTTGCGAGAGAGGGATCACGGTACCTGTTGTCAAGGGTTGAGACAGAGCAGGGTTTGATTGGCTATTGCTACAGCTGTACTACTACAATCAATCTGGCCGGACTAAAGGTAGCGGAAGATGTTTCGCTTCTATTATACTAACCGTAGCTGCTTTCCTAGAACCACTAGGACTTCTTTCTTTCGCAATGTTAGACAACGCTTAGTGCTAAAACAGGGCCTAAAGTTCCCCAACTATTTTCATATTCTTTGTAATTCTCTGTCGCTTCTTTCTATCTCTTTGTTTTCATTAGAATTTCTTACTGCCCTAAGTCCCCACTTCCTCCAGCTAGCCAGCTTTTCTTTCATGTCCTCTTCTCTAAATACAGCTAGCTTCTCATCTCTGGACATATCTTTTGTTAATGATTTCAATCGCTTAGCTCTGTTCATAACTTCCTCCCATTAGCCAGTATAGCTCCGTCCTTTATAATCACACAATTGCTAAGCTCCCAAGGCTTATCTTCATCTATCCTCATAATTCTAACATCCCCCTTCCTCTTTCCTCTGAGCTGTATAGCCAATACCCTCCCTCCTCCTGGCTGTCCTACAGTGCCGGCAGCTTCCCAAAGCTTTAGCCAGTCTTCTAATGTCAAATTAAATTCCAATGGCTTTGCGCCTTTGGCTGCTCTAGCCTTAGCTCTGCTCCTGTATGTTTTCCTCAAATGCTTCCATTGCCCCTTAACAGTCTTCCAAGCCGCTGCCTTGGCTTCTTCCTCTTTGACGATCCAGAGGTCGTGCGCATCCCGCGTTTGAAGTTGGAAGAAGTCAACGGCGACTGGATAGACCGTCAGAAGCAAGAGGCAGATCGCCGGCAGGCAATTCGCGAGAAGGAACGCCTAGAGCGCCAGCGGATGGCAGAGCGCGCCCTGATTGCCCGAATGCCGGTTTGGATGTTCGTGATCTGCGAGCGCCGCTGCACCGAGTTCGGAACTGCCATCACCGATGTGTTGACCAAGAGCCGCAAGGTCAAAGTCTCGCAGACCCGGCAGGCAATCTACCACGACCTTCTGCAAACGCCATCTTCCATAACCGGCAAGACGCTTACTACCACACAGATCGGGCGCATCTTCGGAATCGACCATTCGACCGTGGTTTACGGCGCGGCGATGCACGCATATCGCAACGGCATTCCGTCCAACAGCAATTACGACGCAGCGAACCGGATTCGGACAACCCGCGCCAATGCGTTGAAGTGGAAGCGGTTGCAACGCGAAAGGCGAGACGCCGCATGAAAGCTCGCACCAGCGCTGCCAAGCTCAAGGCCAAGCGTGGGGGGCGTCCCCGCGCCGTCAATGTAGATCGTGAACCAAACGGGCGAGCGCGCAGAATGAAAGCATCAATGAGGATTTCAATGACCGAAGCAGAAGCGCGCAGTGTGGTGGTCGAACAACGCATCAGGCGGGACAACATCATTCCATTCCAAGGCAAGACGGCAGAGGAACAAGCCATCGATCCACGCAGGGGATATGTGCTTGGCCTCATGTGGCTGGACGGCACAATCCGCGAGGATCAGCACGAAGCAGGGATTCGATATGCCAATGACGTGTCGCGATATCTGGGGCTGAAAGGTATCCCATTCCCATCTCCAAGAGCGCAGAACCTGTTTTCCGTGCGAGGCCATGATGGCGAGGAAAGCGAAAGCCGCGTAGAGGCAGCCAAGAAGGCTCAGGAACGCTTCGATGCGTTACGCCGCGCCCTGCTGGCTGTAGGAGACATTGATACGGGCCGCAACGTCGAGCGCAAGGTGGCGGAGGTCGCCGTGCAGGATTCGTTGCAATCCCGGAAATGGCCGGAACCAACACTGCTGTTGTTGCGGAAGGGCCTCAATGCGCTAGCCTATTATTACGGCGTTGTGGACGCAAATAAGTGACGCTTGACAATGTCTCGCAAATCAGACCATGTCATAAACCAAGACTGGCGCTTTGCGCCGAACAGCCCCGCCATAGCGCGGGGTTTTTGCGTTCAGGAGCGGCCATTGGCTCGTAAGCCTAAATCAAAACCGAGCAACGCAATACGCCGGATATCTCGAATGACGCACAGAAGAATGTGGCTTGGATCTTCGTGCCGGACGCATCGATCGTGTACTGGGTGTAGCTGCCGTCCGACTGCAGCACCGGCGTGGAGCAGACCCCCTTGGCCCCGGCGATGGTGGTCTTGGGCGCCAGGTACTTGGTCAGGTCGAACGCGCCGGAGCCCATGCTCTGCAGCAGGGCGGTGTAGCTGCTGGACGGCGAGGCGCCCATGGCCGTGAGGATGGCCGGCAGATCCTTGAAGTCGCCCAGCAGCGTGCCGAGGTTGGCGGCGGTGCCGGCGGGCAGGCCCAGCGCGGTGTAGAGGCTGCCCAGGCAGCTCTCGGAATAGCAGACCACCCGCCGGTATTCCGTGCCGTACTTGGTGTCGCGGGTATAGCGCAGGCCGGCGGTGAGCTTCAGCGTGTCGGTGACCTTGTAGTCCACCTGGCCGAACACCGCCGTGCTCTTGGTCACCATGTCGTAGTTGGAATAGGAGAAGCCGCCGTCGGTGTTGGACTCGCCGCCGCCATAGCCCAGGGCGCTGAGGTCCAGCGTCGACTGCAGCTGGGTCTGGTCGGGCTGATAGAAGTTGTACGGATTGGTGTAGTGCTCGTGGTAGTAATAGGCGCCCAGGATCCACTGCAACGGCCCGTCGGTGGTCGAGGTCAGGTTGATCTCGTGGCTCCACCAGGTGGGCATCTCCTGGTAGCTGTAGGTGGTCGTGCCCGAGACGGTCAGCGGCTGGCAACCCGTGGACACCTTGCCCGCCGCATACAGGGCCTGCACCGTGCTGCAGAAGGAATTGGCCTGCAGCGGGATCTGGTAGGATTCCACCGCCGTGCCATCGAGGTCGCCGCTTAGGGAATAGTGGTACTTCTGGAAGCCGCCGACGTACTTCAGGTCGAAGGTCGGGAAGTGGTAGGTGGCGTTCCACGACGAGATGAACACGTTGCTCAGCTTTACGCTGAGCGGGGTGTTGGTGTTGTAGGCGCGCGGGTCGTCGGCGGCCGGGTTGGTGGTCCAGCTGCTGGCGTTGACCAGGTTGGCGGCGCCCGAGGAATAGCCGAACGCCGGGTTGTAGATGATCGAGTAGTTCGGGTCCTCCAGCGCCTCCTCGTAGGGCGGGCCGCCCACCGGACCGATGCCGGCGCGGGCGCCAGGACCACCGCGGTCGTCCCACTTCAGGGTGCCGACCTTGCCCCACAGGTCCAGGTGGTCGCCCAGCTTGGCCTGCAGCTGCAGCTCGATGGCGTACTCGTTCTTCACGCCCTCATAAAGTCCTATAATTACAATTATACCCTGCAAGTTTATCAAGCGGCGGCTATGCCCCTACACCCCACGTTTGTGCGGAGATCAATTGTATAGTCGACAATCTTCCGACAACCCCCTTGTACTCACATAAATCATCAATGTATCAACCATGTGGTGTACACTTGTGTGATTGCATACAAGTCTTGGCTGCTGGCAAAATTGTGTATACGCCCCTACATTGCTAGGGATGGTCATGTGTGCACTTCCTTCTAGCCATAAACTTATTCTTGCACCTATGGGCACTACCTAACTATGTTCACACCTAGGTGTTGCTAGACCCTTGCCACTGGCCTCCGGAGAGCAAATTATCAAAATACCCTTGGAGTCCAAAAATGGCCAAACAAACCTCCAACTCTTCCAGAAATTGCCCGAGTGCCCCTAGAAGACAGAGTGTCTAATCGCTTACCCATCCCAGAAACTGCACAATG
Source organism: Amorphophallus titanum (assembly GCA_024336825.1). Classification (NCBI taxonomy): domain Eukaryota; kingdom Viridiplantae; phylum Streptophyta; class Magnoliopsida; order Alismatales; family Araceae; genus Amorphophallus; species Amorphophallus titanum. Next base: position 179,019 of record JANBPO010006061.1, read on the forward strand.
CCCCTGGCCTAGACCCAAATTATCAAAATACCTCTATAACCTACAAAATTATCAAAATACCCCTGGGATCCAGAAACCATCAAGACGCCTTAATATGTCTCTGGCCTTTTGTAAATCACACATGTGCTTTCAAATCATAGGGTTTTGCCAAACTAAACATGGCCTTTGTTAAAACGCTAATTCCTTCAATAATTGTTGTTGTTGTTGATGCATGGGGGGGTTCAGTGTGAGCCACACAAGTGTGCCCTTGTCATCAGAACTTATGTGAGGGACCCTAGAACTTTCTTTGGCAATTAATCAAGGGTATTCGGACATTATGCCGATGTAAATCAACATTGACTGCATTCATTAGAGAAAGGTCCAGCACTCGAACCTAAATCGTCTGATACGAAGCGCATCCACGGAATAAACATTGCACAGGCTATTTATATATCCCCTATACGTGCATCTTTATAAATTTTCCTTTTTCTTCAAAAGGCTCAGTGAGAAATTTATAGACCCAGTTCTAAAAAAATATTTTGTGACCAACAGTCGGCCAACGGGAAGATGTGGCGGCAGCGGTGGAGGCGGGATACTTGGTTACAGAGGGTGTCGTACATCTCCAATGATGGTCCAGGGTAAGAGGAACTTTCCCCAACTGAAGGGTGATAGGGCTCCGAGTCAGTCTCACGTGGATCCTTCTCATTCCATGTGATGAGGAGGGGGTTTCCCTCTTGGCCTAGGACTTTGGTATAGTGGAGGCACGAGGCCTTATGTAGTGACCCAGAATTTTTAAATTCATTTCTGAATTTATTTAGATATTTTTTGAATTAATAATTTGTGTCTCACTGCCAGCAGTGAAGCCTTAGCCTTTTTATGGCATAGGGCTGGGGTGGGGGAGGATCCCTCGGAGGGAGGGGGTGCCTTGGAGCAATGAGGTCTTGGCGAGGGGGTTCTTGTGGATGAGCCACAGGCCACCGAGTGTAGGAACTGGGGTGGTCTGAGGATCAGACACGCGCAGATAGGTGACCCCCTAGCGGTGGATAGAAGCAAACTCTACCTCAAACTGCTACACCTCGAGAGCAACTGGATGTGCGACTTCCAATGTGGTCATGTTACGGTGGAAAAGCTCAGGCTGGTGGTGTGGCCATAGACCACGTCGGAAGCGACAAATGGGCATGGAGCTTTCCTCCTAGACGCCACATTCCAAAAAATACTCATCAAATTCGGTGATGTACTAGGAGACGGACCGATCTCCCTGGCTAAGACTCTACCACCTATCGATGAGTCACTGACGGCATGTGACAGGAAGGTACTTTTGCTGGAGTTTGACCTTCATCTCATCCCATGTCTCAACCTAGGGCTCTTGACGTTGAAAGAATAGGCTCTCCACATTTTTCGAATAAGTTTGTGCCTGCCCTAATAGCTTAATTTTCACGAATCGGACTCTTCAGTGATTCGTCATCTCAAACCACTCGAAGTACCGGTCCATCCCAACCTCCCAATCTAGAGAGACCTTCAGGTCCAGAGAACCGTCAAAAGTGGGAGGGTCCACACGAATGGTCATGTGGATCCGCTCATCCTCATCATCCCTCTGTGGTGGGTGACCATGTCAACATCGGCCATTCCCAACATAATCGTTATCGGACTCGTAATCCTCAAAATCGGGGGCACGTGGTAGTCGTTCCTCAGCCCTAAGTGGGGCGGGCTGGGTAGTAGGTGCCTGGGGGGCCTGAACAGCTCCGAGGAGCTCACGGCGGGGGGTTCTCTCCACCCTATCTAACTTTCCAACCATACCTTAGACAGATCGATCGGAAGCCTCAGCGCGGTCCTCCATGGCCTTGAGTCTGTTGTGACCCTGTGATTTTGATGATGACAAAACTTTAGTTTTGATTATGACAAACACTATGGTTCATTTGATATCATTTGATGGTTTTGGCATGCATAACTATTATGGCATCATTGTGCTCATAATGATTATTGCACTATGACCATGTGGTTTTCCTGTGGTCTTGAAGATCAGATCTGTGTTTATGTTTGCATTGTGTTGCATTATGTCTGTATTTGCACTTGCTTTGACGTTACATTTGCCTTGATGCATGATGCATCTTACGTTACTATGATAAGATGTGATTCTTCACGTTGATGCATCCGGTGCATTCATGCATCTTGTGTTTTTACTTAAAGTCAGGTCAAAGTAGGTTTGTCATTGGTCAATGCATATAAGATCATTATGCTATGTAGATTCATAGCATTCTGTCATACAGGTCAATGATACATTTTCTCATACAGGTTGCATGCACATTCATTTTACCATACAGGTTGCATGCACATTCATTTTACCTAACAGGTTGTTTGCACAAACAATTTTTCACATACACAAGGTCTAAGTACATGCACTCATGTCAGAGCATATGCATCATGCAGGTCAGACTATGTTCATACAAGTCTGAGCACGTGCATGCATAAGGTCCAAACATATTCATTGTTGCATGCAAAGGTCGATGCTAGTAGTTTGTGTTTCATGCTTAAGGTCTGTGCTCATCACTGTAGCTCATATAAGGTCGTTGCACATCACAATTCATAGAAAATGAAGGTTGATGCACATTCTATTCACACCTTCATATAGGTCGGTGCACATTTTGTAGAATGCAAATGAAGTCTGTGCACAACCGATATAAGGTTGATGTACATTTGTATTGGTCTTATATAAGGTCGATGCACATCTGCATTAATCATATAGAAGATTGATGCACATTTTGCATTGTGCTTATAAAGGTCGATGCACATTTCAGGCTTAGGTCTGAAAGGTCTATGCATGTTTCTGTAGCAGTGCATACAAGGTCAATGCATGTTCACTATATTGCGTTTGAAGGTTGATGCTTGTTACATAGTGAGGCAGAGGCAAGTCGGTGCACATTTGTCTTCTTTGCATAAAGGTCAACGCACATCGTCCCTTGCCTTAATAAGGTCGATGCACATCGTGCCTTAGTCATACTAAGGTCGACGCACATCGTGCCTTAGTCATTCTAAGGTCTACGCACATTTTACATCCTGCACAATAAGGTCGGTGCACATTGTGCCTTGTGCAAAACAAGGTCGATGCACATTTTTAGGTCTGGGCTCAATCAAGTCTGTGCATGTCCAAGGACGGTGCATGTTGCATATTAGAAGGTCTGTGCACATAGCATGGTCAAGTCAGTGCATGTTTATAGCATTGCATAAACAAGTCAGAGCACTTGTTCAAAGGCTACATGATCAAATCGGAGCACATTAGGCAAGTCAGAGCATATGCATTCGAAGTCAGAGCACATGCATAATCTCTTAGCTACACAGGTCAGAGCATATGCATTAAGTCTCTTTCATCAAGTTGGAGCACATTCATACTTTAGGTCGGAGCACCTTCTCCAGGGTTGGTGCACATGAACAATGTGCTGGCATGAGGTCTGAGCATGTTCATTCTCCAAGTTGAAACATATGCATAAAAACTTAACTATGCAAGTTGAAGCACCTTCACCTTGGTCTAAGAACATGCATATGATTTGTTCATTAGAGTCGGTGCACATGCATACTCCACACCTTCTCAACTCTGTGCACCCTGTACGCATGATGTTTAGACAGGTCGGTGCATCTTTTACACTTGACTAAAATACATTGATGGATTTTTGTGTGACTCATACTATGGTAAATTTTCTTATAAGTCAGAGCACATTGATTATAACTCATGATCACATAGTGTTTAACAAAATGCCTTATTCACAGGGACATAATTGTGAATAGTGAGCAACCAAGATTGAACACTTGAAGTGCTGGAGATAGTCACGTGGCTCAAGTTTTTATCTCACAAGCATGTGATCCAAGGTGAAGTAAGGACTGGAGATTCTACCACATGGACAGCTTATCCTTAGCGTCTGCCACGTAGACTGTCAGTAGCGCGTCCCGTTCGACATTCTTTGGGCGGGAAATGTGTTTCCTACGTGCCAGCTCACGCAAGGCTACATAAAAAGGCAAATCTCACATGAAAGTCAATTGAGGCACGTGAACCTAGGAAGCTTATTATTGGCACATGATCCCAAGTGAACTGTCTAGCAGAAAGGTTTTGCCATGTGGATCATCAACCCCCATTCTTCTAACCGGACACGTGGAAAGGTGCTTCCAGAATCCTCCTGGGCGGAACGAGCTCTCCACACACCTGAAGCATGAGCTTGTGAGACCCCAAGTATGAAGCTCTATAAAAGGATCTCCTTTGAGCGATAGCAAAAAAAAAAAAACAAGAGAAGAGATAGAGAGGAAGCTCAAAATGAGAGAGTTCAGAAGTAGTCTGAGAGAGAAGAAGAGAAGCCAAGGAAGAGAAGAGTTCGTGAGAGGGTTTTGGGAAGAGAAAAATAGAGTGTCTCGGCGTCAGCGAGCTGGACCAGATGCGCAGCGCCCAGGCCGCCGGCAACGTGACCCTGGCCGCCGACAACCGCGCCAGCGTCGCCGTGACGCTGCCGGATGGCCGCGCCTACGACCAGCAGGGCACGGTCGACTTCTCCGACAACGCCGTCGATCGCAGCACCGGTGCGGTGACCGTGGAACTCGTGACAGGCAAGGAAATTGCTGTGACGCTGGACGCTAAGGATTTCGTGGCGTTCATTCGGTCTGGTGCTAAGTCGCCAGGCGATCTTTGGAAGGAACTCACGGACGCTGCGAATGCCAAGCGAAAAGCTGGCTGAGCGGCCTAGTTCTCGCTAATCCAAACCACGGGAGATGGCCTGATCCCGCGAGGGCAGGCAAGTTTCGGCTCGCCGACACTCATAACACATCTCCCGCCCTTTGAATTTGACAGTCTGGTGACTATCATAGGCAGCATGGACATGGCACTCCAAGACACGTTCCGAAAAAATCTAATCGCTCGCCGGCGTGAGTTAGGCCTTACCACACGGGAGGTTGCGGCGAGAATGGGGGTCTCACAGCCCTCGTACATCCAGTACGAATTGGGCAAACGTGTGCCCGGTTTGGACATGGTTGAAAAAATTTCGCGTGCGCTCGAAGTCGCACCGGCGGCACTACTTATGGCATTTGACAAGGCCGCTGCCTGATAATTTTCTGAGTGCGGTGTTGACACGCCGATAATCATTCGCCTATCATCGCGGGCGTTATGAGTGTCGGCGACTTCTTTTGGGCTTTCTGCCCGCCAGCGGTCGCCTCTTTCCGAACCGCCGCAACCACAGCTAGTGCGTCATGGTGACGCGTAGGACGTAGCTTAGGGATTCTCTGTTCGTGGTTTCTTGTTCTCGCCCCCCTGCTGCCTAGCTGGACCTGCGGCCCCTCGTATCGTGAGGTGGCCCCATGACCCTGACTGAGTTCATTGCCGAGGCGAAGCGTCTGGTGCTGGATGCGTACGCCGAGGACGAAATCGACTGCGTGACCTGCGAAGTGACGTACAGCTCGTACCGGTCGCGCGATCGCGTCGAGTGCCAAGTCTTTCTGCATCGTCCTGGTCGCGAAGTCGAGATGTTTTGCTCGCCGACTCCGCAAGGCTGCTTGGAGTTACTGCAGCAGTACCTGCGCCCCGCGCCGCCTGCGCAAGAAGTCGTCGACGCGCTCGGCGCGATCCCCACCGTTTAGTTTCACCCTTTGCCTGTAAGGAATCCGAGCATGGCTCTTCTCAAAGAACACTCTATGTCGTTTACGTTGTATTCAATTTTGCCGCCCGGAAATGTTTTCACGAGAAATGCCATTGTCACGCGCGAAATTTGTCGCATCTGCCGGTCAACGGTTGCGGGCGATAACTTTTTCAAAATCGGTCGCCAAATGCCGAACACCAAAGTCTGGCTGACGAACAAAAACAGTCCGGCCCAAATCGTGCCGAGCGGATGCCACCAGCGCGGCGCGCCGCGCGGTTGATCGCGCCAGAGCAGCAAATCCATGCAAGCGGGCGTGATGACGAGCGTGGCGATGAACGCGCTGACCATGCCGAGCAAAACCGTCGTGCCCATCGAAAACAAAACCGGATGTTTCGCGAACGCGAGCACGGCGAAACCGAAAATGGTCGTCGCGGCGGAAATCAAAACGGACGCGCTCGTCGGCGCGATGCGCGGCGGGTGGCCGCGCCAGACGTCCAGTTTGCTCGTCGCCAGAAACACGCTGTAATCTTCGCCCATGCCGATGACGAAAATGACGAACACGCAATTCATCACGTTGATCGGCAAACCGAACAAGCCCATCAAACCGAGCGTCCACAAAAGTCCGAACGCGATCGGCAGCAGCGTGGCGACGACGACTTCGACCGATGCGAGCGCGACGTAAGCGATCACGGCCACCGCCGCCGCCGTCCAAAACGCGAACAAGCCCAAATTGCTTTTGGCGAGCGCGGCGATGTGTTCCGCGAAATTTTTTTGGTCAATCACGATCAAACCCGGCAGCGCGTCGCGCAAGTTTCCGGCCTGCTCGCGGTCGTTCAATTTGACCAGCGTGCTGATGGCGACGTCGTTTGAACCGGCGGCGACGCGTTCGTTCAACGCCTGCGCCAACGGCGTGCCGCGAAAACTTTCGAGCGTGAGCAATTTCGGCTGGCTGTCAATCGTCCGCCAAAACGGTTCAAATGCGTTCGTGCGAAAACCGAGTTCGCCGCCGATTTGACTCAAATCCGCGCGCAAATTTTCTTTGCGTTCCGGCGTCCAGAAATTTTCCCAGCGGCGGATGTTTTCTTTCTGCGTCGCGCGCGCGGGGCAGATCGCGGCGAGCGAATAAATTCCGGCGACGTTGGTCTGTTGCGCGAGCAATCTGGCGGCGCGGTCATTTTCGGCGAGCGCGTTGTCTTCGTTCGTGCCGCGCGCGACGATGACGGTCATGCCGAGCGCGTCGCCCCAGGTGTCGCTGATCAATTTATCGTCCGCGCGCGTCGCGTCGGTGATGCCGTTGAGCTTCGCGATGTCGCCTTCAAAACGCAGTTTCTTCACGCCGAACGCGGCGGGCTGCGTGGGGTCCGGCGTGAACTTCACCTGCAATAGTTCTAGAGAACCGTCGTTGCGACTGGCGACGATATCATCGATGGACTTGAGCTGAGGGTCATCTGCTTCGAGCTTGACCCAGTCATACCGGGCCGGATCTCGAAACATCCGTATAAGGACTTCGATGCCGATCAGATCTTGATAGAGGAACCCTGCGCGGAGGATGCCTGGTGTCTTGAAGGGGTTGCTCATCCCGTGCTGCCAACCTGACAGTGCGATGACAATCTGATCTCCTGAGTGTTCAGTTGTGGAGTCTCTCGCTCGCAGACGTTGTCCGCTCTGCAGGGGCTGTTTGCGTGGTTGCCTTTTGGGCCTTGTCGCCGCTCGCCTCGATGCTTCCCAAGGGTTGTCCGCCACCGACCAATACCCTGACTGGCGTTGTCGTACCTTCGACGACAATCTTCATTGGAAGTGGTGGCCCTTTTAAGAGCGTTGGACCCGTAGGCTCCCCCGTCAGGTGAACAGTGTAATCTTGGACTCTCCCGCGCTGAACGGGAGAGCACATGAAGAAGTCGAGGTTCACTGAATCGCAGATCGTGGAGATCCTGAAGGAAGGCGATGCCGGGGTTCCGATAGCGGATCTGGCTCGTAAGCACGGGATCAGTCGGGCGACCTATTTCAACTGGCGATCCAAGTACGCCGGGGTCTCGGTCAGCGATTTGAAGCGGATGAAGGACTTGGAAGCAGAGAACGCCAAGCTCAAGCGCATGTACGCGGAGCTGGCGTTGGAGAACGCCGCCATCAAGGACGTTCTATCCCGAAAACTGTAACGCCGTCCGTGAAGCGGCAGGCCGCCGAGGTGTTCGTGAAAGAGCATCGGATGCCGATCCAGCGCGCCTGCCGCACCGTGGGACTATCCCGGACGGCGTACTACCGGGTCCCGAGGGCTGCTGCCGAGCGCGATGCCAGTGTCATCCAGGCGCTCAACGCCATGACTTCAGCTAAAGTCGACTTCGGATGGTAACGAAGGCCGCCCTTCGCCGGCCCACGGCTCGTGTTGTGATGAACGCGGTATCCTTCGAAGTGCTGCACATCGCCACTGTCCATCATCACGGGGACGTCCACAATCAACGCGCGACGCGGGCGCCGCAGTTTGTGCATCCAGCGCGACAACGACCCGAGATAGGGTTCAGCGCGCGCAATCTGCTCAAGGAACATGTCCCAAGCGACCGTATCTGGTTGAGTAAAGTATGTTGGATGAAGCTTCGTCATGACGGAGTCTCAATGGAGAATTTCTGTTCAGTTTATGCGGTGGAAATCATCTCTAATTTAAAAGCATAAGAAAATGATATAGACAGGATTGATTTTTTTTTTGAAAAGGAATGTGTATTACACCATCAAGAGGTAGTACAATCAGGGTAGAAGGAGAGATTCCTCACCAAATAAAAAACACAAGAACATCAAAGCCACAAGCTTAAAGGAAACAACCCAAGAAAACGTCAAAATAAACCTCACCAACCCAGTCAACATACAATCTACATAAAAGAATAGTTAAACATAAGTGGATCTGTGACTCCGAGATGGACTGAAATTACTAACATGAAAAAATAGGCAAAAAACAAAAATCTTAGACCTTTAACATAGTAGAAATTTAAGACCTTTCTAGCTTAATGAGAACTAAAAAGACAACTTAATGAAGTGATCACCTATTTTCCAAAGGGTAATATATAATGGAGGATTACCTCAATTTCACTATCACTAGTAAACTCGAAAGGTGAATCATCTTCTTTCACATCAGGACTGCATAGATTATCCAAGACATCTGACTGTTCCAAGCATGATTTTTTCTCAAGCGCCTATTTCATATACATTTCAGGCAACTATAGATCAGTTACATCAGTATTCCTAGACAAACACTAGGAACTAGGAAGTAAAAGAGGATGTAAGATAAGCAACAAAAAGTTAAGCATATAAGTTAGCTAGAGCTAGTTCAAGTAAGCAACTATAAACATCCTAAAAAGGTCAAACATCCAAATAAGTGAAACCAGAGAGAATAAAACATCAAACAACACATCCATCGAAATAATTTGGTTTGTGTTGAAATTTAGGGATAATTGCAAAAATAAGCCTCTTGGACACATAATTGCAGAATTGCCCTTCCTATTTTAATATTGTTTTTAATAACCTTGCTACATTGCATAAGCACATAGGTATCGGTTTCGGCCCATATCGAAATCGTTTTGGACCTGCTCATTGTAGCAAGTCCGAAACTAAAAAAATTAATGGTTTCGGACCTAAACCGTCTGGGTTCGGTCCGAAACCAGACTTGCTCAATGTAATTTTTGCCTTTTTTGAATGTTTTGAACCAATTTCAGCCGAAACCGAAACCAAAACCGGTACGTTTCGATTTCGGTTCTGGACGAAACTGGTACTGCCATCCTTGCATAAGCATGCCAGTCTAATTCATAACTTGGATTCAGCCAAATTATACCATGGCCTAGATGGGGTTTCCACAGGCTTAGGAGAGCTTTAGGGAGCTTTGGAGTAACTTCAAGTGCTTTATGATCAACAGCTGTTCTGGTTACACCAGTGAAACCTACGTCGTTGACAAGGCGGGCAACCGCACCGAACAGAGCGCCGTTTCCGGCACCTGGATCTACGACGACGCCAATCGGCTGCAGCGGCGCGGCGAAGTCAGCTACGACTACGACAGTGCCGGCAACCTGATTCGCAAGGTCGACGGGAACCTCGGCGAGCCGCTGCGCACCACCCGTTATGCCTACGACGGCTACAACCGGCTCATCGAAGTGCGCGACGGTGCCGGCGCCGTGGTCGCCAGCTACGCCTACGATCCGTTCGACAACCGGCTGCTCAAGGACCTGTCAAGCGTGGGTGCGGCCCGCGCTGGTACCGCGGCAGGCAAAACCCTGTTCCTGCAGGGCGAGGAAGGCCTGCTGGCGGAAACCGCCGCTGATGGCAGCGTGCTGCGCAGCTACGGCTGGCATCCGGAACATCCGTATTCCACCTATCCGCTGTTCCAGCACGCAGACGGTGCCTATTTCTACTACCACAACGACCACCTCGGCACGCCGTGGCGGGTGACCAACAAGGCCGGCGCCATCGTTTGGTCCGCCGAGGACTACACCGCCTTCGGTACAGCCAAGGTCGCCGCCGGTGCGCAGATCGTGCAGCCATGGCGCCTGCCCGGCCAGTATTTCGACGCCGAAACCGGCCTGCACTACAACCTGCGCCGCTACTACGAACCGGAAACCGGGCGTTACGTCAGCGAGGACCCGCTGGGGCTGGAGGCGGGCCACAACTTCTATGCCTACGCCCGCCACTCGCCGACCACGTTCGCCGATCCGACCGGTGAATTCATCGCGTGCCTGGCGGCCAACTACCTGCGCTGCGTGGCCACCTGCGCGATCATCGATGGCGTCAGCCAGGCGATCCAGGACCCCTGCCAACTTGGCTGGAACATCCTCACCGACTGCATGAAGGATTGTCTGTGGGACATGCTGCCCATTCCCAATCCTTGTGGGCGGGTAGGCAAGTGGATTTCCCGCGCGATCGGCATTGCGTCTGCCGCCAATGACGCTTACGGGGCCTACCAGGCAGTAAGCAACAGCTTTCCAGGTGATACGCCGGTGGCAACGCCGGATGGATTGAAGCGGATCGAGGACATCCGACCAGGCGACAAGGTGCTTGCCTGGTCGGAATGGCAGAACAAGACCCAGGTGGAGCAGGTCACCGACGTGATGCTGTCGCATCGCGAGCAGACGATCGTGACGATCACCCTGAGTACGGGGGAGAAGATTCGCGCGACGGGAGGGCATCCGCTGCATACGCCGAGTGGGTGGCGGGCCGACACCCTTCTCGCGGTTGAGGATCGCCGTGGCGTGGCGGTAGGCGTCGGCGATGTCACGATACCGGCGATCCGTGATCGCGGGGATGTCGCGTGTATTGAGCGCGATGGCCGCCGCGTGGCGGTCGACGCACACCGCATAGGGATCGCGCCCCGCGGTGAGGATCGAACGGTAGAACGCGCGCACTTTGTGCCCCGTCTTGCCGTCCTCACGGCCGAGCACGTCGGAGATCTTCTCCCCACTCAGGATCCGCGATGCTTTCATGACGTTCGCGCCGAGCGCGCCGCCACGAATGTCTCCCGCGCTCAATGCGAGCGACGCGAGGTAGACGTTGCCCTGCCACGACATCAGCGGGGACAGCGCGGCGATGACGCCTGCAGCGGTCTCCAGCGCGTATCCGTTGTCAGTGGCCAGGTCCTCGGCGAGGTGGTGCGCGTCGTCATACCAGTGGTATCCGGCGCTCACCTGCTCCGGCGTGGCCGAGCGGTAGACCCGCAGGATGCGGCGCACCATAGCGGTGCGAGGGGCAATGGGCTGGTACGGCATGGGATTCTCCTTCGGTTGGGTCGGCCGGTGAGGTCCGACAGGTAGAGACTGCAACGGCAGGAGCGCACAGTGCACGGTCCATCCGCTTCCTTCCACGCGGGCAAGGGGCCCGAAGGCCCCTGCTCGGTTACTCCCTTCTGTAGCTGGCGATGCGCTGGCGACGGAATCGCTGGTAGCCCTCCTCCCACTCCTTCTCCCACGCCTGCTGGAGCTGGTCACGGTAACGGCGGCTGAACAGAGTCTTGAGGATGTG